>CP092865.1:137219849-137254550 GCA_030710605.1 Cordylochernes scorpioides
TGTTGTTTCCCGATGGCCGGCTCAAACCTTTTGTACATTATGTAAATAAGTTTTTCATTTTTTGATTCTTACGCCTTAATCCAGGAGTACTCTCATCAAATTGTTTTTTTAAATATATTCTTTTAGTTCAATTAAAGCAATTACTGATCAAAACTTTTTTATTAGTATATTTTCAAGATTTTGCCACGACTGCATTACCATAGCATTAATCCACAAGATAATCAAAAATCAACAGAAAACTCATTTTTTTTATAACATATATATTTATATTGCATAGGTAAAATGTAAAAGTGCGGACAGTAAACAGTGGAGTTTAGGTACACAGAGAGATGTCCCACCAAACAAGAAGGTAGGGTGGGAAGACAAAGAGCCACTAAGCACACACCTCTACCAATCCAATGAAGATAAAAAGCGCTATCATAGACAGAGCCGTCAGACGACGGGCCGAAATCAATTTTCTTTAATAATTCAGTTTGAAACTGTCGATGATAAACACCATTAAAAAATGTCAATTACTTTAAGGGGTTCCAAACCGACATCGTCTGAGAAAAATAATTGGAATTGGCTGCGACGGGAAAGCTTTTTGTACAAATGGTGGAAGAGGGGAAATTGCTTTAAAGTTTGGCACCCACCCGGTCTAAATGACTCAATTGGTCATTTTTCTCGCAGGCCTCGTGAGGCGCGGTCACTCCCAACCCAAACGAACAAAAAAAAAACGGACACAGATGATCGGAAGGGAAGATGGGCAGACGATTTTAACAAGCTAATTTTTTGCATCAAACGACACATTGCGACCATTTTTCTTTATCAGCAAACGCGAGACGATTTCGTCAAATTTATTATCTAATTTCTTTCTTCCAGCTTTTTTTTTTAACTTTGGAACATCACTTTCTTCTTGCCATTAATGTTTTTTATGAGTCCTGACGAATTTTCACCGCCATTTAGCCATCTTTATTTTAGTGCGTGCCTGCCATCTCTCTAATGTAGAAAATGATACTTTGGGGAGAGCGTCTCACTGTTTGTGGATACCGTCGTGGAATTATAAATAGACGAAAATATTATAGAAATAGAAAGTACATCATTAATTATGTTGACAATAGAAAAAAAATCCGATTCTTTTTATAGTTAGCACTTTTTTTGTGCCAATTTGAATGAATTCAACAAAGTACAACGTTTTAAAATTAATTTATTTTTCATATTAAAAAAAAAAAAACATACAGTTTACTACTCTCTCATGGAAAAAGCTTAAGAACGTTTTATATTTTGATGTTGCTGGTCATCTGTATTTTTGAAGGAGACAGAAGCTGTTCACACTTGGTTATCTCGTGTGTCTTCAATAAAGGTCACTGTAATATCTTTCAGAGTTATTGTCTGAATCCCGATATACATGCGATAAAAGTACAAATTCCTTGAGTCCATGAGTATGTGTGCACATGAATATATTTATTATACAAAAATGATTTTAAATTATCTGTTTTGATTTGTAATGTAAGTTCGCTGTGTGTTATCAACTTTTATAATAAAAAAGGTGTTGAAGAAAGGCTGTGAAAGAGGCGGTTAGAAAGAAGGACCTTGCTCCCCCATTCCACTGTTGTACCGAATTAACACCAAACATCTGCAGAAACAACACTACGTTCGATTGTAGTTCAGAAATCACCGGGGTATAGATCATACAAATACATTCTCTGCGATCATTGCGACTTCACTCAGCACCGTTGGCACATCACAACGTCAAGTAAGAAGGTATTAAACCGCGGCGATGGAGAGTTGAGCAAAATAAAGTTTGTCTAACCTCCATGTGGAGGCCGGCGAACAAACACACACACGATGATCATGTAATGAATCGAAGTTCCTTGTACATATGGTTGTGAGTGTAAACTGAAAGTAACATGCATCGAGATCTAATCTAATCATTCTTCGGGCGTGGCCTGGATGATGGACGTCCTGGCCATCCTGACATCTACCAAGAAACGTATCTACAAATACTTCCTCGGTGTGGAACTGAGGAGTGAAGACCTTGTCTGGAGGAGAACTCTCTCAAGGTGTGGTAACCTTCTTGCTGAAGAAATTTGTACATATATACAACTGTATATATTTCCCTAAGAAATCTTTATTTTTTAAATGTTTTTATTATTTATCCTTAACCGTTGGTTAGAAGTCAATAAAACTGTTCAAATAGTCAATTGTCCAATCATTCTGTAATGTCACCCCAAGTATATCCTTTGTGTTGTATTACCTTAGCATAGATTCTGGAAATTCCTTAGAGGGTAGGTGACTAGTCCAACTTAGAATTGAGTGTCACAATGATTCTAACATTTTTACTGATCCTTGAAGATTGTTTTAACTATCTGCGTTTATAAAAAAATTATTGTTCAATAATAATACTAAACTTTTGTATATGATATTTTTTATTTCAGTATACTTTTGTTTATACGGATATAGATTTTAAAATATGAGTTTTAAAACTTATGTAGTATTTTGAAAATAAACCTTTTTTTGTTATTAAATCAACTAAACAAGCTTTTGGAATAATTTTCTCTTCTAAAGACTTATAATAAATACATGACAGGTGAGAAAAAACGAAACTATTTATAAAAAGAAAGAGATATCAGTGTGTGCATGCGCGGGCGTCGATTATAAAATATTTTATAACAATTACCTAAATAAAAGTTTTGTTAAAAACAAAACATCAGTCAACGAAATTCTTTTCCCAAATTTTTCTATAGTCCGAGGGCCAAAAAAGGTTCAGAATCGCTGCAGTAGTAGATAGCAGGGACCGCTCAACTTGGAGAATCTTGTAATTTCAGGAAATTCCTCCATTTTATTACGCTCTCCACCTGGCTCTTCAGCACAACGTATCTTATTATAAGTTTCTTCCAACCCTAGTACTGCTGCTACTGTAAGGGAGCGGGCAACGATGAGTCAAATTAGCGCGGTGTCAAATAATGGTACCGCGACGTAATCCCTGTGTGATTAATCAGAAGTTCCTGGGAAGAGATGTCAAACCAAGATGAATGCCGCCGAGAAATTAATGAATTTGTAATAAATTAATTAATTAAATTGTAATGAGCACACAAGGTATTTCTGCCACGGTGGCGTCTTAAAACACCGTAATTAATTGTATGTGTCAGAAGCCGCCAAATCGACCTGGAAAAATGGCCTCCAAGTTGAGGCAGATACCATTCTTTGTTCTAGCCGCACCTATACATTGCTATAGTTGTCCATAGGGTAGCGTCTCAGTGATGGCAGTATTATGTAAAAATGTTCCTACTTATTCTTTCTTATCTCCACTCAATCATATTAGGGTATCAAGCTTGTAGAGCTTGTTGGTGGTGTCTGCTGGTGATGAGTAGAGTTCATCAATGGATGAGTCAATACAGTCAATAATTGGTTTTGGAGTTTCAGGTTGATAATTGCACTTAGTACATAGTGGGAAAACCTTGCAACCATTCTGGAAAGTCATTGTCCGTATATGAACAGGCTTAAGTCTGGAAATCAAAGACTGTTGTTCTCTTGGGAGGATAGAACTTGCTGCTTGTTCCTCCTGAAAAAATGTTCCTATTTCTAACCAATTTCTTGAGAGATAGCTAAACTTTATTCTCGCACATCACCTTACAAAGACCAGATTAAAGAATTCTGAAATAGATATCGACAATGAGGTATCTATCCATAGAACTCCCACAGTATTCACAAAAACAGTCCGGGCTCCGATCGTGGAACTCTCCCAGTTTATAGAAAGAATTGTGCAAACCATTACATACACTCATGGACAAAACTTAAGTAAGTTTTACCTTTTAGCATGTATATCGGGATTCAGACAATAACTATGAAAGATGTTTGATACACAGTGACCTTTATTGAAGACACATTAGATAACCAAGTGTGAACAAAATTGCCTCTGTTTCCTAAAAAAACAGACCAACGTCGACATCAACATATGAAACCTGCTTAAGTTTTGTCCATGAGTTTAGATGTATCACTCCTATTTACAGGATTATGTAATGTACCTATGCACTTTATCCGAAGATTCTTAATTTCAGGACAATTCTAGCTGTCAAAGAATACTCCTCTTCTCAGAATTAACACAATATTCGAAGTAAATTCCTGAAAAGGTTCCTAAAGTAATGTAGAGAAGGCACAGTTGATGTTACCTCATCTAAACGATTATATGTAATTTGGTATCTATATCCAGAAAGAAATTACAGGTTAGCTGTGCTATCGATTTAAAAGCAATTTACAAAGCTTCGCTCTATCAAAGAGTAGCATGTGTCATTTCTTGAATGGTGGTCGAAACAGGATTTCAGAAATGAATTGAAGTCAGAGAATTATCCTACATACACTTCCTAAATACAACTTCCTAGATGTGGACATAGAGCTTATATCTTAGGGCGTCTTATTTACATATTCGTCGTCATCCCAGAATTCCTTTGGGTATCTCTCTATTACAATAATCCCAGTGCAGCAATGGTAGACCCATGTAGTAATACTTGGCTGCCCATCCAGTACTATCATACGGTTGGGTAAGTAAACAGATATGTTAATATAATTCAATTAGAATCTCGTTAAAAAATACATTAAAACAATGCATTTTGTTTATCACCCCTGGGCAGAACGTAAAGGTTGGTGAAGAAAAATTGGCAAATTTTGGCAAATGCAGATTTAAAAAACCTGTTTTGGCAAATTCGGATAAAATCCAACCTATTTTAGCCCATTTTTCAACACTACCTTTACATTCTGTTTAGGAGTGATGAACAAAATGTATTGTTTTTAGCATTTTTAAAGGGAAAGTTTTCCTAGTGTTTCACATGAATAACTTCCTCTCCCTAGCGTATCACCTCCCCTCCCCCTCCTCTCTAAAAATAATAAAAATGTACATATGAAGTATTTATCCAAACCAGTGTTTCAGTAGGAAGAGACATGAGTACAGTGTTCCTCTAACAAGGATGTCAATGTATCGATTCCATTCTATAAGACTTCCCTGGGCTCGGGAATAAGTAAATAAGCCAAGAGAGTTGTAAGAACAACAAATTAAGAACACACACCACCTTATACTGTTTCTCACCCAATTAAAAGGTTCTCTATTAGTGCGACATTTGCATGGCTATTAAGAAGGAAAGGGCTGTTAGACAATTGTTAAAAAGACATTATTTAAAGTCCTTCATTAAACCTCCATTACAGTCAGTTGGAATGGTACAGCGTGGGTCGTCTTAATCATTAAAATTTAACTGAGGAAATTAATGTTGCCAATTGATGGTCTCTTTTTATTTCAAAGGCCATTACTGAGCGTCTCCTTTAGAGAAAGAGGTTAAAAAAAACTATGCAATTTACTTGTGCTAACAGTGTTGGATTTCATTTGGGGAGATAGACCTTGGGAACAACGAAATGATGCCGCTTTTATTTAGATATGTTTTTTTTTTTTATCCTTTTTGTGCGCTACCAGAAATGCAAATAGCCGTTTTATTTGAAATTCTGGCTTTAAAAAAACACATGCGTGTTTACTTTATATTCTTTTAATTACCGAATGGTTGCTTTTTTTCTTTTGGCATTTTATAGCAATTCGATTTTTATTTTGGTAATAAATTTCTCTATCCGTTACGTTTTTTTTATCACAATAATATGGAAATGTTTTAGATCTTTTTAATTAATTAAGAGTTATATAGTTTTTTCTCTAATGTGAAGTCTAAATAATATATTAAAAAATGTTATTTATATTATTTGTTTTTGAAGGTTCTGTGAATATCTTAACATTATTTTGATAAATTATACGCAAAAATGTATATAGAAATTAAAATTTTGAAAATAGAGCAGTCCATAAATAAATCTTTAAATAAAAAGGCATATATTGGATCATATAAGGTAAAATAAATTATATTTTGATCCAATACATGCCTTTTTATTTAAAGAAATTAAAATTTGTATTATAATTATAAAAAGTTAAATTAATAATTGAATAAAGCATATTAAAAATAAAATAATATTCAATAAATTCAACAACAACAACAAAAAGAGAGATAATAAAAGGTTATTTTAAAACCAAATTGTCGGTTTTACATGCTTACAAAATAATTAGACTAAATGGGTAACCTTGTCAAAAGAGTGATGGAAATTTGTACATCATCTTTTTGTGTGAATGCATGCAGAAGAAAGTTTTGGCGGGAAGGGTTGGTTGGTGATTATATCACGCCAGTGCTCGGCGCGTCTGCCCGAATTATCGTTACTTTCTGGGCAGACGAACTAATGGAATACTCGGCTGCTGAGAAAATAAGCCCGCCAAACGACGAAAAGATATACCGGCCCCCGCCTTTTAGGCAAGTTATCATTAGGTCTGTATGGTATTTGTTAGTGGTGCTGGATTACTTAGAGCCTGATATATATTATCTCAGGTTCGAACCCTGATTTTTTTTTTTTGCTTTTATTTTGATATTCTTCTTTTTTTTAAATATTTAAATAATATCTATTTTTATATATATTAGATGAAAATACACAATTTTTAATTGAAAAAAAATTTGAGCCCCATATTTATTTTCATATATTATTTAAAATAAATAGGCGCATATTTTGGATTTAAAAACATTTATTAGATAAATTCAAACGATTTCTACACACACACTTAAAGTGATTTGAATTTTATTTTATTGTATTTAGTTAAACATTTTTTAATCCAAAAAATGTTTAATTTTTTAACAACAACAAAAAAGCCTTTATTTAGGGTCACTGACCCTATACAGGATTCACCAGAGGTATGCATAAGAACAAAGCAGTGAGACAAAGGAAATAACGATATATACAGAGTAAGAAGAAAAAAAATGTTTAATTATTCTAAATATATTTCTTTTCACTTCATTTTTTATCTTTTATTTCAAGCATATGGACGAAAGAATTTAAAATAGGCTTATACATATCATTGTTGCAGAATAAGTTTTGTATATATCATATTTCAGAAAATTGAAAAAAAAAATCATACATATAATACGTGCTTTTGCGAAAATAATTAAAGAGGGGTTTTAACCATATGTAACTAGAGCAAAATATCCTTTGAAATAGATTTACTAGTATTATACCATGTTTATACACACGGATAATATATATTGGCAATACTTGTACCTATTTAATGGTTGGGTGAATAGAATAAGGTATATGTTATAATATGCAATATCGGTTGTGTTAGAATGTCTAAAGTCAAATATTTATTAAATCTAAGGAATAACATTGTGATATTCAAATTTTATAAAAATCCTTGTGTATCATTTCATTTAGGAAAAATTATCCAGGGATAATTTTCTTGTATATGAAATTTCTTTTAACATGCAAGAAACCTATCTTTGAATGTTTAATTGTTTACAAATATGATACAAGGGATTTTTGACTTGAAATTCAATTTTTATAATAGATGAATATACAATACAAAGGTTGGCGTTCAGCCAACTGAAATATTGGTAAAATAAATGATATTTTGATCCAATATATGCCTTTTTTATTAAAAATACATATTTGTGTTGTGTTCCATAGGTGACTTCAAATTTTTACCCCAAATTTGATTCTCAGTTGAGTTAAAACACGAGTAATTTAAAATAATTGAATATATACGCGGTGAAAAATTAGAAACTGATGAAAATTATAAGATTATCTATAGGTGCGATATATTTCAAACCTTCAAAGATAACAAGGATAGAACGACATTTAGGTCTGTTTGTGTTGGGAAAATAGCGCCGGTTTAGTTAGATCATCCCTTAATATAGTTTAACAGACAATGCAATGAGCATTGAACGAACAAGAAGATAAGTGAAGGACACGCAACTTAATTCAGGAAAACTACAACCAGGAAAGTGAAGAGGAAAGTCTGCCCAATTTACAATTAAATACATGCACAGAGCCGCAAATATGGATGGATTCAACGGCGATTCTTCCTTACTGATCAAGAAATTCAGACGTTGGACGATAGATGACTAGAGGCTTCGTGTAATTTAGAGTCTGATCCACGTACAGAGAGAGGGATATAATCTATTAAGATTTAATTACTATTCGGCTTTCTCATTTGATAACCTACACCTAATACTGGCCCTCTTTGAACGACGTCATAAAAAAATTATTTAAGACAGAATTAAGCGTTTTGATGAATGAGTATACCATATTAAAATAATAATCAAGTAGATAAAGAGATATGCTCTCTTTACTTTTAAAACTTGTACCTTCTATACGGGCATATATAAACAAAATGACCTCATCCTCTCGTTCGATACTGCGCCAGTTTAGGCAATTAATTCCATGTTGGCTGTATCCATCCTGGCAACTGGTCAGTTGAAGCCAGGACGACCAAACTGAAGGAAGATGCAGGAAACCTGCCTGGCCCAAGGCCCATTCTTACAAATGGCTTCCTCCTCGCGGAATTTTCCCTTCCATTGTCGCGGCGCAAATATTATTCTGTGTCGCAGCTGGACAGCAGCGCTGGCCAACGTCTTACATTTCTTTAGGGCTTCGATAACCTACATTTGTGTGAATTAAGCTAGTTTTATCTTTTAAGTCCTGGTTAGCTTTTAAAAAAATCAATGATCGCGCTATTTTTATAATATAGAACTCGATATAATACTGAAGTCCATATGTTACAATATACGTGGGTCCATATATTACAGTAAATGTAGCATTGACAAATATTTAACGGAGAGAAGACGATAAAAGAATGCTTAAGTAAAATGTCATTCTACACACAATCTTACTCCATATATATATTGAAATTTTGTATAAAAAATTGACGGAATATACTTTCGTTACAGAGAATTTCTTTGAGAGAACGCCTAAGAACGGACAACTTTTTCTCTTATTGGAAATTTGGATAGTTTTAGATTATTTTTTGAACTTATAACGATAGTCTTGGTTAATAAAGGCAAGTCGCTTATAGTAGAGTATAAATACTGAAAACAAAATATTCTGGTTAAAGATATTTATATAGTTATTAGGGATTTCATAGAGCGTATAGAGATATACAAAGGATTTTTTTCCAGCGCTGAAAATATAAGAAAATAGACAATGTTTAAATGTAAAGCCCCGTACAAATAAGTGCAGCTGCAGAGATATGATGGAAGTACACAACGAAGAAATTACCAAGCGACCCTGCAACTTGTGTATTTAACGAGCAGACGTTTGTTAGGGTTAGTCCAGTGTTTACTCTTTCGCTCCTTCTTCTCCCCCGGCCGCGTTATCTTGTTAGGGGAGCTCAGTTTTTCCGTCGTCATGGCGACCGAGAGCTGATACGAGCTTCTTCCCCACCGCTACTCCAGGCCACATACTCTCTCTCTCTCCCTTTTCTTCTTCAACTACTTCAAAAAATTTAACCTGTTTTTTTTTTTTTTTTTTTTTCTTTAAACCTCCTTTCTCGTTTTGTTTCCTTAAGAGAAAGATATATATAACTCTCGCGCAATTCTTTTGTGTATAAATCCATCGGGTTTTTAGAGAGAGAGAGAGAAGAGAAAGAGGTTTTAAGGGATTCCCTTTTTATATTCCAAGTTATTGTTGTTTTATTGTTTTCGCCTCAGACCGACTTGTAACTTTTTTTGTTTGTTTGTATTATTTTTTAGAGAAAGAGTCAATGTAAAGAAAACGAGGTGTTTATATATTTCTCTCTTCAGTGAATATAATATTTATGCATTTTATATATTCCCAAAGAGAGCTATTCTTTTATTACTCTGCTTATATTAAGTGCTTTTTTAAATTCAATTTTAAAAATATCAATTTATAAACATATTTAATTTGCACGTTTTTTTTTTGTTATTTTCTATTTCTTTTCATATAATAAGAAACATAGATGTGCCTTAAAAGTACAAAATGTATTCGATAGATGGCATTATAATATATTTAATATTTTGGAAACGTTTGTATGTGATGAACAAACACAAAAACATATCGCAAACATTTCATATTTATTTATATAGGTTTAATATTGCCCTAATGTTAACTATTTTTTAAATTAAATATATATATATATCGTATTTTAATAAATAATATACAAGTATAAACGAATTTTATTAAATATATAAAGATAAATTGTAATTTTTAGATTGAAATTATTATATATCATAAGATAATATCAATTTAAATCATCTACTCTGTGAATAAAATGCTGTTTCATATAGCGTCGTCATGAAAGAAGCCTCTAATAGCCTAGATATAAATTCCAAATCTCAAACTTAGCTTCTATATAATAAATAACATAAAAGTGTCACACACAAAAACTTCAAAAAATGCTGATCTATAAAATACCATTTTTTTATATAACGTTTAAAATTAAATAACAAAACAAAAGTGAAAAGTGTATTTCTATTAACTACTAAAATATAAAAAAACAATATATAAAATAAGTCAATTAAAAACTATTTCTCTGTAATTGAAAACACAATCACAAATACTAATATAAATAAATAAATTTTCAGAAAAAAATATAAAATAAATGAGTTTAATTAAAATACATTATTAAATCATTGTAAAAATTAAATTACTATTTAATTTTGTATTATCGGTGCAATAATATTAATGATTGGAAAAACCACATTAATGCAGCCAGGGAAGGTAAATGGAAGAAATTTTATATATATTAAAATTTAATATAGCTCCCCCAGCCCCAATCTGCTGTTAAATGAGCCTTGAAAAGAGTTGGAAGTTTGGAAAAAAATCGCTTAAAAACATCCTTTCTGGTTTCCATATATGCATTCCCTTGCAGACGATAAGTAACGTTCGATCCAAAAGAGATTATAGTTTTTATTTCATCCCAGATTAGTTTTAAATTCTGGAGAAAAGAAAGTTGAGAGCTCTAATTTGTTTTAGTACCTACTTCATCCCATATGAACTGTAAGCATTATTATTTTGTTGTTTCGTTTATTATTTCGCTTGTTTTCTTATATCTTATATTTTTCACACAAAAAAAATTGTTATTTTAAAATATTTAACATAGTATTTTAACTATAGATATTATAATTTATTAATTACATACATCGTTTAAAAGAAATTATCTAAATATATAAGTTATAAAAATAATTTTCAAAACTAACGTTTAAACCTTCAGACAATTCAATTTCAAATTATTATTGAAAACATTTGAAAAATAAAATTGAGACATTTTCAGATTGTATTATTCCCAATTAAACTATATATCTATTTCCCCATTTTGAAGAATAAAATATTCCTTTATTTGATATCAATTACCTCACTTTTATTACGAATGAAGAATTATTAATTCTAAAAAAACGATATCACACTATTTATAAATTATTAAAACAGTTGTTTTCATGATCGTCTGTATCAATTTTAACTTAAATCCCTTTGTCGAAACCTTATTAGTAAACCAAACGACTCACTATTATTATTAAATTAAATCGAATATTAACACAACATCAACGTATTTTAATTTAAAATAAAGATATGATTGAAGAAATAATGTCTGTGTGAAAAAAACATCAATAAAAATCATCATAAAATTAAAAGGATGCTTTTATAACAAGGATGGTTGTTGTTCTTGGTTTGAAAATATACCTTTGTTTAACAGATATATAAACATTTTCATTTTATCATTTTTTATTATAAAATTGTATTACTTCTAAACGTATCCGAAGTTTTTTTCTGTTAATACATTATATTATTTTGAAAATAGAGCAATCCATAAATAAATCTTTACTTAAAAAGGCATATATTGGATCAAAATATCATTTATTTTACCAATATTTCAGTTGGCTTAACGCCAACATATGTTATAATACCTTGAAAAAGTTTGGCGTTCAGCCAAGTGAAATATTAGTAAAATAAATGATATTTTGATCCAATATATGCCTTTTTAATTAAATATTGTATATTTATATAATCTAATAATTCAATCAAAACGAAAAAAAATATATAGGCGATAAATATAGTTTGATTACAATATATAAGACCTGCGTAAAAATTTCGAATGTTTTGATTCACTATTTAAAAAGTTGTCTTAAGATTGTAAATGTTAGATATACTCACATATTGGTTATAAATTCTTTGGATATTTGAGTATATAATATTGTAAAAGAATATGTAGAAAACTCTAAAAATAATGCATAAATACACTTTATAAATATCATATTTAGAAATATTTAAAATATTTTAGTTTTAGATTATATTCAAGTTCTTCCTTTTTTACTTCATCAAAAGATTTGAGGGCTCAAAAATAATTCCCCAAAATGTTAGTCAAATATGTTTATTCATAGATCCTCTAGAATAAAATAATCAATTCCATTTCAAAAGGTTTTTATATAGAAAACTTATAATAATATTGATATTTTAAAGCTTAGTTTAGCGATTTAGTGCATAATTTTATTTCATTAAATTTATTTTATTAATAACTATTTCTAATCTATTTATTTTTGCGTAAAAATGAGCTTTGAAAATAAAAATAAAAAATAGAGATATTTCATAAAATTTCATTAACAACTAAATTTTAACCGTATATTATAAATTTTAGAAAGTTTTTAAAGTAATATGAAAATTGTAATTGAAAAAAATATATATATATTATAGTTCTTTATAATAAATTTACATTCAGAAAATAGGAATTATATCAATTAAAATCGTATAATAAAGTTTTATAGAAAAAATAGGAATATATGAGCTTAATAAAATAATTCATTTATATATTTGTTTAATTAAAAAGGCATATATTGGATCAAAATATCATTTATTTTACCAATATTTCAGTTGGCTGAACACCAACCTTTATCAAGGTATTATAATTTATTTAATGTGTGTCAGAAACAAACTCAGCGCCACATAACGTCTCAACAGAATTAAGTTTTAAAATATTTTGTAATATCAATGGGAAGAAAAAAATATATATTTGTATAAAAATGAAAACATAAAGTTAAACCTGTCTATAGCGCCTCCCTCTTGGGACTCACCAAAATAGGGTGTTATAGAGAGGGGGTGCTGTAGACAGGTCACTTTTAATGTAAAATGTTTACATTTTAATGTTTAAAATCGGGCGCTATAGAAAGGAAGGCGCTATTTAGAGGGGGCGCTATAGACAGGTTTAGGTGTATATATAATTTATAGTTTATTAAAAAAAAAAACGAATATATTTAAGTTTTTTTTAACGTAATTTCTTACTTTTATATCTTTAAAGTATACTAGTGAGTTTTAATATACTATGCTATGCGCAATAATTCACTTTACTAAATAAGATTTAGAGTAAAATTTGTCTTTATTATATAATGCTTTAAAATAAATGCAGACGAAGTTTTAAATATGATCATATTTGGATTTAATCTTCTCACTCTCATCCCTTTTCTCTTTTATTTAATATATTTGAACGTAATTTTTTATATTACATAATCATATTTATTACTATAAAATTAACAAATAGATAAATTTGATATTTTACTTTCATTATAAAATTAACCGCAAAAATAATAAATTCTTAACCATTTGAATATATATATGTTGTATAAATAATAAAAAAAAAGATTTTCCGCTGATTTTTGATTATCTTGTGGATTATGCTATGTCAATGCAGTCGTGATTATAATACTAAACATAGTTCAGATCATTAATTGTATTAATTGAGATGAAGGAATATATAAAAAACATAATTTGGTAAAAGTACTGCCTGGCTTGAGAGGTAAGAATAAAAAAATAAAAAAACTTATTTACATAATTATACAAAGGTTTTAGCCGGCCATCGGGAAACAACAAAAATGAGTTTTTATAGGGGAAGCGTGACCACTGGCGGTCGATTTAACAGAGTATTTGAATCTATGAAATATAATTTTTAATAAAATAATATTTAATATAAAATTTTTTGTTATTTTTTTTCGGGGGAAATGCAGTTTTAAGTTGTAATTAAAATAGGTATTTGTGATTTCCATTCATGAGAGAGTTTTAAAAATTCTATATAATGGTTGAAGAGGAGAGTGGAAACGATGAAGTTTGAGTTCCAACAAGCTCTATCACCCCTTCCTTTCCCCCAATTTTTTTCATCAATTTCTTCACCATTTTTTTTCTTTCCCCGCAGCAGCGGATGTGGAGTCCAGACAGACAGTGCTGGGAGAGGGAAGTTTGGCCCATTGGTCCTCAGTGGTCCGAGACCGCCCAACGTCAGTGTAACAACTTGTGTAACTTGGCATCATGTACCTGTCGGATGGAAATAGACCATCTTCTTTTCTCCTCTGTCTCCTTGGGATCACGACAGCGCTTCTTCCTACCTCTTTTATTGGACAATCTCTCACTATGGATCAAACTCTCTACACATCGGAATATACTAGAATTCTTCTTTATAGAATTCTTCATCAAATTGACTAAATATGGAATTTATACCTCTTTTATAGGCAAATCTCTAACTATGGATCAAAACTCTCTATACAGGAATATATTAGGGTTATTATTTATAAAAGTATTCATCAAAATTACTAAATATGACATTTATACCTCTTTTATTGGACCATCTCTCACTATGGATCAAATTCTGGTGAAAATTATCAAGGTTCCAGCTTTCTAGGTTTCAAGCTTTCGGATACGAAAGCCCATTCACAGAAAACATTTTTTAAACTAAATCGCCAATTGGAACTAAAGTTAAAATAAAAATTAAATGTTTACGGTTATTTGAATGCATTTTTTATTTTAACACTATTTCTATTGACGATTTTAATGTAAAATAATTTCTCCTGTAGAAGGTCTTACGTGCCCGAAAGCTATAGATTTGTCAATAAAAAAAAATCAAAAAGAAACTTGTATTGTAAATAATCATTGATTTTATATTTATTTAAAATTGACTAACATCCTTTATTGAGAATCGCCATCCTCGTCACCAAAATAAACTTGCCATTTTTTTAAACATAACATAACAATGATACTTTATTCTTTGGCATATATTTTTACAACAAAGTGATGATGATAACACAGAATTTAAAATCAATGATTATTTACAATATATAGCAAAACTTATCCCTCGAAGCCTGATATTTTCTTAATACTTATACAAAGGATTATTTTATCGAATTTTCATTCTTAAATAAATAATTTAATGATGTTGATTGAAAAAAAGAAAGATGAATATATATAGTATTTGATATATATTTATGGAAATCGCTTCTAAATTCTAAATATTTATAACATTTGTTAACTATTGTATATACTAATAATGTATCTATCTTTTTTAAATCTAAAACGTAAATTTTTCTATAAATCTGTGGTTTTTATCATCTTTCTATGATACTCAATATTCAAATATGGCGTCCAATATATAGATACTGGATTATCTAAAGTAGATTTCTCTAGTAGGACTCTACTAACTTATTACACAAGATTGTATGAAGATATATATATGTCGTGTCGCAGCAGCTGACATATCAGAATCCAATATTTCTTCGTCACAAGGCGACTGCTGATTAATAAGAAACAGAGAGAGAGAGAGAGAGGAAAAAGAAGAAATTGTCGTTGCCAAGTCTTAATTGAAATTTCGGCCACAAAGAATGAAAACAAATCAGCAATATAGCCCAGAGTGATAGCTTTTTTTAGAAAAATATCTTCTTTTTTATCTCTCTCTTCAAAAAAAAAAATCAAAAAAATTTTTAATTTTTTTTTTAGAGTAAGGTGAATATTATTAAAAAATCTCTGTCAAATTGTCATATTTTTAATATTGCGTGGACGACACAATAAATTGTTGGAGTTAATTTTGTTTCTTGGCAGACCGCACAATGGCAGAATTATTTATCATCAGTTTAATTTTAATTATTTATGCTAGAATCTGATTTCTTTTTTTTATTTATATAAATAAACTCTCTTTTTGATATTACGTTATATTAAATATAGATTTTTTCATATTTTTGTTTTTTTCTCTCTGGAGAAAAATATTTTAATTATATTTCCAATCTTATATTCAGTGAGTATATTGATTTAATAATTCATATTCTTAATCTATGAATATAATTAGGAATTTATATTTTTCTAATATATCAATTATATATTTATTTAGAGATGACCACGTCTTTTATCAATAACAAATGATTTTATTAGAGCCAACGCTCCATATTGGATACTCCTGATTGAATATACATATTGTCGCAAAGTATGTATTATTTTATTCACAGAATCATTTTTGATGTTTATACTTTGCTACTCTGTAAACTTCCCTCATTGCTTATCTTTTGTTTATCATTCATAGTTTGTTCTTGCCTGAAATAAATTGCTGTCTCATCCCAAAGTTGGTCTTCCCTAATTTTCCACGTGGCAATATATTCCTGCAATTCATCAAGAAAATGGGTTGGTCAAATATCAGGGAACAGGCTAAATAAAGGTTTAGTTGATTTCTGTTCCAGTAGATGAATCTATGCCATCTAAAAAGCATATATGCTCGTATTCAGTATATGCCTTCCTGGTTTTTAATCTATATATTTATCTATCTATGTATGCACTACAATCTTGTGGTTCTCAGCAGTTCCTTCTTTCCGTTTACTTATTTGGAGAAAGGATGTCGAAGTATGATGCAGGATCTGTCCTTAGTTAACCTAGGCATCGCATAATATATTGACGAGAAGATTATTTAATGACAATTCTAGAATTTTTAAAATATTTAGCCTTATTGCGCAAATTTGGCCTTTACTATCCATTTATTGATTTCTCAGGACCAAATCTTTGGTCGTTGAGATGCAGCCTGAGGTGCGTCCGAAATACGTATGTGGTTGTCTTAAGATCTTAAAGAACATTATCCAAGTCTACATGAACCCAGTTCAGCTAATCAGAATAATGTCCGAGAAAAAATATATAGCGATAGAATTGTATGATTTTCATAAAGCGTTAGAGAACAAGGTAATCTCTAAGAACTAAAATTACAGAACAATTTCCATAGTTAATTTGTATATTTATGTTGAATACTTTGATTTCCTTTTCATTTTCCCTTCTCTCCTTTGTTTATGTTTCTTTTTTTTTTCTTTTCTCCATGAAAATGATGTATGGCGAGTCCTTACAGGACGGAAATGTCCTAATAAAGCTGTTGTAGTTGTTGTTGATTTATCAAGAAAATGGGTTGACCAATTATTATAGAACAAGTCTAAATTGAGGTTTAGTTGCTTTTTGTTCTACTAGATGGCGCTCTTTCATTTAAAATGCTAATGTGCGCGGTCAGGATATGCCTTATATATATTTATAATATAGATTTGCGAGAGAGAAGATGGTATTTAGTTACTGAATTAGGCATTTATGCTATAAAAATTCATTAAAAGGTAACATTTTGGTTAGCATCCCAGATAATACGTATACAGGTTGGATTTTGTCTGTATTTTCCAAAAAAAGGTATTGTGGCGCTTTTTTTTTTATCGCCATTACAACGTTCAATACTGGGGGTGGTAATAAATTACAAAAAAATAAATTATTTTACGAATAAATATTTTTTAAGAAGTATATAATTCTTTTTTTTTTCAAAATGTATATTAAAAAAACATGTGTTTGCGTATATATATTTATATATAAATATAGTCAATTTTGTATTTGAGCAAAAAAAATAAAAGTGTGCTTGGGTATTATTTTTTAGTGACAGACGCGCGCGGGAAAAAAAATCCTCTCTTAGGGGTTAAATATTTTCTACGTTATCAAAAAAAACAAAAAAAAAACACAGCCGACTAAAACCAAACCAAAGTTTTAATCAACAAACGAAATATATCGCAATCAGACGACTAATTGTGAGTTTCCTTTTAAGTCTTCTGCAGAAGATGCGGCAGCAGCCATTTGTTTTAATCTGGAGACCGCGCAGACGACAACTTGTGCTGGGTATTTGCAGACTGCCCCCGGCTAATGGCCAACTCAGATTACTCCTGGACAGCGGTCAGTTAGAGAATTTACGAGTGCACCACTGTTAATGGCCCCTCTAACTGGGTTCCAGGTGAAATACGGCGCTGGCCAGCCTAATACGCTCGGCCCCGCTGGCTTTGTTACCGCCGCCACAAACTGTTGCCCTTCTTTTTTTACCTGGTGTCCTTTACCTGGATGTCCCCAACCTTTCCTTCTTAAATAGTCAGAACACCGCTAGTAATCGCATTCATTTAAAATATTTTATTCCTAGATAACGAGTGTTAATTTAAAAAATCATTCAATCTTCTATAATAACCTTTTTCACTATATTTGAAACTTTTTATGCTCTGATTTAATAGATAAAAAGCAATACTCGTATATATAGAACAAATCATGCCAGGTTCCTGGAGCCAATATGCAAATAACTACTCGATTTAATAGATATAAAAATGAAAATACATCATCATCAAAAACAACATTTTTTAAAAATTAATATTTAAAATATTTTGTTACTTAGTTATATACACAAATATTTGAAAATTTGGAAATACTTTGAAATTTAAATTTAAAAATAGCGATATGTATATGTTTTTAACTAACAGACGCGCGCGGGAAAAAAATCCTCTCTTAGGGGTTAAATATTTTCTACGTTATAAAAAAAAAAAAAAAAAAAAAACACAGCCGACTAAAACTAAAAATATTAATTTAGTTAAATTTTAAATAGAAATTACTTCAGCAATGCTTTTTTATTTTAATGTTTTTTAACAGCGTTCAAATATTTTCAGTTAATTGTATATTTGATATAATTGATTTAAAAATTGTGTTTTTCGTGTTGAATTTCGTTTTTAAAATAATTACAAATATTTTCTTGGTTTATATATAATATACATGTAATGAATACCCAAAAGAACAAAAATATTTTGCCACCATACAAACTTAAAAAAAATAAAGAAATTGGAACTATCTATTTTCATATATATTGTAGTGATTAAATACTGTATGTGAAATTATTTTTGAAAAATTATTATGTATTTAGAATTTTCATAAATGATTTTTATATCTTTAAATTCCATCAATAAATATTTTGAACAGTTTATAATATACCATTTTGAATGTATCTTGTAGTTTTTACTACTAAACGATATAATTTTATATTAAAAAATGTTGTTTATAAACTTTCTTTATTATATTTTTTAAACTGACATAATAAACACAAGTTGTGTATGATGAGAATACATTTTCAGAAAGCTTTATTAATTAAATTATATATATATAGGGAGAGAAAAAGAAATATATATTTTAAATATTCCTTTCAATTTTAATCTGCTCTAAAAACTTGTAAATGCTTAACTCCATATAATTTTAATTTTATAAAACCCTAAACTTAAATATATATATTTTTTACAAATTAAAATAAAAAACCAATATCCTGACCACGCTCACATGAGCTTTTATTATTTTATTGTTGTTTTTAATTTTACATATATATTTTTTTCAAAATAATATTTTACCATTAAAATTGCTGATTTAAAAAAAAATTATGTTAAACTATAACATATATTTAATATATATATAAAAAGGCGTAGTTCAATATAATATAAAAGTATTTTATTTACTATAAAATATATAGGTTTATATATTTTTTAAATTGATGGAACAAATATCAATGAATTATTTTTCATTTAGTGTTTAAACCTAATATGCTATTTTTGTGTGTTGTTTACAAAATATTCACATCAAATGGTCAAATTATTTAAAATATATAATATAACATTTGGGATACATATCATTAAATAATTTTTACCTCAAAATTTATGCTCATTTTATTAAATAAAAAATGTTTTATATTTTAGTAAAAACCATTTAAAATAAATAATATTTTATTCTAAAAAAACGCGTTTTATAAAAAATAATGTTTTAAAATTCAAAACATAATATTCTTATTATTAATATAAAATTATTTTCATAGTAAATATATATTAAAATATTATATTGATATATTTAAATGTATATTTTATCAAAATATTATTTTAATATGTAGCAATAATTTGAATAAAAAGCAAAAGAAATTATTATCACTCAATATAAGAAATGGATAAAATAGAAGGTTCAAAGAAACAATATGGATTTATTATTGTTTAATAGGGTTGGTCTCTGGCCGTAGCTAGGTAGGTAGCCATGGCAAAGAATATCCGGCGAGCTGGCATATTACATGCCTAGAGGTCGTTTATCACGCCCAAATTGAAAGGTCACATTGCGCATGCTCCGACTCGAGGAATGTGAACTGAGTTCGTATTTTGTGGATTTTTTTTTTTTTACGTCTCGATTCTTGTTTCCTCCCAGAGAGATAGAGAAAGAGAGAGAGAGAGCAATTTTTACCATATTGTTTTACCCTTTTATAAAGAGTTCTTAAGTAGAGAATTAGCTTCTGTAATGTTATTAGCCCATTTTGACGTCGAATAATGAAGTGTTCTAATATTTATGGGCAATAGAAGAATCAGTAGCGTTCCTTCCTAACAGCAGGATAACACAACAGCTTACAACAAGTCATAAATTAAGGTTATCTAAACACTCCTATCATAAAAGTGACTCTGGGGTGCAGATTCATCATCATTATTTGTTCCAGTAGTGCCAGCTGGTTTACTTGCTACTTGGTCGTCTGCCGAACCATTCTAGAAATCTCTCAGAAAGTCATTAAGTCCACGGCCTCAATTACAAATTCCACTTCGCACATGCCGGACCGAATTTATTGGTGTGGGAGGGCGGTAGGAGATTGGTAAAAATATTTTTTAAATGAAATATTATTTTAACTCATAAAAAAGGCGAAGAATGTCAGCATAAAGTTTTTTAATATGAAATTTGATTTGAAATTTTATAAGGTTTTGTGTATTGTGCATCTTTCTGAACGCAAAGAGTTGAAATTTAAATTCTCAATGTAGAAAAGCAATAGCTAGCTATGTTCTGGGAAAGCATATTTATATAAAATACGGAAATCTTGGCAAAACCTAAGAACGATAGCTAATTCATTTATAGCTTAACCATCAGCATGAAAATGAATACGATAGATGCTATGCAAATAAGATTGAGAACACCGATTGAAATATGGACTCAAATTTAGATACAATGGAAGTTTTAAACATTCCAGTAAGAGCCCTGAAACATCATAGTTGCTTCTCAATGTTTAAAATAGCGTATCACAAAAAGAGATCTATGAATGCCATCCAAAAATTCAAATCTTTTTGCAAAATCATAAAATAGTCCTGATGGATAAGAGATGTCTATATTTTTGGATAATGAAATTATTGGAAAGATAATTTTGAACAAGAATTAGCTATAATTCCTAAACCACAACCATAAAAATGATGGCTTGGTAAAAAAGACTCATAGAGTTAGAAAATTATAAAGACAAACACTATGCTTAGAATTGACGAAGATAAGTTTTAAAAAGAAATATTTTAAATCTATAGCTTGATGTTTATATTTTAAGGGAATATTGGTGTAGCTACACTCATGGGCAAAATTTAAGGAAGTTGTACTTTTTAGCATGTATATCGGGATTCAGACAATAACTCTGAAAGATATTACAGTGACCTTTATTAAAGACACACGAGACAACCAAGTGTGAACAAAATAGCCTCTGTTCCTTCAAATTTAAGGAAGTTGTATCTTTTAGTATGTATATCAGGATTCAGACAATAACTCTGAAAGATTACAGTGACCTTTATTAAAGACACACGAGACAACCAAGTGTGAACAAAATTGACTCTACCTCCTTCAAAAAAAAAACAGACAACCGGTAACATCAAGATATGTAACTTCTTTAAATTTTGTCCATGAGTGTATATGAGAGGTCACAGATGGGTGATATAAGGGAATCTAAAGACTTTCTACAGAACTGAAGCTACCTATTAGAAGCAAAAACTTCGGTCCACTCGGAGATCCAGATATCCAATGGGTAACTAAGACCATCATCCATGGCCTTGGACCATGTTGGCAAAGAATGACGAGGACTGTGACGGTAGGCAGATTTTTACACCATTCATTTCTGCCGTAAATTTTTGGGCCGTCATCCTTTCCGCATTGTTGGCGCAGGATGGGGGCATCCGTCCAGTACCATTCTGGAATGGTCGAAATACTTGGAATACTACATGGTCAGAACAGAGAATGACCAAAAAAAGTCAACAATATGAATTCACTCTTGCTTAAGAAATGAACCAATCAACAATAACTCAATTCTAAATTCCATTACAAAATTGCACACAGATAGTTCCCTCTTCATATATGTTATATATATATGTTATATTATTAAAAAAAGAGATTTTCTGCTGATTATTGATTATCTTGTGGATTATGCTATGTTAATGCAGTCGTGGTTAAAATCTTGAAACTATAATAATAAAAATAATGAAGATTGGAAATAGCTTTAATTGAGCTTATGGAATATATAAAACATAAATTGATAAAAGTACTTCCTGGCTTAAGGCGTAAGAATCAAAAAATGAAAAACTTATTTACATAATGTACAAAAGATTTGAGTCATCGAGAAACAATAACAATGAGTTTTTATAGGGAAATCGTGACCTCTGGCGGTCGATTTAACAGAGTATTTGAATCTATGAAATATAAATAAAATAATATTTTAATATAACATATATACCCCCATTTACATATTCCCCGGGAAAGAACTGACTAAATCAAAAATCCCTAATAACTACGAACAGTCGGAGAATAAAGAAACAGTGATAGATATTCATATCGCATATTCCAATTAACAGAAAATACTGAGGTACATTGATTTCTTTACATGCCTCAATAATTCCATATTCCAACACATATATAAAAAGTTTATTCTCTGAAGGACTTGATACAGTAAAGGCTGTAGACAATGACAGAATGTATCAATATAGGGCTAACAAAAGAACATCATTTTAAATAAAGAGCTCGTAATGACGGCCCTAAAAGAGAGAAATAGGTAATTAATTAGCCATTACGATTGTGTTTTAGGAGGGATTAATTAATATTCTTGTTGCGGACTTTTTATTCGCCACCATTGTTTGCTACGTTCCTCAGCTCTATGTCATCAAAAAACAAAATTTATGTTATCAAATAAAACACAAAATCTTTAATAATTCTGTAAAGCTTCAATCATTGCGCAAAATGAATTCTCCAATATAAACGCCTGGCACAAATTTAACATAATATTCTTAATTCATAATATCTCGCCAAAAAAAAAAAGATTTCTTGATACCCTGACCATCCTGGCATCTGTCAAGATGCGCATCTATAAGTAGTTCTTCGGTGTGGAACTGAGGAGGATCTAAAAAGACCTTGTCTGGAGGAGGACTCTCTGAAGATGGGGAAGCCTTCCTTGCTGAATAAATTTTGTTGTACAGATATAGAGCTATTTAATTAAAAAAGCATATATTGGATCAAACCATATTTTACCAATATGTATTTCCCTACATTTTATCTACTCTTTATTTTCTCCCTTATTACAAGGTTGTCCCAAAAGTTCGTAAATAACTGCAACAAATTCCAAATATATATCCACATACTATATTTATTATATAAAAATGTTATTTTATTTTAAAATTATAATTCACAGATCAAATTACTCTGTAAAGTCCATCGCAAGATGTCGCGGCTTTCCCTATATAAACCCATTGTTGTTATTTCCCTGTTGGCCGGCTCAAATCTCTTTGTAGATATGTAAATATGTAATCTTTTATTTTCTTCTTCGCTCCTCAAATCAGGTATTTATTCTTGAATTGTTTCATTATCACAATTAAAGCAAATTGTGAATCAAAATAGTTTTTATTGTTTTACTACGAACAATATAAAAACATATATCCAAATTCAATTGTTTGCAAGTGCTTACGAACTTTTGAGACAACCTTGTATATATTATCCTTTATTTGATTATAATTTTATGTAACAATAGATTAGAAGAGTCAATAAATTTCGAAGGAGTCAAATCGAATGGCGACGAGTTTCTTCAGCGTTATCCTTGATTCCCTTTTCGAAATGATGTTTGGCGATTCCTTCTCTTGTACTTTGAATCAATATAATGGTTTATATTGTCAAAAGTGTCTACCATGGTAGACGATAGAGCCGATGACGGTCTACCCTGACATCTACAGATTTGCCGCTACTGTAAAAACAAAGTTGATAAATGTGTGTGGAATAAACTAACGCGATGCGTATTAGCATTCTGGAAGGAACCCGTGTTTGTGGACCGGTTTGTCGGTTAACTACTGTGTGGTTAGTATTTATATAACCATCAATCTAACTATCACTGCTGGTGGAGTCACTCCCTGTAACTATTACTGAGGGTAGTTACTCCCTGTAACTATTACTGAGGGTAGTCACTCCTTGTAACTATCACTACTGGTAGAGTTATCCCCTGTAACTATTACTGAGGATAGAATCACTCCCTGTAACTATTACTGAGGATAGAATCACTCCTTGTAACTATTACTGAGGATAGAATCACTCCTTGTAACTATTACTGAGGATAGAATCACTCCCTGTAACTATTACTGAGGGTAGTCGCTACTTGTAACTATTACTGAGGATAGAATCACTCCTTGTAACTATTACTGAGGATAGAATCACTCCTTGTAACTATTACTGAGGATAGAATCACTCCCTGTAACTATTACTGAGGGTAGTCGCTACTTGTAACTATTACTGAGGATAGAATCACTCCTTGTAACTATTACTGAGGATAGAATCACTCCTTGTAACTATTACTGAGGGTAGTCGCTACTTGTAACTATTACTGAGGATAGAATCACTCCTTGTAACTATTACTGAGGGTAGTCGCTACTTGTAACTATTACTGAGGATAGAATCACTCCCTGTAACTATTACTGAGGGTAGTCGCTACTTGTAACTATTACTGAGGATAGAATCACTCCTTGTAACTATCTGGGCTTATTCTGCGCTCTCGTTTGTTGACCAGTCAACAATTCTGGGCGCTGCATTGTCGAAAAGTCAACACCGCCACGAGAACCTACTAAAGGTCTCTATACTTTGAACTCCTGTTGTTGAGGCGAGATTTTCAAGTCAAATATGGGAAATATAACAAAAGTACAATGAATGGACACTTGAGTCTTCGTTAAAACCGTGATATATTATATATAAAACCTATCTCTAACTTTTATAATTAGGGATAGAATCGCTAAATTAGATTTTTTAATGAAAAGGATAAGGAATATGTTACTTTTTCATTATAACTCTTAACAAGCTAACTATAAAACGAAACTATAAGAAACTTGAATAGTTAGGCTTGTTGATTAACTATTAGCACGAAATCTCACCTGTTATAACAGAACCAAGCACATGACTAAACATTCATTTTGTTCTATCTTCAAACAGCATATACCCGATCGATGCACCATCAAGTATCTTCATCCTTTTCTCCCCCTAATTGAAGACACAGTAGCACAAAGTCAACCTTGTATAAAATAAGATCTTCCCAAACACCGTGAAGAGAAAGAGAGAGATATTCGCGTGAAAAATACATTCTAAAAATGTCATGTATAATAAAAAATGGACCGCACAAATCCCTCCTTCAGAAAGAAAGAAAAGGGGGAAATATCCTGAATATAATGCTAGGAGGGCTGAAAGGAGTAAAAAGTGGGTAAAAGAGGGGGGAAGGAATGCCGACGCCTGAATTAGAATAATAAAAAATATCGAGAGGAGAAGCGAGAGGAGAGGCATACAAATTCAATAATATCCTCAATGTAGGAGGCTAGCGCGGCGGCAAAGCATATGCAAATATGCTGCTTGGTATTTATAGAAAAAAAAGGCCAGATGGGGAGAGGGGTAGGGTGGATGGAAATTCTGAATTGAAAAATGTAATAGGAGGATTGTTGGGGCACGTGCCTGGGTTGGTTCTTTCCGAACATTGGTTCATCGATGCTGCTAGACTTCAGGTCCATAGTAGGTAGGATTGTTCTGTCCAGATACCTATCAACAGTACCTGGGCATAACATGAATGGTATTGTTACTTAGCCAACTTATGCATTGGCACAGGTAGAGCATAGTTCTTACTGTATGTGTATCATTGCTAGACTCAAGTTCGATAGTAGGTAGGATTGTTCTGTCCAGACAACAGTGTCTATTGCTGGGTATAACATGAATGGTATTGTTACTTAGACAACTCATGTATTGGCACAGGTAGAGCTTAGTTTTTACTGTATGTGCACCATTGCTAGACTCCGATGGTAGGTAGGATTGTTCTGTCCAGACACCTATCACCAGTACCTGGGTATAACATGAATGGCATTGGCACTTAGGCAACTAATGCATTGGCACAGGTAGAGCTTAGTTTTTACTATATATGCATATCACAATTCTGAAAATGTAGATAGGAGTCGATCTTACATCTACATAAACCTAAAGACTCTGATACAATGTCGCTAAATACGGAAATGGGTAAGTTCTGACCATCCTAATGCTTAACTGAAGAAATGGTAACCATACCAGCTCATTCACCTCACAGATGGTGCAAGAGAGAGGTATCTTCGGTAGATGATATGATAGGATGAATTCAAATGTCTCCCTTCTGGCAAACATAATTCGAAGTAGCTGTGAAAGAAGAGTTAAATAGATAATCAAAGAAATATATTAGAATTACGAATATAATGTATAAAAGAATGAGGTCGAAAAATACTTACTTTTCACCATTAAAAATAAAAGCAGGCGAAAAAAAAGAGCAAAATAGATGGTCAACTGAAGATATTTAAATTAAGAATATAATGTATAAAATGACACGGTCAAATGACGCAAAAATACTTTTGTGGCTAAAAGAAATAGAAATGGACAAAATAGGAACAACAAACAGACACACACAACACACAAACAAACCATATGGTCAAATAAGAATATTGGAGTTTTTTTGGAGATATAATATATTTTACAAACACATAATTTCAAAAGTGACTTAAGTATGTCTATTAGAAAGAAGTGGATGAAAGAAAGAGACAACCATATGGTCAAATAAAGAAATTAAGAAGACGATATATAAAGGGATAAGGTTAAATGGCTCCCTTATATAAGACGATTAAAGAAATAGGCGAGAAAGATTAAAACAGATTATCTCACAAAGATATTCCAAGAATTGTATGAAAGGATTGTGGTGAGTGACGTCTGTCTAACCATTAGAAATAGAAGTGGATGAAATAGTGTTGTAGAAGACGACGTGTGGCAGAAATGGCCGAGAGAAATGTCCCCAAGTTTGCGGTGCTGAGGGGTGACAGCAACAGCTCCCTCCCTCCCTCACGGGGGACAATCAATATATCGACCCCCTTTAAGACGATAAGCCTGGCTGGCAGTCGTGGACGGCTAGGCGGTCATCGCCACCGTGGAGAGTGGATGGGCGGTGCATCAGGTAGCACCTACCTCGACATGTGGCCTTGTTTTACCCATAGAGTCTCACTAACCTCTCATTTCCACAATCTCCCTCTCTCTCTTATATATATATATATATATATATATATATGTATCTAAAGAGACAAATGTCGCCTCTCCAGTCAAAATAGACGTCAAAACTAGACACCATCAAGGTGGACGCCATGGTCTCTAGGTGGACGCTTTTCAGTTTGTCAAAGCTGGTGTTGTGGCTTTGTCACCGACCCGAGGCCGCTAGTTTGCGGTGACGGTCAATAGATGGCGTCTAGTTTTGTCGTCTATTTTGATGGGAGAGGCGACCTTTGTCTCTTTAGATCAATATGCTCCCGGCAAAATTTCCATCTATATATATGTATATTTATCAATTATTTTATATATTTATATTTATTTAATTATATATTTATCCTTATAAATCCTTATTAACTCATATTTATGTATTTAACCATATACAGTCTGTTCAGTGATACGTTAACCATGACGTATGCACGAAGGAAGGTGTGGCCATTGGACATGTGTCGGACCTGGAGGCTGTTGTTGGGTGCTGCGCTGCCTGGAGTATAGGAGCTCCATCTATTATTTCTTCTTGTAATGAATCTGTATAAGACCGGTGGTCTTAATAAAGCTTTGTGTGTGTGTATTTAACCTTATATAATCTTATATTAACGTTGTAATAAACCAGTTTCAATCTCTCTCTCTCTCTCTCAATCTTCCATCAAACTCTACAGCGGTGGATCAGGCACCATGTATATAGTCATTGTAAAAATAAAGGCTGCCTGGCCGCCATTCATAGTTCTTCAAATTAAATATACTTCGGCCAGTAAATCTTATTATCTCGACATTTCGACAAAATTATTTTGTCCTCGTCAGGAGCAAACAAAACTAGAATTAAATATGTACAAATTTACATGTATTAATCGACGGAGTTCATAAAATGTATATAGACAAAGTA
Source organism: Cordylochernes scorpioides (assembly GCA_030710605.1). Lineage (NCBI taxonomy): Eukaryota > Metazoa > Arthropoda > Arachnida > Pseudoscorpiones > Chernetidae > Cordylochernes > Cordylochernes scorpioides. Next base: position 137,248,003 of record CP092865.1, read on the forward strand.
GAAGACGGTATAATACGATATAAACCAATCTCTCCATCTTCCCATCCCTGGACACTTTTATTTTCCGTTTATCATTACTCTTCACAATTCATCCTTTCATACCTCATCCATAAGGTTAGAAATAATCGTTATTTCTCCTTAAAATAGGTTTTGATTTTTCGTTGAAAAGAAACACATGCGAGATAATTTTCAAATGTCGTTTTACAATCACAAGCCGCATTATATTATATTGTATTATAAATTACTTTATGTATTATTTACGAACGGAAAAATATGTCCAGGGTAGCCTAGTGGACATGGCATCTGCCCGGTAAGCGGAACAATGTGGGTTCGATTCCCATCCCTGGACACTTTTATTTTTCCGTTTATCATTACTCTTTACAATTCATCCTTTCATACCTCATCCATAAGGTTAGAAATAATCGTTATTTCTCCTTAAAATAGGTTTTGATTTTTCGTTGAAAAGAAACACATGCGGGATAATTTTCAAATGTCGTTTTACAAATGATAGACAATGTTCATATAGACATTCTGTCTAATGGGAAATCCTACTATAGTACATGGTATGTAAGAGTGAAGTGTCTTTTTATTCTATTTTTGTATTTGATATAGATAAGTATGTAATGTATAGATAACTAATGTAGATAACTACAGGCAAAGTCAGAATTTCACCAAAGTGTGCCATGGTGCCATGATCAACGAAAGCTGCACCCCTATACACCATTCCATGAGATCACTCATGGAATTCGTGTAATCTTTACACAAGGGGATAAGAAACAATAACATTTAATATATAGATAGGAGGGTATAAAGAATATTTATAGATGCAAATATGTTTTTAGGGATATATAGACTATGTATTTTTTTTTTTTAAATAGAGCAATCCATAAATAAATCTTTAATTAAAAAGGCATATATTGGATTAAAATATAATTTATCATAAACGATATTTTGATATAATATATGCCTTTCTAATTAATAGACTTTGTACATACATCATTTATCACTTAGCTCTATATTGCGCTCAACAAATTATCTTTTGTCTTATTTTGAGAAAACTTCGGTGAACAACGAAGATAAAAATGTGAATTGTCTCTTAGGGAAGAAAATGAAGATTTCAGGAAAAGGAAAAGGTTTTATTTATAGAGAATTATATAATATTAATTTATAGAAATATCACTTTCTCTTTACAGATCCAGGTACGCCCTTTTATATAATCTTAATTAATGGATCGCCTTTTGACTCAAACTTTCTCAATAAGTTTGTTTATTACAAACACCGCTAGCTTTCGAGTTGTCACTCCTTCATCAGTTAAAATTATACCTAAGAACGAGTTGCCTGTTAAAGAGAGAGTGGTCGAAATCTCGCGATATTTTATAATAAACAAAATAATTGCGAAAGTGAAAAAATAGTACAAATATGATATTGTACTGGGATAAGGTGCGTAAATTATGAAAAAGGCATCTCCTTATCGTGCAACTGAAAGTTGCTGATGGCTTGCGTCATCTATCGGAATAAATATCAACTATTCTGGAATAATTAGAAATCAACGAGAATAGTTGATATTTATTCCGATAGATGGCGCAAGCCATCAGCAACTTTCAGTTGCACGATAAGGAGATGTCTTTTTCATAATTATTGCGAAAGTTTTTAAAATCTTTTTATAAAAGTATATCGCTATTTTGCTATATTTGAATATTAATTTATATTCCAATATCTAAAATATAAAATAAGCCCCACCTAATAAAGAATCGATAAAATAAAAATATGAATATCATGAAATACTTCATATATTTACAGAATATATAGATGGGTCGGTGGAAGGATGGTCTAAACCGTTGGTTTTCGACTGCTACAACCCGGGTTCGATTCCCGCGTTCGGCACTTTTCTGATTTAAAAAAAAAATGCTCCAATGGCCCCCGATTCTTACAAAAGTCCAACCCCACCAGCGAGTGTAAGTAACCAAACGGGGCTCTGTAGCATTTGTAAGTGCAAAGTCGAACTGCTTTTCACATGTGTAGACATGTGGTGCACTTACAGTAAAAGCAGTCTCCTACTTATACCCACCATGATTAACATGGCCTGTACCACGTTAACTAGGGATAAGCAAAAAAAAAAAAAACAGAATATATCACTATAGGTTATTTTTAGGTTTTACGTGTGTTAAAATGTCAACTTAGTGTCGTTATTAGTGATAATTACTTTGTCTTATTTGTAAACAGACATATTTCTACAACACACTACAGAACAAAACAAATTAGTTTGAGTCAAAAGGCGATTCATTAATTAAGTTAATGCAATAAATTGATAAAGAGGGAGCAATCTCTCGAAATATTTTGGGAAAAAAAAATGTTTTTTTTCTTTACAGATCCAGGTACGCCCTTTTATATAATCCCAAAACAAATTAGGTCTAATAATAATGATAAATTCACATATTTTCGCCGATATATGGTTCTATGTATGTTTTCGAATAAAGAAATCAAATACATTCAAACTTGGATAATTTGAAGACCATGGAACCAAAAAAATTCTAATTATTCAAAAATTCGAAATAAAAACGGAAATTCTATTTATAGGAAATTCTAGGGACCAAGATAACTATTGGAATTAAAGACGCTTAGAATTATCTAAGTTTCTACTGTAGTAACAATGATTTCGTCAGTTTGAAGAGAGATAAACCCTTATAGAAGAACAAAACATATCCGAAAGCTTATTATTTAAAATAAAGAAACATTGTTTAAAACTCATCTCACTATTCATCAAACATGTATCAAATTTCTATAAAAAATAGACACTTCGGCCAGTTATTTATTTTCTCAACGTTTCGACAAAAATATTTCGTCTTCTTCAGGAGAAGTAAATAAAAATAAAACAATTTTTAACGCCTTGCCAAATGCTTTATTTTTATTTACTTCTCCTGAAGAAGACAAAAGATTTTTATTGAAACGTTGAGAAAATAAAAAAACTGGCCGAAATGTCTATTTTTCATAGAAATATGAATGCAGCTGGCCAGGTAACATATATTTTTACGACGTATCAAATTGATGCCATCTCTTTACTAAGTGTATATGCTTGGATAGAATAGGTGCAACGTGAGCTGAGAGAGATGGGTCAAACAAGACGATGATGGTCCTGCCCTGATGTCGTGCCCTTCAAATGCCACTGACCCAGTGGATGTCCTCGGAACCTGCTCCTATTGGCCAGTCAGCCCAGTCGCCATCTTGATCCCTTGTTCCTATACCCTACACCAAGCATGTCAAACTCAAATCCTAACACGGGCCAAATAAAAAAGTAATAAGATTATGTGGGCCGCAAAAAAAGAAAACAAGTAATTAAATTTTTATAGTAACATTTATTATTTAAAAAATAAATAATTAATAAATAAATTATGTATAATTACAATTTTTAAAAATTAGGCTACAAATTTTTATTAATTTTTTTTTTTTATTTATAAAAAAAAAATAATAAAATATATTATCTGGTGGGCCGCAAATTTATTCGTTGTGGGCCGCATGAGGCCCGCGGGCCGCGAGTTTGACATGCTTGCCCTACACTGAATTGGCGACAACCGCTGAAAGCGTTCACCACTGATAAACCAAGCCCTCATAATATTTTTATTCCAATAAGGACAGTAGACGTTCTAGAATAAGAAACACAAGTTAGGAAGAAGAGCATCTTTGATATATGAAAACGATTGTGATATCTTTCAAGGAAAGACGTCCTTCTATCGGTACTGAATGAAATGAAACAGATCAAGAAATTTAAGATTTAAAAAAACAACTAAAATATGATAATAACGAATAGATTCAAAAAGGATAAGTTTCTTTATTTGAAAAATCAATTCGAGCTTTCGGGCGCAAGCTGCCCTTCTACAGGAATAATGGATAGAAGGGCAGCTTGCGCCCGAAAGCTCGAATTGATTTTTCAAATAAAGAACTTATCCTTTTTGAATCTATTCGTTATTATAATTATTGAAAGGATTATTCGTCTTAAAACTAAAATATGAATAAATATCGAAGTTATAATTATAGATCATGAAATTAATATGCAAATTTAAAATTTGATTCCTGATTTTATCTGTTTTTCACACATACATTTCGTTTTTTACCTTCTCATGTAGTAACTGCTCGCAGAATTTCAAATAAAGAAAATATTATTGGTAAGTATCATCTATGATTAATTGTGTTGTTTGTGCTAATATTCATACCAAAAGATTCCAAGTATGTCTCAAGAGACGCAGAAGAACTGGTCATTGAGCGAAGAGGTATTAGCAGACGAGTGTTCCAAATACAGTGTGACCAAATGTTTACCCCGAGATCCCCCTCTGTGATCAGTAATCCTCACACGAAGCCGTTTCTGCCATTATCGACAGGGCTTCTGTGACAGTGATCCTCCCTTCAACTGTCCTTATCTCTTTCTCCCGGCATACTTATACGTACTGTAATAGAACTTGGATGCTATATCTACACGTCTAAGTACCTATGCAAATGGAGTGAATATATGTAAATAGCTCTATCGTCTGGTAAATAAATCTAGATGAAAAAATTCCGATATAGTTGAAATTCCCTGGACATCCAAAAATGACCTTACTGTATATAGACTCAATCTGTACCATATTTCAAACAATGAAAAACTTGATGATGATGATGATAGATAATAATGATCGTGATGATGATGAAGGCAGACTTACAAGTCGACTATTCCTTACAAAGATTTCTTACAGTACTCTGTCTCTACAAACTTACATATCTACCATGTGTTACGCAATGTTTCACCGTGTCGACTCACTTCCAATACACAGTCCATACGTACAGCAGCAGCATTATGTGGGCGACTTTCCCCGTGAACAGACGCACGCACGCTATATTTAATAACCATGCACATGGCAATTTGGTTCCACCCACTCGCCCCAAATTACAACCTTCTTTACTAAACCTTTTCTAAGCCGAGGAAAATAATCTGTTAGATGGTTTAGAGAGCACGACCTTCCTGATAGCCATGTTCCACAGTGCAGACTTAAGTACTGGCATTGATGAGGACCATGGCGGAATGGAAGAAACTCTCGCACGTGAAGCTCGTGTAAATTTGTATCTGAAACTTGCATGACGAATCTTAACATGAAATATCGTTGAAAAGCGTCTAAAGAACAAACACAAATAAATGAAAAGGCGCCTGGCAAAATTTTCTTTCGTTTATTGAATATTCTCTTTGCGTATTCCTTAAAGCCTTTATTTGGTACCATGATGGTATAAAAAGAGTCATTTGGTACCAATTCTTGGAACCTTATTGATTAAAAGGAAGGTAATCACTACCAATATTTGGTACCATGATGATTGAATAAGGTCATTTCTACCAATATTTGGTACCATGATGACTAAAGGAAAATCATTCAGTACCAATTCTTTGGTACTGATGGTAATGATGATTAGCAAATGCCGGTCATATGATACCATATAGAGTCACCAAGTTTAGACATTCTTTCGCGATAGTTGGTGGTCTGATTGAGAAATTCAGTCAGCTAACAAAGAGACTTCTGGTTGTTCGTTCATGAGAGTTATTTAGGTGTCGAGTTTCAGTTTGTAATCAGTGTGGAATACAGTTGGCCGGTATACTATAGTAGACTTTTACCACCGTGTATTTGAGAGAATGGCAATGATTCCAATCTTCTTCCATTCTTGGTATTCCAGTGTGGAATACAGTTGGCCGGTATACTATAGTGAACTTTTACCACCGTGTATTTGAGAGAATGGCAATGCTTCCAATCTTCTTCCATTCTTGGTATTCCAGTGTGGAATACAGTTGGCCGGTACACTATAGTAGACTAGTTAAGATTGTCCGTAAAGACAAAGTGGCGGGTTACATCTTCAACCAAAAGGTTCTAATCAAACAGCATTCTGCGACTTTATACAATTTATCAAAGTTCCTACACAGAATCTCCTGCCGTTCAGTCCCAAACAGCCAAAGGTTCCATCAAGGTATCCAAACTCTCCGGAATCAATCCAGCGCCAGCACGTAGAGAAAGGAGCACGTGCTCTGGCCGAGCGATTACGGTGCCCCCTGTGAAAATTTGATTAGCGCCTGGTCTCAAATCTCCCGCCGGTGGGAACATGGAAAACTTCTCACCTCGTTCCCGCTGAGTGGCACCGTCTACGTGACCCTCCCGGCGATGGGGAGAACGTTTAAGACTTTGTTCTTTGTGAAATTGTTTTGTTCGCTCTCCGGCTTTTACCACCGTCTATTTGAGAGAGAGATTTGGCAATGATTGCAATCTTCTTCCATTCTTGGTATTTCAGCGTGGAATACAGTTGGCCTGTACACTATAGTGGACTTTTACCACCGTCTATTTGAGAGAGAGATTTGGCAATGATTGCAATCTTCTTCCATTCTTGGTATTTCAGTGTGGAATACAGTTGGCCGGTACACTATAGTGGACTTTAACCACCGTCTATTTGAGAGAGAGATTGGGCAATGATTGCAATCTTCTTCCATTCTTGGTATTTCAGTGTGGAATACAGTTGGCCAGTACACTATAGTGGACATATACCCT
>CP092865.1:137254650-137265544 GCA_030710605.1 Cordylochernes scorpioides
AAAATTGCCTCTGTCTCCTTAAAAAAAAAAGAAAACTAGTAATATCAAAATTGGAAACTTCCATGTTTTGTCCATGAGTGTATATGAGAGGTTTACAGAAGGATGATATAAGGGAATCTAAAGACTTTCTACAGTACTGAAGCTACCTATTAGAAGCAAAAAACTTCGGTCCACTCGTAGATCCAGATATCCAATGGATAACTAAGTCCTAAATCTATGGCCTTGGACCATGTTGGCAAAGAATGACGAGGACTGTGACGGTAGGCAGATTTTTACACCATTCATTTCTGCCGTAAATTTTTGGGCCGTCATCCTTTCCGCATTGTTGGCGCAGGATGGAGGCATCCGTCCAGTACCATTCTGGAATGGTCGAAATACTTGGAATACTACATGGTCAGAACAGAGAATGACCAAAAAAAGTCAACAATATGAATTCACTCTTGCTTAAGAAATGAACCTATCAACAACTCAATTCTCTAAATGCCATTACAAAATAGCTCCCAGATAGTTCACTCTTCATATGTAATATATAAATTATATTATTAAAAAAAAGATATTTTCTGCTGATTTTTGATTATCTTGTGGATTATGCTATGGTAATGCAGTCGTGGTTAAAATCTTGAAACTATAATAATAAAAATAATGAAGATTGGAAATAGCTTTAATTGAGCTTATGGGATATATAAAACATAATTTGATAAAAGTACTTCCTGGCTTAAGGCGTAAGAATCAAAAAATGAAAAACTTATTTACATAATGTACAAAAGATTTGAGTCATCGAGAAACAACAACAATGAGTTTTTTATAGGGAAATCGTGACCTCTGGCGGTCGATTTAACAGAGTATTTGAATCTATGAAATATAAATCTAAATAAAATAATATTTTAATATAATATATATATATACCCCATTTACATATTCTCCGGGAAAGAACTGACTAAATCAAAAATCCCTAATAACTACGAACAGTCGGAGAATAAAGAAACAGTGATAGATATTCATATCGCATATTCCAATTAACAGAAAATACTGAGGTACATTGATTTCTTTACATGCCTCAATAATTCCATATTCCAACACATATATAAAAAGTTTATTCTCTGAAGGGTGTGATACAATAAAGGCTGTAGACAATGACAGAATGTATCAATATAGGGCTAACAAAAGAACGTCATTTTAAATAAAGAGCTCGTAATGACGGCACTAAAAGAGAGAAATAGGTAATTAATTAGCCATTACGATTGTGTTTTAGGAGGGATTAATTAATATTCTTGTTGCGGACTTTTTATTCGCCACCATTGTTTGTTACGTTCCTCAGCTGTATGTCATCAAAAAACAAAATTTATGTTATCAAATAAAACACAAAATCTTTAATAATTCTGTAAAGCTTCAAACATTGCGCAAAATGCATTCTCCTATATATACACCTGGCACAAATTTAACATAAAATTCTTAATTCATAATATCTCGCCAAAAAAAAAAAGATTTCTTGATACCCTGGCCATCCTGGCATCTGTCAAGATGCGCATCTATAAGTACTTCTTCGGTGTGGAACTGAGGAGGATCTAAAAAGACCTTGTCTGGAGGAGGACTCTCTGAAGATGGGGAAGTCTTCCTTGCTGAAGAAATATGTTATACAGATATAGAGCTATTTAATTGAAAAAGCATATATTGGATCAAACCATATTTTACCAATATGTATTTCCCTACATTTTATCTACTCTTTATTTTACCCCCTCATTATAAGGTTGTCCCAAAAGTTCGTAAACAACTGCAACAGATTCCAAATATATATCCACATACTATATATATTATATAAAAAAATTGTTTTAAAATTATAATTCACAGATCAAATTACTCTGTAAAGTCCATCGCAAGATGTCGCGGCTTTCCCTATATAAATCTATTGCTGTTTCCCTGTTGGCCGGCTCAAATCTTTCTGTAGATATGTAAATACCTAATCTTTTATTTTCTCCTCTCTCTTTACGTCTCAAATCAGGTATTTATTCTTGAATTGTTTCAAGCAATTAAAGCAAATTGTGATTCAAAATTGTTTTTATTGTTGTTGTTTTTTTTTCTGAACAATATAATGACATATATCCAAATTCAATTGTTTGCAAGTGCTTACGAACTTTTGAGACAACCTTGTATATATTATCCTTTATTTGATTATAATTTTATGTAACAATAGATTAGAAGAGTCAATAAATTTCGAAGGAGTCAAATCGAATGGCGACGAGTTTCTTCAGCGTTATCCTTGATTCCTTTTTCGAAATGATGTTTGGCGATTCCTTCTCTTGTACTTTGAATCAATATAATGGTTTATATTGTCAAATATAAAGTGTCTACCATGGTAGAGCCGATGATTGTCTACGCTGACATCTACAGATTTTCCGCTACTGTAAAAACAAAGTTGATAAATGTGTGTGGAATAAACTAACGCGATGGGTATTAGCATTCTGGAAGGAACCCGTGTTTGTGGACCGGTTTGTCGGTTAACTACTGTGTGGTTAGTATTTATATAACCATCAATCTAACTATCACTGCTGGTGGAGTCACTCCCTGTAACTATTACTGAGGGTAGTTACTCTTTGTAACTGTTACTGAGGGTAGTCACTCCTTGTAACTATCACTACTGGCAGAGTTATCCCCTGTAACTATTACTGTGGGTAGTCACTCCCTGTAACTATTACTGAGGATAGAATCACTCCCTGTAACTATTACTGAGGATAGAATCACTCCTTGTAACTATTACTGTGGGTAGTCACTCCCTGTAACTATCACTGAGGATAGAATCACTCCCTGTAACTATTACTGAGGGTAGTCACTTCTTGTAACTATTACTGAGGATAGAATCACTCCTTGTAACTATTACTGAGGGTAGTCACTCCTTGTAACTATTACTGAGGGTAGTCACTTCTTGTAACTATTACTGAGGATAGAATCACTCCTTGTAACTATTACTGAGGGTAGTCACTCCTTGTAACTATTACTGAGGGTAGTCACTTCTTGTAACTATTACTGAGGATAGAATCACTCCTTGTAACTATTACTGAGGGTAGTCACTCCTTGTAACTATCACTACTGGTAGAGTTATCCCCTGTAACTATTACTGAGGATAGAATCACTCCTTGTAACTATTACTGTGGGTAGTCACTCCCTGTAACTATTACTGAGGGTAGTCACTCCTTGTAACTATTACTGAGGGTAGTCACTCCTTGTAACTATCACTACTGGTAGAGTTATCCCCTGTAACTATTACTGAGGATAGAATCACTCCTTGTAACTATTACTGAGGATAGAATCGCTACTTGTAACTATTACTGAAGGTAGTCACTCCCTGTAACTATCTGGGCATATTCTGGGCTCTCGTTTATTGACCAGTCAACAATTTAGGGCGCTGTGTTGTCGACAAGTCAATACGGCCACGAGAACCTACTAAAGGTCCCTATACTTTGAACTCCTGTTGTTGAGGCGATATTTTCATGTCAAATAGGGAATCTAACAAAAGTACAATGAATGGACACTTGAGTCTTCGTTAAAACCGTGATATCCTATATATAAAACCTACCTCTAACTTTTATAAATAAGGATAGGATCGCTAAATTGGATTTTTGATGAAAAGGATAAGGAATATGTTACTTTTTCATTATAACTCTTAACAAGCTAACTATAAAACGAAACTATAAGAAACTTGAATAGTTAGGCTTGTTGATTAACTATTAGCACGAAATCTCACCTGTTATAACAGAAACAAGCACATGACTAAACATTCATTTTGTTCAAACTTCAAACAGCATATACCCGATCAATGCACCATCAAGTATCTTCATCCTTTTCTCCCCCTAATTGAAGACACAGTAGCACAAAGTCAACCTTGTATAAAAATAAGATCTTCCCAAACACCGTGAAGAGAAAGAGAGAGATATTCGCGTGAAAAATACATTCTAAAAATGTCATGTATAATAAAAAATGGACCGCACAAATCCCTCTTTCAGAAAGAAAGAAAAGGGGGAAATATCCTGAATATAATGCTAGGAGGGCTGAAAGGAGTAAAAAGTGGGTAAAAGAGGGGGGAAGGAATGCCGACGCCTGAATTAGAATAATAAAAAATATCGAGAGGAGAAGCGAGAGGAGAGGCATACAAATTCAATAATATCCTCAATGTAGGAGGCTAGCGCGGCGGCAAAGCATATGCAAATATGCTGCTTGGTATTTATAGAAAAAAAAGGCCAGATGGGGAGAGGGGTAGGGTGGATGGAAATTCTGAATTGAAAAATGTAATAGGAGGATTGTTGGGGCACGTGCCTGGGTTGGTTCTTTCCGAACATTGGTTCATCGATGCTGCTAGACTCCAGGTCGATAATAGGTAGGATTGTTCTGTCCAGATACCTATCAACGGTACCTGGGTATAACATGAATGGTATTGTTACTTAGCCAACTCATGTATTGTAACAGGTAGAGCTTCGTTTTTACTGTATGTGTATCGATGCTCCAGGTCGATGGTGGGTAATATTGTTCTGACCAGACATCTGTCAACAGTACCTGGGTATAACATGAATGGTATTGTTACTTAGGCAAATTATGTATTGGAACAGGTAGAGCTTCGTTTTTACTGTATGTGTATCGATGCTCCAGGTCGATGGTGGGTAATATTGTTCTGACCAGACATCTGTCAACAGTACCTGAGTATAACATGAATGGTATTGTTACTTAGTCAACTTATGTATTGGCACAGGTAGAGGTTAGGTTTTACTATATATGCATCTCACAATTCTGAAAAAGTAGATAGCAGTCGATCTTATGTCTACATAAACCTAGAGAGTCTTTTGGTTACTTAGAATCATTGGTGTATTTGTGCAAATATGGCCTCACTGGTATTTTATAAATATTGATTTGTTCTTGTTTTAAATAAATTGCCGTGTCATCCAGAAGTTTGTCTATCCTAATTTTCTACGTGATAATATAAAATGCATACATAAAAGTCTGAAAATTAATATACTGATATTACTATATGCCGATACTGAATAACCTATTTTAATTTCCGGGAGCATCAAATAAATATAAAGGTGAATCATATATATGATATAAAAGGAGATGAGGTGACGAATTGCTGAAAATGGTACAGATCTGTGAAAGACCTAATGTCCAATCTGATTGGATATCAGTATCAACAGAATGATGATACGAAAGATTTCGTTGAAATATACTAAAAATCCCTGATACGATGTCGCTAACTACGGAAATGGGTAAGTTCTGACCATCCTAATGTCTAACTGAAGAAATGATAACAGAACCAGCTCATTCACCTCGCAGATGGTGCAAGAGAGGTATCTTCGGTAGATGATAGGATAGGATGAATTCAAATGGCTTCTTTCTAACCAACAGATTTGGAAGTAGCTGTGAAAGAAGAGTTTAAATAGATAATCAAAGACATATATTAGAATTACGAATATAATGTATAAAATAATGAGGTCGAAAAAGACTTACTTTTCACCATTAGAAATAAAAGCAGGCGAAAAAAGAGCAAAACAGATGGTCAACTTAAGATATTTAAATTAAGAATATAATGTATAAAATGACATGGTCAAATGACGCAAAAATACTCTTGTGGCTAAAAGAAATAGACAAAATAGGAGAAACAAACAGACACACGCAACGCACAAACAAAACATATGGTCAAATAAGAATATTGGAGTTTTTTTGGAGATATAATATATTTTACAAACACATAATTTCAAAAGCGACTTAAGTATGTCTATTAGAAAGAAGTGGATGAAAGAAAGAGACTGTCATATGGTCAAATAAAGATATTAAGAAGACGATATATAAAACAGGGATAAGGTTAAATAGCTCCCTTATATAAAGACGAATAAAGAAATAGACGAGAAAGATTAAAACAGATTATCTCACAAAGATATTCCAAGAATTGTATGAAAGGATTGTGGTGAGTGACGTCCGTCTAACCATTAGAAATAGAAGTGGATGAAATAGTGTTGTAGAAGACGACGTGTGGCAGAAATGGCCGAGAGAAATGTCCCCAAGTTTGCGGTGCTGAGGGGTGACAGCAACAGCTCCCTCCCTCCCTCACGGGGGACAATCAATATATCGACCCCCTTTAAGACGATAAGCCTGGCTGGCAGTCGTGGACGGCTAGGCGGTCATCGCCACCGTGAGAGTGGATGGGCGGTGCATCAGGTAGCACCTACCTCGACATGTGGCCTTGTTTTACCCACAGAGTCTCACTAACCTCTCATTTCCACAATCTCCCTCTCTCTCTTTATATATATATATGTATCTAAAGAGACAAAGGTCGCCTCTCCCGTCAAAATAGACGTCAAAACTAGACACCATCTAGGTGGACGCCATGGTCTCTAGGTGGACGCTTTTCAGTTTGCCAAAGCTAATGTTGTGGCTTTGTCACTGACCCGAAGCCGCTAGTTTGCGGTGACGGTCAATAGATGGTGTCTAGTTTTGACGTCTATTTTGACGGGAGAGGCGACCTTTGTCTCTTTAGATCAATATCCTCCCGGTAAAATATTTCCATCTATATATATGTATATTTATCAATTATTTAATGTATTTACATTTATTTATTTATATATTTATCATTATATAATCTTATTTACTCATATTTATGTATTTAACCATATACAGCCTGTTCAGTGATTCGCTAACCATGACGTATGCACGAAGGAACGTGTGGCCATTGGACATGCGTCGGACCAGGAGGCTGTTGTTGGGTGCAGCGCTGCCTGGAGTATAGGAACTCCATCTATTATTTCTTCCTGTGGTGAATCTGTATAAGACCGGTGGTCTTAATAAAGCTTTGTGTCTGTGTATTTAACGTTATATAATTTTATATGAACGTTGTAATAAATCAGTTTCAATCTCTCTCAATCTTCCATCAAACTCTACAGCGGTGGATAAGGCGCCATGTATATAGTCATTGTAAAGATAAAGGTTGCCTGGCCAGCATTCATAGTTCTTCAAATTAAATATACTTCGGCCAGTAAATCTTAGAATCTCGACATTTCGACAAAGATTTTTTGTCCTCGTCAGGAGCAAACAAAACTAGAATTAAATATGTACAAATTTACATGTATTAATCGACGGAGTTCATAAAATGTATATAGACAAATTAGTTAACGATATAAACCAATCTCTCCATTGATAGACAATGTCCATCTATACATTCTGTCTAATGGGAAGTCCTACTATAGTATATGGTATGTAATAGTAAAGTGTATTGTGTCTTTTAATTCTATTTTTGTATTTGATATAGAAAACTACGTAATGTAGATAACTACAGGCAAAGTCAGAATTTCACCAAAGTGTGCCATGGTGCCATGATCAACGAAAGCTGCACCCCTATATACCCCATTCCATGAGATCACTCATGGAATTCGTGTAATCTTCACACAAGGAGATAAGAAACAACAACATTTAATATAGATAGGAGGGTATAAAGAAGATTTATATATGCAAATATGTTTTTAGGGAAATATAGACTATGTAATTTTTAAATAGAGCAATCCATAAATAAATATTTAATTAAAAAGGCATATACTGGATTAAAATATAATTTATCATAAACGATATTTTGATCCAATATATACCTTTTTAATTAGTAGACTTTGTATATATGGTACATACATCATTTATCACTTAGCTCTATATTGCCTTCAACAAATTATCTTTTATCTTATTTCGAGAAAACCTCGGTGAACTACGAAGATAAAAATGTGAATTGTCTCTTAGGAAAGAAAATGAAGATTTCAGGAAAAGGAAAAGGTTTTATTTATAGAGAATTATATAATATTAATTTATAGAAATATCACTTTCTCTTTACAGATCCAGGTACGCCCTTTTATATAATCTTAATTAATGGATCGCCTTTTGACTCAAACTTTCTCAATAAGTTTGTTTATTACAAACACCGCTAGCTTTCGAGTTATCACTCTTCATCAGGCAAGATTATATCTAAGAGCGAGTTGCCTGTTAAAGAGAGAGTGGTCGAAAGCTCGCGATATTTTATAATAAACAAACTTATTGCGAAAGTGAAAGGATAGGACAAATATGATATTGTACTGGGATAAGGTACGTGAATTATGAAAAGGCATCTCCTTATCGTGTAACTGAAAGTTCCTGATGGCTTGCGCCATCTATCGGAATAAATATCAACTATAAACAATTCTGAAATAATTAAAAATCAACGAGAATAGTTGATATTTATTCCGATAGATGGCGCAAGCCAACTTTCAGTTGCACGATAAGGAGATGCCTTTTTAATAATTATTGCGGAAAATTGAAATACTTCATATATTTACAGAATACGCGTATATAGAGTGTCGGTGGAAGGATGGTCTGAACTGTTGGTTTTCGACCGCTACGACCCAGGTTCGATTCCCGCATTAAGTACTTTTTTTTTCTGATTAAAAAAAAAATACTTCAATGGCCCCCGATTATTGCAAAAGTCCAACCCCACCAGCGAGTGTAAGTAACCAAACGGGGCTCTGTAACATTTGTAAGTGCAAAGTCGAACTGTTTTTCACATATACACTGTATACACTGTACACTTACAGTAAAAGCAGTCGCCTACTTCTACCCACCATGATCATCATGGCCTGTACCACGTGTACTAGGGATAAGCATTTAAAAAAAAAAACAGAATATATCACTACTAGACGAATGGCCCGGGCAACGCCCGGGTTTTACCCGAGTGCGAATATGTTTTAAAAACGTTGTCTTGGGTGGTCGCTATAGACAGGGTGGTCTGTATAGACAGGTGTATGTATCACACAGCTGATAACAGGGTTGTCTAGAGTGGCCGCTATAGACAGGGTGGTCTGTGTAGACAGGTGTATGTATCACACTGCTGATAACAGGGTTGCCTAAGGTGACCGCTATAGACAGGGTGGTCTGATAACAGGGTTGTCTAGAGTGTCCGCTATAGACAGGGTGGTCTGTATAGACAGGTGTATGTATCACACTGCTGATAACAGGGTTGCCTAAGGTGACCGCTATAGACAGGGTGGTCTGATATCAGGGTTATCTAGAATGGCCGCTATATACAGGGTGGTCTGTAAAGACAGGTGGATGTATCTCACAGCTGATAACAGGGTTGTCTAGAGTGGTCGCTATAGGCAGGGTGGTCTGTATAGACAGGTGTATGTATCACACAGCTGATAACAGGGTTGTCTAGAGTGGCCGCTATAGACAGGGTGGTCTGTGTAGACAGGTGGATGTATCACACAGCTGATAGCAGGGTTGTCTAGAGTGGCCGCTATAGACAGGTGAATGTATCACACAGCTGATAACAGGGTTGCCTAGGGTGACCGCTATAGACAGGGTGGTCTGTATAGACAGGTGGATGTATCACACAGCTGATAACAGGGTTGTCTAGAGTGGTCGCTATAGGCAGGGTGGTCAGTGGTCGCTGTAGACAGGGTGGTCTGTATAGACAGGTGGATGTATCACACTGCTGATAACAGGGTTGTCTGGAATGGCCGCTTTAGACAGGTGTATGTATCACACAGCTGATAACAGGGTTGTCTAGAGGGGGGCAGGGAGGACACGTGTTCGCCGGCAGCCAATGGGCGCGCATTCTATCCGTGAGCTTCAGAATAAGGCAATTATATAAGTAGATAGGTTATTTTAGGTTTTACGTAGGCAAAAATGTCAACTTAGTGTCATTATTAGTTCTAATTACTTTGTCTTATTTTGTAAACAGACATATTTCTACAACACACCACGGGACAAAAATACAAATTAGGTATAATAAAAATGATAAATTCATGTTTATTCGCCGATAGATGGCTCTATGTATTTTTTCGAATAAAGAAATCAAATACAGTTGAACTTGGATAATTCGAAGCCCAAGGGACCAAAAAATAAATCGAAATAAAAACATAAATTCTATTTATAGAGGAAATGTTAGGGACCAAGATAACTATTGGAATTAAAGACGCTTAGAATTATCTGAGTTCTACTGTATTAACAATGACCTTTCGTCAGTTTGAAGAGAGATAAACCCTTGTAGAAGAACAAAACATATCCGAAAGCTTATTTAAAATAAAGAAACATTGTTAAAACTCATCTCACTATGCATCAAACATATATCAAATTTCTATAAAAAATAGACACTTCGACCAGTTATTTATTTTCTCAACGTTTCGACAAAAATCTTTTGTCTTCTTCAGGAGAAGTAAATAAAAATAAAACAATTTTTAACGCCTTGCCAAATGCTTTATTTTTATTTACTTCTTCCTGGCGAAGACAAAAGATTTTTATTGAAACGTTGAGAAAATAAAAAAACTGGCCGAAATGTCTATTTTTCATAGAAATATGAATGCAGCTGGCCAGGTAACATCTATTTTTACGACGTATCAAATTGATGCCATCTCTTTACTAAGTGTATAAGCTCGGATAGAATAGGTGCAACGTGAGCTGAGAGAGATGGGCCAAACAAGACGATGATGGTCCTGCCCTGATGTCGTGCCCTTCAAATGCCACTGACCCAGTGGATGTCCTCGGAACCTGCTCCTATTGGCCAGTCAGCCCAGTCGCCATCTTGATCCCTTGTTCCTATACCCTACACCAAGCATGTCAAACTCAAATCCTAACACGGGCCAAATAAAAAAGTAATAAGATTATGTGGGCCGCAAAAAAAGAAAACAAGTAATTAAATTTTTATAGTAACATTTATTATTTAAAAAAATAAATAATTAATAAATAAATTATGTATAATTACAATTTTTAAAAATTAGGCTACAAATTTTTATTAATTTTTTTTTTTAATTTACAAAAAAAAAATATATATTATCTGGTGGGCCGCAAATTTATTCGTTGTGGGCCGCATGAGGCCCGCGGGCCGCGAGTTTGACATGCTTGC
>CP092865.1:137265644-137277272 GCA_030710605.1 Cordylochernes scorpioides
TATAATTATAACTTCGATATTTATTCATATTTTAGTTTTAAGACGAATAATCCTTTCAATAATTATAATAACGAATAGATTCAAAAAGGATAAGTTTCTTTATTTGAAAAATCAATTCGAGCTTTCGGGCGCAAGCTGCCCTTCTATCCATTATTCCTGTAGAAGGGCAGCTTGCGCCCGAAAGCTCGAATTGATTTTTCAAATAAAGAAACTTATCCTTTCTGAATCTATTCGTTATTATCATATTTTAGTTGTTTTTTAAATCTTAAATTTCTTGATCTGTTTCATTTCATTCTGTACCCATAGAAGGACGTCTTTTCTTGAATGATTTTACAATCGTTTTCATATATCAAAGATGCTCTTCTTCCTAACTTGTATTTCTTATTCTAGAACGTCTACTGTTCTTACTGCGAATAAAAAATATTATGAGGGCTTGGTTTATCAGTTGTAAACGCTTTCAGCGGTTGTCGCCAATTTAGTGTAGGGTATAGGAACAAGGGATCAAGATGGCGACTGAGCCGACTGGCCAATAGGAGCAGGTTCCGAGGACATCCACTGGGTCAGTGGCATTTGAAGGGCACGACATCAGGGCAGGACCATCATCGTCTTGTTTGACCCATCTCTCTCAGCTCACGTTGCACCTATTCTATCCAAGCTTAGTAAAGAGATGGCATCAATTTGATACATCGTAAAAATAGATGTTACCTGGCCAGCTGCATTCATATTTCTATGAAAAATAGACATTTCGGCCAGTTTTTTTATTTTCTCAACGTTTCAATAAAAATCTTTTGTCTTCTTCAGGAAGAAGTAAATAAAAATAAAGTATTTGGCAAGGTGTTAAAAATTGTTTTATTTTTATTTACTTCTTCTGAAGAAGACGAAATATTTTTGTCGAAACGTTGAGAAAATAAATAACTGGCCGAAGTGTCTATTTTTCATAGAAATTTGATATATGTTTGATGAATAGTGAGATGAGTTTTAACAATGTTTCTTTATTTTAAACTAGCCGAATGATCCGGGCAACGCCCGTGTTTTACCCGATTGAATGTTTTGTTTCAAATACTATTTGTTACAATTATAAATTGTGGTCATGTGGCCTAGTGGTCATGGCATCTGCCTGGTAAGCGGAAGGTCGTGGGTTCGATTCCCATCCCTTGACACTTTTTTTATTTTATCCATTCTGACCAAAATCTATCCGTGAACTTCACACAGACAGAATAAGGCAATTATATAAGTAGATAAGCTTTCGGATATGTTTTGTTCTTCTACAAGGGTTTATCTCTCTTCAAACTGACGAAATCATTGTTAATACAGTAGAAACTTAGATAATTCTAAACGTCTTTAATTTGAATATTTATCTTGGTTCCTATCATTTCCTATAAATAGAATTTCCGTTTTTAATTCGAATTTTTTTGGTTTATTCGATTTTTTTTTTGTTCCATGGGCTTCAAATTATCCAAGTTCGACTGTATTTGATTTCTTTATTCGAAAACATACATAGAACCATCTATCGGCGAAAATATGTGAATTTATCATTATTATTAGACCTAATTTGTTTTGGGATTATATAAAAGGGCGTACCTGGATCTGTAAAGATTAAAAAAAAAAATCTCAAAATATTTCGAGAGATTGCTCCCGATCTTTATCAATTTATTGCATTAACTTAATTAATGAATCGCCTTTTGACTCAAACTAATTTGTTTTGTTCCGTAGTGTGTTGTAGAAATATGTCTGTTTACAAAATAAGACAAAGTAATTATCACTAATAACGACACTAAATTGACATTTTAACACACGTAAAACCTAAAAATAAACTATAGTGATATATTCTGTTTTTTTTTTTTTGCTTATCCCTAGTAAGCGTGGTACAGACCATGATGATCATGGTGGGTAGAAGTAGGTGACTGCTTTTACTGTAAGTACACCACATGTCTATACATGTGAAGCAGTTCGACTTTGAACTTACAAATGTAATTAAATCCCCTTTTGGTTACTTGTACTCGCTGGTAGGGTTGGACTTTTGCAAGAATCGGGGGCCATTGGAGCATTTTTTTTTTAATCAGAAAAAAGTGCCCAATGCGGGAATCGAACCCGGGTCGTAGCGGTCGAAAACCAACGGTTTAGACCATCCTTCCACCGACACTCTATATACGCGTATTCTGTAAATATATGAAGTATTTCAATTTTTCGCAATAATTATGAAAAAGGCATCTCCTTATCGTGCAACTGAAAGTTGCTGATGACTTGCGCCATCTATCGGAATAAATATCAACTATTCTCGTTGATTTTTAATTATTCCAGAATTGTTTATATTTATTCCGATAGATGACGCAAGCCATCAGAAACTTTCAGTTGCACGATAAGGATATGCCTTTTTAATAATTCACGCACCTTATCCCAGTACAATATCATATTTGTACTATCCTTTCACTTTCGCAATAAGTTTGTTTATTATAAAATATTGCGAGATTTCGATCACTCTCTCTTTAACAGGCAACTTGCTCTTAGATATAATCTTGCTTGTTGAAGTGTGAGAACTCGAAAGCTAGCGGTGTTTGTAATAAACAAACTTATTGAGAAAGTTTGAGTCAAAAGGCGATCCATTAAATAAGATTATATAAAAGGGCGTACCTGGATCTGTAAAGAGAAAGTGTTTGATATTTCTATAAATTAATATTATATAATCTTCTCTAAATAAAACCTTTTCCTTTCTCTGAAATCTTCATTTTCTTTCCTAAGAGACAATTCACATCTTTATCTTCGTAGTTCACCGAGAGGTTTTCTCGAAATAAGATAAAATATAATTTGTTGAGCGCAATATAGAGCTAAGTGATAAATAATATATGTACAAAGTCTATTAATTAAAAAGGCATATATTGAATCAAAATATCGTTTATGATATATTATATTTTGATCCAATATATGCCTTTTTAATTAAATATTTATTTATGGATTGCTCTATTTAAAAAAATACATAGTGTATATTTCCCTAAAAACATATTTGCATATATAAATCTTCTTTATACCCTCCTATCTATATCTTAAATGTTGTTGTTTCTTATCCCCTTGTGTAAAGATTATACGAATTCCATGAGTGATCTCATGGAATGGGGTGTAGGGGTGCAGCTTTCGTTGATCATGGCACCATGGCACACTTTGGTGAAAGTCTGACTTTGCCTATAATTATCTATACATTACGTAGTTATCTATATCAAATACAAAAATAGAATTAAAAGACACAATACACTTTACTATTACATACCATATATTATAGTAGGACTTCCCATTAGACAGAATGTCTATATACACATTGTCTATCAATGGAGAGATTGGTTTATATTGCCAGACAATTTGTCTATATACATTTTATCAACTCTGTCGATTAATACATGTAAATTTGTACATATTTAATTCTAGTGTTGTTTGCTCCTGACGAGGACAAAATAATTTTGTCGAAATGTCGAGATAAAAAGATTTACTGGCCGAAGTATATTTAATTTGAAGAACTATGAATGCTGGCCAGGCAGCCTCTATTTTTACAATGACTATATACATGGTGCCTTATCCACCGCTCCTGCAGAGTTTGATGGAAGATTGAGAGAGATTGAAACTGATTTACAAGTACTAGTTTTTCAGTAGTTTTACACTAGATTTACAAGTACTGGTTTACAAGTTACTTGTATTACAACGTTCATATAAGATTATATAAGGTTAAATACACACCCACAAAGCTTTATTAAGACCACCGGTCTTATACAGATTCACCACAGGAAGAAATAATAGATGGAGCTCCTATACTCCAGGTAGCGCTGTATGATTTTAAATACACACACACAAAGCTTAAGACCAGCGGTCTTATACAGATTCACCATAGGAAGAAATAATAGATGGAGCTCCTATACTCCAGGCAGCGCTGTATGATTTTAAATACACACACACAAAGCTTAAGACCAGCGGTCTTATACAGATTCACCACAGGAAGAAATAATAGATGGAGCTCCTATACTCCAGGTAGCGCTGTATGATTTTAAATACACACACACAAAGCTTAATTAAGACCAGCGGTCTTATACAGATTCACCATAGGAAGAAATAATAGATGGAGCTCCTATACTCCAGGTAGCGCTGTATGATTTTAAATACACACACACAAAGCTTAAGACCAGCGGTCTTATACAGATTCACCACAGGAAGACATAATAGATGGAGCTCCTATACTCCAGGTAGCGCTGTATGATTTTAAATACACACACACAAAGCTTAAGACCAGCGGTCTTATACAGATTCACCACAGGAAGAAATAATAGATGGAGCTCCTATACTCCAGGCAGCGCTGTATGATTTTAAATACACACACACAAAGCTTAAGACCAGCGGTCTTATACAGATTCACCACAGGAAGAAATAATAGATGGAGCTCCTATACTCCAGGTAGCGCTGTATGATTTTAAATACACACACACAAAGCTTAATTAAGACCAGCGGTCTTATACAGATTCACCATAGGAAGAAATAATAGATGGAGCTCCTATACTCCAGGTAGCGCTGTATGATTTTAAATACACACACACAAAGCTTAAGACCAGCGGTCTTATACAGATTCACCACAGGAAGAAATAATAGATGGAGCTCCTATACTCCAGGTAGCGCTGTATGATTTTAAATACACACACACAAAGCTTAATTAAGACCAGCGGTCTTATACAGATTCACCATAGGAAGAAATAATAGATGGAGCTCCTATACTCCAGGTAGCGCTGTATGATTTTAAATACACACACACAAAGCTTAATTAAGACCAGCGGTCTTATACAGATTCACCACAGGAAGACA
Organism: Cordylochernes scorpioides; assembly: GCA_030710605.1. Lineage (NCBI taxonomy): Eukaryota > Metazoa > Arthropoda > Arachnida > Pseudoscorpiones > Chernetidae > Cordylochernes > Cordylochernes scorpioides. The sequence continues at coordinate 137,270,478 of CP092865.1, forward strand.
TAATAGATGGAGCTCCTATACTCCAGGTAGCGCTGTATGATTTTAAATACACACACACAAAGCTTAATTAAGACCAGCGGTCTTATACAGATTCACCATAGGAAGAAATAATAGATGGAGCTCCTATACTCCAGGCAGCGCTGTATGATTTTAAATACACACACACAAAGCTTAAGACCAGCGGTCTTATACAGATTCACCACAGGAAGAAATAATAGATGGAGCTCCTATACTCCAGGTAGCGCTGTATGATTTTAAATACACACACACAAAGCTTAAGACCAGCGGTCTTATACAGATTCACCACAGGAAGAAATAATAGATGGAGCTCCTATACTCCAGGCAGCGCTGTATGATTTTAAATACACACACACAAAGCTTAAGACCAGCGGTCTTATACAGATTCACCACAGGAAGAAATAATAGATGGAGCTCCTATACTCCAGGTAGCGCTGTATGATTTTAAATACACACACACAAAGCTTAAGACCAGCGGTCTTATACAGATTCACCACAGGAAGACATAATAGATGGAGCTCCTATACTCCAGGCAGCGCTGTATGATTTTAAATACACACACACAAAGCTTAAGACCAGCGGTCTTATACAGATTCACCACAGGAAGACATAATAGATGGAGCTCCTATACTCCAGGTAGCGCTGTATGATTTTAAATACACACACACAAAGCTTAAGACCAGCGGTCTTATACAGATTCACCACAGGAAGACATAATAGATGGAGCTCCTATACTCCAGGCAGCGCTGTATGATTTTAAATACACACACACAAAGCTTAAGACCAGCGGTCTTATACAGATTCACCACAGGAAGACATAATAGATGGAGCTCCTATACTCCAGGTAGCGCTGTATGATTTTAAATACACACACACAAAGCTTAAGAACAGCGGTCTTATACAGATTCACCACAGGAAGAAATAATAGATGGAGCTCCTATACTCCAGGTAGCGCTGTATGATTTTAAATACACACACACAAAGCTTAAGAACAGCGGTCTTATACAGATTCACCACAGGAAGACATAATAGATGGAGCTCCTATACTCCAGGTAGCGCTGTATGATTTTAAATACACACACACAAAGCTTAAGACCACCGGTCTTATACAGATTCACCACAGGAAGACATAATAGATGGAGCTCCTATACTCCAGGTAGCGCTGTATGATTTTAAATACACACACACAAAGCTTAAGACCACCGGTCTTATACAGATTCACCACAGGAAGAAATAATAGATGGAGCTCCTATACTCCAGGCAGCGCAGCACCCAACAACAGCCTACAGGTCCGACGCATGTCCAATGGGCACACGTTCCTTCGTTCATACGTCATGGTTAGCGAATCACTGAACAGACGAGTGTGGTTAAATACAATCAATATGAATAAATAAGGATTATATAATGATAAAATATGAATAAATAAATATAAATACATGAAATAATTGATAAATATACATATATATAGATGGAAATTTTGCCCGGAGGATATTGATCTAAAGAGACAAAGGTCGCCTCTCCCGTCAAAATAGACGACAAAACTAGACGCCATCTATTGACCGTCACCGCAAACTAGAGGCTTCGGGTCGGTGACAAAGCCACAACACCAGCTTTGGCAAACTGAAAAGCGTCCACCTAGAGACCATGGCGTTCACCTAGATGGCGTCTAGTTTTGACGACTATTTTGACGGGAGAGGCGACCTTTGTCTCTTTAGATACATATATATATAAAGAGAGAAAGGGAGATTGTGGAAATGAGAGGTTAGTGAGACTCTATGGGTAAAACAAGGCCACATGTCGAGGTAGGTGCTACCTGATGCACCGCCCATCCACTCTCACGGTGGCGATGACCGCCTAGCCGTCCACGACTGCCAGCCAGGCTTATCGTCTTAAAGGGGGTCGATATATTGATTGTCCCCCGTGAGGGAAGGAGGGAGCTGTTGCTGTCACCCCTCAGCACCGCAAACTTGGGGACATTTCTCTCGGCCATTTCTGCCACACGTCGTCTTCTACAACACTATTTCATCCACTTCTATTTCTAATGGTTAGACGGGCGTCACTCACCACAATCCTTTCATACAATTCTTGGAATATCTTTGTGAGATAATCTGTTTTAATCTTTCTCGTCTATTTCTTTAATCGTCTTATATAAGGGAGCCATTTAACCTTATCCCTTTATATATCGTCTTCTTAATATCTTTATTTGACCATATGGTTGTCTCTTTCTTTCATCCACTTCTTTCTAATAGACATACTTAAGTCACTTTTGAAATTATCTGTTTGTAAATATATATTATATCTCCAAAAAAACTCCAATATTCTTATTTGACCATATGGTTTGTTTGTGTGTTGTGTGGGTCTGTTTGTTGTTCCTATTTTGTCCATTTCTATTTCTTTTAGCCACAAAAGTATTTTTGCGTCATTTGACCATGTCATTTTATACATTATATTCGTAATTCTAATATCTTTATTTGATTATCTATTTCACTCTTCTTTCACAGCTACTTCGAATTCTGTTTGCCAGAAGGGAGACATTTGAATTCATCCTATCATATCATCTACCGAAGATACCTCTCTCTTGCACCATCTGCGAGGTGAATGAGCTGGTTTGGTTACCATTTCTTCAGTTAAGCATTAGGATGGTCAGAACTTACCCATTTCCGTAGTTAGCGACATTGTATCAGAGTTTTTAGGTTTATGTAGATGTAAGATCGACTCCTATCTACATTTTCAGAATTGTGAGCTGCATATATAGTAAAAACTAAGCTTTACCTGTGCCAATGCATAAGTTGCCTAAGTACCAATGCCATTCATGTTATACCCAGGTACTGGTGATAGGTGTTTGGACAGAACAACCTACCTACTATCGGAGTCTAGCAATGATACACATATAGTAAAAACTAAGCTCTACCTGTTCCAATACATAAGTTGACTAAGTAACAATACCATTCATGTTATACCCAGGTACTGTTGATAGGTATCTGGACAGAACAATCCTACCTACTATCGAACTCAAATCTAGCAATAATACACATACAGCAAGAAATAAGCTCTACCTGTGCCAATGCATAAGTTGACTAAGTGACAATGCCATTTATGTCATACCCAGCAATAGGTACTGTTGATAGGTATCTGGACAGAACAATCCTACCTACTATCGACCTGGAGTCTAGCAGCATCGATGAACCAATGTTCGGAAAGAACCAACCCAGGCACGTGCCCCAACAATCCTCCTATTACATTTTTCAATTCAGAATTTCCATCCACCCTACCCCTCTCCCCATCTGGCCTTTTTTTTTCTATAAATACCAAGCAGCATATTTGCATATGCTTTGCCGCCGCGCTAGCCTCCTACATTGAGGATATTATTGAATTTGTATGCCTCTCCTCTCGCTTCTCCTCTCGATATTTTTTATTATTCTAATTCAGGCGTCGGCATTCCTTCCCCCCTCTTTTACCCACTTTTTACTCCTTTCAGCCCTCCTAGCATTATATTCAGGATATTTCCCCCTTTTCTTTCTTTCTGAAAGAGGGATTTGTGCGGTCCATTTTTTATTATACATGACATTTTTAGAATGTATTTTTCACGCGAATATCTCTCTCTTTCTCTTCACGGTGTTTGGGGAAGATCTTATTTTTATACAAGGTTGACTTTGTGCTACTGTGTCTTCAATTAGGGGGAGAAAAGGATGAAGATACTTGATGGTGCATTGATCGGGTATATGCTGTTTGAAGATAGAACAAAATGAATGTTTAGTCATGTGCTTGTTTCTGTTATAACAGGTTAGATTTCGTGCTAATGGTTAATAAACAGGCCTAACTATTAAAGTTTCTTATAGTTTCGTTTTATAGTTAGCTTGTTAAGAGTTATAATGGGGGTCGGTGGAAGGCTGGTTAAACCGTTTGGTTTTCGACCACTAGGACCCGGGTTCGATTCCCGCATTGGACACTTTTTTCTGTTTAAAAGAAAATGCTCCAATGGCCCCCGATTCTTGCAAAAGTCCAACCCCACCAGCGAGTGCAAGTAACCAAACGGGGCTCTGGCATTTGTAAGTCCAAAGTCGAACTGCTTTTCACATGTGTAGACATGTGGTGCGCTTACAGTAAAAGCAGTCGCTAACTACCCACCATGATTATCATGGCCTGTACCACGTGTACTAGGGATAAGCAAAAAAAAAAAAGAGTTATAATGAAAAAGTAACATATTCCTTATCCTTTTCGTTTTTAAAATCCAATTTAGCGATCCTATCCTTATTTATAATTTATAAAAGTTAAATGTAGGTTTTATATATAATATATCACGGTTTTAACGAAGACTCAAGTGTCCATTCATTGTACTTTTGTTATATTTCCCATATTTGACATGAAGATATCGCCTCAACAACAGGAGTTCAAAGTATAGGGACCTTTAGTAGGTTCTCGTGGCGGTGTTGACTTGTCGACAATGCAGCGCCCAAAATTGTTGAATGGTCAACAAACGAGAGCCCAGAATAAGCCCAGATAGTTACAAGGAGTGATTCTATCCTCAGTGATAGTTACAGGGAGTGACTACCCACAGTAATAGTTACAGGGAGTGATTCTATCCTCAGTAATAGTTAAAGGGGATAACTCTACCAGTAGTGATAGTTACAAGGAGTGACTACCCACAGTAATAGTTACAGGGAGTGATTCTATCCTCAGTAATAGTTAAAGGGGATAACTCTACCAGTAGTGATAGTTACAAGGAGTGACTACCCACAGTAATAGTTACAGGGAGTGATTCTATCCTCAGTAATAGTTAAAGGGGATAACTCTACCAGTAGTGATAGTTACAAGGAGTGACTACCCACAGTAATAGTTACAAGGAGTGATTCTATCCTCAGTAATAGTTACAGGGGATAACTCTACCAGTAGTGATAGTTACAAGGAGTGACTACCCACAGTAATAGTTACAAGGAGTGATTCTATCCTCAGTAATAGTTAAAGGGGATAACTCTACCAGTAGTGATAGTTACAAGGAGTGACTACCCACAGTAATAGTTACAAGGAGTGATTCTATCCTCAGTAATAGTTACAGGGGATAACTCTACCAGTAGTGATAGTTACAAGGAGTGACTACCCACAGTAATAGTTACAGGGAGTGATTCTATCCTCAGTAATAGTTAAAGGGGATAACTCTACCAGTAGTGATAGTTACAAGGAGTGACTACCCACAGTAATAGTTACAAGGAGTGATTCTATCCTCAGTAATAGTTACAGGGGATAACTCTACCAGTAGTGATAGTTACAAGGAGTGACTACCCACAGTAATAGTTACAAGGAGTGATTCTATCCTCAGTAATAGTTAAAGGGGATAACTCTACCAGTAGTGATAGTTACAAGGAGTGACTACCCACAGTAATAGTTACAAGGAGTGATTCTATCCTCAGTAATAGTTACAGGGGATAACTCTACCAGTAGTGATAGTTACAAGGAGTGACTACCCACAGTAATAGTTACAGGGAGTGATTCTATCCTCAGTAATAGTTAAAGGGGATAACTCTACCAGTAGTGATAGTTACAAGGAGTGACTACCCACAGTAATAGTTACAGGGAGTGATTCTATCCTCAGTAATAGTTAAAGGGGATAACTCTACCAGTAGTGATAGTTACAAGGAGTGACTACCCACAGTAATAGTTACAGGGAGTGATTCTATCCTCAGTAATAGTTAAAGGGGATAACTCTACCAGTAGTGATAGTTACAAGGAGTGACTACCCACAGTAATAGTTACAAGGAGTGATTCTATCCTCAGTAATAGTTACAGGGGATAACTCTACCAGTAGTGATAGTTACAAGGAGTGACTACCCACAGTAATAGTTACAGGGAGTGATTCTATCCTCAGTAATAGTTAAAGGGGATAACTCTACCAGTAGTGATAGTTACAAGGAGTGACTACCCACAGTAATAGTTACAGGGAGTGATTCTATCCTCAGTAATAGTTAAAGGGGATAACTCTACCAGTAGTGATAGTTACAAGGAGTGACTACCCACAGTAATAGTTACAGGGAGTGATTCTATCCTCAGTAATAGTTACAAGGAGTGATTCTATCCTCAGTAATAGTTACAAGTAGCGACTACCCACAGTAATAGTTACAAGGAGTGACTCTACCCTCAGTGATAGTTACAGGGAGTGACTACCCTCAGTAATAGTTACAAAGAGTAACTACCCTCAGTAATAGTTACAGGGAGTGACTCCACCAGCAGTGATAGTTAGATTGATGGTTATATAAATACTAACCACACAGTAGTTAACCGACAAACCGGTCCACAAACACGGGTTCCTTCCAGAATGCTAATACCCATCGCGTTAGTTTATTCCACACACATTTATCAACTTTGTTTTTACAGTAGCGGCAAATCTGTAGATGTCAGGGTAGACCGTCATCGGCTCTATCGTCTACCATGGTAGACACTTTTGACAATATAAACCATTATATTGATTCAAAGTACAAGAGAAGGAATCGCCAAACATCATTTCGAAAAAGGAATCAAAGATAACGCTAAAGAAACTCGTCGCCATTAGATTTGACTCATTCTTCGAAATTATATTGATTCTTCTAATCAATTTTTACGTAAAAATTATAATCAAATAAAGGATAATATATACAAGGTTGTCCCAAAAGTTCGTAAGCACTTGCAAACAATTGAATTTGGATATATGTCATTATATTGTTTGTAGAAAAAAAACAATAAAAACAATTTTTAATCACAATTTGCTTTAATTGCTTGAAAAAATTCAAGAATAAATATCTGATT
>CP092865.1:137277372-137313108 GCA_030710605.1 Cordylochernes scorpioides
GATCATGAAATTAATATGCTAATTTAAAAATTGATTCCTGATTTTATCTGTTTTTCCAACACATTTCGTTTTTTTTACCTTCTGATGTAGTAACAGCTCGCAGAATTTCAAATAAAGAAAATATTATTGATAAGTACGATCTATGATTAATTGTGTTGTTTGTGCTAATATTCATACCAAAAGATTCCAAGTATGTCTCAAGAGACGTAGAAGAACTGGTCATTGAGCGAAGAGGTATTAGCAGACGAGTGTTCCAAATACAGTGTGACCAAATGTTTACCCCGAGATCCCCCTCTGTGATCAGTAATCCTCACACGAAGCCGTTTCTGCCATTATCGACAGGGCTTCTGTGACAGTGATCCTCCCTTCAACTGTCCTTATCTCTTTCTCCCGGCATACTTATACCTACTGTAATAGAACTTGGATGCTATATCTATCCGTCTAAGTACCTATGCAAATGGAGTGTATATATGTAAATAGCGCTATCGTCTGATAAATAAATCTAGATGAAAGAATTCCGATATAGTTGAAATTCCCTGGACATCCAAAAATGACCTTACTCAATCTGCACCACATTTCAAACAATGAAAACTTGATGATGATAATAGATAATAATGATCGTGATGATGATGAAGTCACACTTACAAGTCGACTACTCCTTACAAAGATTTCCTACAGTACTCTGTCTCTACAAACTTACATATCTACCATGTGTTACGCAATGTTTTGCCGTGTCGACTCACTTCCAATACACAGCCCATACGTACAGCAGCAGCATTATGTGGGCGACTTTCCCCGTGAACAGACGCACGCACGCTATATTTAATAACCATGCACATGGCAATTTGGTTCCACCCACTCGCCTCAAATTACAACCTTCTTTACTAAACCTTTTCTAAGCCGAGGAAAATAATCTGTTAGATGGTTTAGAGAGCACGACCCTTCTGATAGCCATGTTCCATAGTGCAGACTTAAGTACTGGTATGGAGGACCATGGCGGAATGGAAGAAACTCTCGCATGTGGAGCTCGTGTAAATTTGTACCTGAAACTTGCATGGCGAATCTTAACATGAAACATCGTTGAAAAGCGTCTAAAGAACAAACACAAATAAATAATAAAAAGGCGCCTGGCAAAATTTTCCTTCATTTATTGAATATTCTCTTTGCATATTCCTTAATACTTAAAGCCTTTATTTGGTACCACGATGGTGTAAAAAGGGTCATTCGGTACCAATTATTGGAACCATGTTAACTAAAAGGAAGGTAATTCAGTACCAATTCTTGGATAATGATAACTAAGGTCGTTTAGTACCAATTCTTTGGTATTGAACGATGATTAGCAAATGCCGGTCATCTGATACCGTATAGAGTCACCAAGTGCATATTCTTTCGCGCTAGTTGGTGGTCTGATTGAGAAATTCAGCCAGCTAACAAAGAGACTTCTGGTTGTTCGTACATGAGAGTTGTTTAGGTGTCGAGTTTCAGTCTCCATTCTGTTTGCTCGTTAAGATTGTCCGTAAAGACAATGTGGCGGGTTACATCTTCAACCAAAAGGTTCTAATCAAACAGCATTCTGCGACTTTATACCATTCATCAAAGTTCCTACACAGGATCTCCTGCCGTTCAGTCCCAAACAGCCAAAGGTTCCATCAAGGTATCCAAACTCCTCGGAATCAATCCAGCTCCAGCACGTAGAGAAAGGAGCACGTGCTCTGGCCGAGCGATTACGGTGCCCCCTGTGAAAATTTGATTAGCGCCTGGTCTCAAATCTCCCGCCGGTGGGAACATGGAAAACTTCTCACCTCGTTCCCGCTGAGTGGCACCGTCTACGTGACCCTCCCGGCGATGGGGAGAACGTTTAAGACTTTGTTCTTTGTGAAATTGTTTTGTTCGCTCTCCGGCTTTTACCACCGTCTATTTGAGAGAGAGATTTGGCAATGATTGCAATCTTCTTCCATTCTTGGTATTTCAGTGTGGAATACAGTTGGCCGGTACACTATAGTGGACTTTAACCACCGTCTATTTGAGAGAGAGATTTGGCAATGATTCCAATCTTCTTCCATTCTTGGTATTTCAGTGTGGAATACAGTTGGCCGGTACACTATAGTGGACTTTTACCACCGTCTATTTGAGAGAGAGATTTGGCAATGATTCCAATCTTCTTCCATTCTTGGTATTTCAGTGTGGAATACAGTTGGCCAGTACACTATAGTGGACTTTTACCTCCGTCTATTTGAGAGAGAGATTTGGCAATGATTGCAATCTTCTTCCATCCTTGGTATTTCAGTGTGGAATACAGTTGGCCAGTACACTATAGTGGACTTTTACCACCGTCTATTTGAGAGAGAGATTTGGCAATGATTGCAATCTTCTTCCATCCTTGGTATTTCAGTGTGGAATACAGTTGGCCAGTACACTATAGTGGACTTTTACCTCCGTCTATTTGAGAGAGAGATTTGGCAATGATTGCAATCTTCTTCCATCCTTGGTATTTCAGTGTGGAATACAGTTGGCCAGTACACTATAGTGGACTTTAACCACCGTCTATTTGAGAGAGAGATTTGGCAATGATTGCAATCTTCTTCCATCCTTGGTATTTCAGTGTGGAATACAGTTGGCCAGTACACTATAGTGGACTTTAACCACCGTCTATTTGAGAGAGAGATTTGGCAATGATTGCAATCTTCTTCCATCCTTGGTATTTCAGTGTGGAATACAGTTGGCCTGTACACTATAGTGGACTTTTACCTCCGTCTATTTGAGAGAGATTTGGCAATGATTGCAATCTTCTTCCATTCTTGGTATTTCAGTGTGGAATACAGTTGGCCTGTACACTATAGTGGACTTTTACCTCCGTCTATTTGAGAGAGATTTGGCAATGATTGCAATCTTCTTCCATCCTTGGTATTTCAGTGTGGAATACAGTTGGCCTGTACACTATAGTGGACTTTTACCTCCGTCTATTTGAGAGAGATTTGGCAATGATTGCAATCTTCTTCCATTCTTGGTATTTCAGTGTGGAATACAGTTGGCCGGTACACTATAGTGGACTTTTACCTCCGTCTATTTTTAGAGAGATTTGGCAATGATTCCAATCTTCTTCCATTCTTGGAATCCAACGGAATACAGTTGGGCCGTACACTTATAGAAGTAAAATGGACTTACAATACACTCATGGACAAAACTTAAGAAATTTGTACCTTTTAACATGTATATCGGGATTCAGACAATAACTCTGAAAGATATTACAGTGACTTTTATTGAAGACACACGAGATAACCAAGTGTGAACAAAATTGTCTATATCTCCTTCAAAAGAAAAAAACAGATAACCCGCGACAACAAAGACTTTCCATTCCTTAAATTTTGTCTATGAGTGTATATATAAGTACACAATGACAAGCGTTCTCAATGGTCTTTGATGTAACGATCTCAAGGAAATATTGGACATATCTTGTGGTTGTAAACAATATATAGGTGTATGCGCGTATATATGTATACTAGCCGAATGACCCGGGCAACGCCCGTGTTTTACCCGATTGAATGTTTTGATTCAAATACTATTTGTTACAATTATAAATTGGCGCCTTAAATAATTGCATATGTTAGTTAATAACTATAGCCTATGTGCTTTATCTGTCTATGTACTGTTGGCTTCCGTAGGCGTCTCTTACTGGGAAAAAGAAAGAGAGGATTCCATTTGGTTATTATCTAATATATGCATTTATTTAAGGAGCGACCCGCTCCAACACAATAGTTACAAAGACGAAATAGCGAGTGGGGGGGCGGGCATGATGGGGGGGAGGAAAGGTGGCGTGACCGTAGCCAACCAATAGGAGGGCGCCATTCCAAAAAAAAAGCAAACGGTGACAGAGATGAAAACTGATGACTGATTGTTGATTAGGAGATGAGGAATGACGCTCGTAACTGTATATAGAATATTTTTAAATTTAATGATGTAACTGTAAATATAATTCAAAGAATATCTTTATATGTAAATAATATTTATGAATCTAAGTCGCTTTCTGTGTATCTTTCCATGTTGAATATTTTCTTTGTTATATTTGTATGTACATTTAGCGCAAGTGTCCCTAGGGGGACATAGCGTTTTGAATTGAAATAAATAAATAAATAAATAAAATAGATTGAGGATGAAATTATTCAACATCAGGGGGCTTGTTAAAATTGAGGTGAAATCATCAGGGATTAGTTTATATTTTGAAAAATTGAATTTATATCTCTTATAATTAGTTATAAATACAGATTCATCTGGGATAGGAAAAAAAATAGTAAAATCAATTATAATACAGGCATATATAGGCATAAAAAGGCATATATTTGATTTAATAAAATTTCGGTTGGCTGAACGCCAAACCTTTATCAAGACATTACATTTTTGTATAAACATACTTAGCGCCGTATAGTGTTATAATATCACAGTTGAAATAATTTTAAAAATACAAAGTAGATGGGGGAAATTTGTGCAAGCAAAAATTATTATAAAAGTTGCAATCAGAATAAGTTAAATATCTTAAAGTACATAAATAAATAGATTTATACATATAGATATAATTATTTTAATATTAAATCATATACATAGGGGTTATAGGCATTATCCAGCTTTCTATTCCATATGTACGATATAAAAAAAGAAGAAGAAGAAATAGGATTGTATAATCCGACATCCTCTGAAACATTGGTACCTAAATTTGATCTCAATCAACCGTGCTGAAATTATCAGTCAAGAAGAACAAAGCAGTTTACAATGATGGAGAGTGTATTGATATGGTGTAATTAGAGAGTGAGTATCATAATTGGTATCTCGTCAAGGACAGCTTGCTACATCCTGTTTACACGCTTCTGAGTAGGTCGATGCCATCAAATTTCCACAGGTATCTAAATTTCTCTGAATTGTCCATTTTATTTTAAATGTACAAGCTATGATCAGCAAGATTTTATTCTTGTAGGATTTATACATCAGATCATCATCGACTGGAGGAATCTGTAGGAAGCATTTATTAAGACGGAAGAAGACCGAAAGATCCTATGAAAAGAAATATAGAGTTCTATGGATTTTATTCTTGCAGGAGTTTTACATTAGATTATTACTGTCTGGAAGATGATGAAGGAAGAATCCGTTAAGACGGAAGTGTTGAAATATCCAAAGAATTCGATGAAGCCTATGCATGAAGGTCCTTGTTTTCAAGATTTTATTCTTTCAGGAGTTTTACATCAGATGATCACTATCTGGAAGATGCTTAAGGAACAATCCGTTGAGACGGAAGAGCGTTGAAAGATTCAATGAATACGATGAGGCATATGAATGAAGGTCCTTTTTTTTTTCAAGGTTTTATTCTTGCAGGATTGATCACTGATCAATGATCACTGTCTGGACAATTATGAAGGAACAATCCGTTAAGACAGAAGAGTGTTAAAAACTCCTATGAATTCGATTAGCCCTATGGACGAAGGTCTTTGCTCAGCAAGATTTTATTCTTGCAGGAGTTTTACATTAGATTATTACTGTCTGGAAGATGCTGAAGGAAGAATCCATTAAGACGGAAGAGTGTTGAAATATTCAACGAATTCGATGAAGCCTATGCATGAATGTCCTTGTTTGCAAGATTTTATCCTTGCAGGAATTCTACATAAGATGATCAGTGTCTGGACAATGCTGAAGGAAGAATCCGTTAAGACGAAAAGGCGTTGAACGGCCCTATGAAATAAAAGGAGAAGCCTATGAATCCCATGAGGCCTATCAATGAAGTTCTTTGATCGTCAGCAACATTTTATTCTGAACATTGTCTGGAAGATGCCTTAGGAATAATCCTCTGATATTGAATAACGTTGAAAGATCATATGAAAGAAAAGAAGATAGATGCCTATGAATCCTATGAGATCTATAATGAATGTCTTTATTAACAAAATGTTTTTCTTGCAGAAATTCTAGACCTGGTAATCGCTATCTGGAAGATGCTGTAAATAGGAAGAATTGGAATAGCGTTGAAAGGTCCTACGAAAGAAACGGAGAAGCCTATGAAAAATCAGCGTTAAGGGACATGTTACAATTCTGGAGGACCCTCCAAGTGAGTGGAGACACTTGTGACGAGGGTAAAAAACATGTTTTTTTAGAGGAGGCAGCTCCTGTTCCTTCACTCAGCTGGAATGCAGCAGTTCCCTCGATGACGAGAACCAATCAGTATCACTGTATTTATGAAAGAACTGCAAGCATCGTCAAAAAAACACACGGACGATAAGAGAATGATGATTTTGTTTACCACCATGTTTATTTCAGGAAGAGGTTTGTGAACGAGGGACAATATTTTCAAGTTAATCGATCACTGAAGGTGAGGAGGGCCAATTTCTGAACCCGGGTGGCCACACGGGGCAAAAGCATCATTTCTCTTCGGTCTCATTGTTGTGTGGATTTTGTCATTGTTTTGTCATCCAATCTCCGTTTGTCTTCATACGGCTCACCTTCCAATCCCACAGGGCCCCTTCAGAGAGTTAAAGACGCCTGCTCCCATCACTCCTCATCTGGGGGGCCTAAATGGATGACGTTGGCTTCTCCTCAATGGAGGCATCCCTCACCATTACGGCCACTGAGGAGCACAGCCAATCAGACTTGACTGCGTGCTGATTTAGCGACGCTTACTCCTGCCATCCTTTGTTCGCTTTAAACTTGGTGGCGTCACCAAACATCCTTAATGGATTGGAAGAAAGATGGTGTTGATTGACTGGCAGGAACTTGCCTTCGGCTCGAATATTCGACCTCCTAATTGTTTTCTAATGAATCAGCCGAGCTCCCTAAACTATATTTTTGCCAAAATATTGAAAAATAAATAACCCACCCCCCCTCCCTCTTCATCTTTTTCCCTCAACGGTGCAACGACCAAATGACTAAATGATGGCCACTACATAGAAATTATCTCGCAATCGATTCTAACGAGATCGATTGAATCGGTCAAAGGTCATACTTCATTAATTTTGTCACTCATTGAATGCGTTGTGTTACGTAAAAATTGTTTCTAAGAGAAAAATATACAGAGAACTTGGAAATTGAAAAAAAAATGGAAACACTTTTTGAAAACCTTTTTTTTTCATCTTGTGAAAAAAATCAATGTTTCATCAAGTGAAAAATAAAATTATCTATGATTTTGTACAAGGATTTTGGCTTTTCGAGAAGGAAAGCCTGAGGAAAATAATTCGCGCAATCTATACAGAGCACAAAAAAATCGGAGAACTTGAAATGACAACTACGCTGGTTTGGCCATCTAACCAGAACGAATCCATGACAGATTCTCAAACAAAGCGCAAAATGGTGAAGATTGAGAAACCAGGTTGAACCAGTTAGATACAAACATTCAAAGCAGATGCTATCCTCAGTTTATACAGATAACTTTACAACAAGTCTAAGATAAAGATTACTGGAGGTAAAGCCTGTGTTGATGAAGGAGAGAGACTCATATCCTCTCTTTGACGGATAAGAATAAATGAAATAAATGAGTGTGTGTAAAAGTAAAATGACATCTTAAATGTTTTGTGACAAATTTGTCTTTCAAATGTAGGATTTTTTAAAGAGAAAAAGCTCTCTCTCCATACAGATTATCTCTTTTTCTCCTGTCCATGTTACTTCTCAATCTCATAGAACTCAATATCAATTCTTTGATGCCTATCCCTGAGGAAGAGGTTTAAACGCTCCAAGATAAAACCATACACAGATGGCATGCACCATTCATCAAGATTTCATCTCTTTAATCGGTGCAAGTCCAGTTTTACCTCACATTGCCTCTGCCAGCATTGGCAAGTTCCAGTTAGTAATTTAGAAGACTATAGACAATTAGCTATGTCTTAGGAAATTAATCCAGGAAACCATCATTCATCGACACACCTTTTAGTCAGAAGCTAAAACAGGCTAAATCTTTAAGATAGCAGGAAAAAGTTCAGGAGTCCATCATAAATCGAAGCTTTGAAGTCATAAGTTGAAACAAGAGTCCATGGGTGCATCATTGATTGCCCACTTTGAAGTCAGAAGTTGAAACAAGATAATCCTCCAATACAGTGGTAAAAGGTCCAGGAGTCCAACATAAATCGAAGCCTTGAAATCATAAATCGAAGTCTTGGGTCCATGGGTCCATCATTGATTGGCCACCTTAAAGTCAGGAAATAAAACAAGCTAGTTCATCACTGATCCATAACTAGGAATTAGAAGACAAGAAGAAGCCACCACCTACACTAAGCTAAGCTCCGACGGCCATTAAGGAGAAAAAGTCAGAGTTATGCAAATGTGGAGGAGTAATGAGATGCCCCGGAATCGTCAGCAGTAGCAGCTCATCAATATTCCCAATTATGAAAAGTTATAAATTTTAAACACGGTTATCGGCCCAATTATTCAAATGTAGGTAATGGGGAGAGTTCGGGAAACTTTTCAATCCCCTAACAACCCCTGATTTAATTACTCCGGCAGTTTCTTATTCCTTCTTCCCTGGATGGATGGAATTACCACGGGAGATATGCAACGGGGTTGCTGACTTATGCAAATTACCCCCACGCTGGCAACAAGACCCCACCCGGCTGTTGCTTTGTCTTTTAAAGATGATCCAACGAAGGATGAAATCTCTTCCTGACAGTTTCTGCCCATTGATTCAGTCACCGCATTCCATCAATTATATCTATTCTTAGATTGTATCACAGACACGTGTGACAAACTTAAGATTTAAGTGATATTTTATTATATTCATTTATATCCACTGTGATTGTAGAAACAATTTTTGAATCTAAAATATTTTCATCATTTTTCGACTAGTAACAGGCTATTTTTCCAATGAAAATATTACCTCTGTTAAAATAAATGTGTTTCAGCAACCCTGGCAGTGCAGAAGAAAGGAATGTGTATAGCCCTAATGTTTACATTTTGTTAGTTTTGATATTCTCTAATTGATATGTTTGTAATTTTGGTAAAGATAATAAAATATTATCTTAATTTGTAGTATGTTAAATAAACTACAAAATTACAACCTCGTATGAAGTTTGAAAGAGAAAATATTTTCTGTTTAATTTATAAATAAGATTTCTTTTTTTTTACAATAGTGAATTGTATATGCAAAAAATGGCTTTTTCACATCCATATTTGAAAAATATAGATTTTGTATTACAATTATTTTATTTCCAAAGCGCTATATCCCGCAAGTGATACTTGCGTCAAAAACGGGGAGAAAAGTTTATTTGCATAAGTTATTTACATTATTCAACGCATGAATGTTATTTATTTTATGTTATATATTAATTTGTCTTTTCTCTCTAATATATATTCATAAATCTATAATTAATGTATATATATATATATATTAGTTTGTTGACACACATTAAATATGTTATAACACCTTGATAAAGGTTGGCATTCAGCCAACTGAAATATTGGTAAAATAAATTATTTTTTTATTCAATATATGCCTTTTTAATTAAAGAAAAATATATATAAACACATGTTTCTGGTCAGGATATGCCTTTTTTGTTTTTAATATATATGTATAATATATAAAATAATATATATATGGTATTTATACTTTGTGTGTTAGATCTAAAATAATTTAAATTCATTTTTAAATAATCACAATATTTCGGAAAAATTAGCTTTTCTTTTTTAAAAAAATGGGATTATTTAAATTTAAAATATGTAAATATATACTAATATATATAAATTGAATTCATATGCAAAAATCTAAAATAGTATTCAATTTCAAATATAGAATATTTCAATTATATGTTGATAAGTGATACACAGTCAGGCTTAATTATTTAGGGATATTTTTATCAAATTGTCGTCTGTTTC
Organism: Cordylochernes scorpioides; assembly: GCA_030710605.1. Lineage (NCBI taxonomy): Eukaryota > Metazoa > Arthropoda > Arachnida > Pseudoscorpiones > Chernetidae > Cordylochernes > Cordylochernes scorpioides. The sequence continues at coordinate 137,287,204 of CP092865.1, forward strand.
TTTCAAAGAAATATCAGAATGTAAATATGTAAATATAATGGCTAATATAAAATGAAAGGATCTAAAAGCACGAATGTTTCTTTTATACATAATACAAACTTCTATACTGCCCTTACTGCGATGAAAAAATAGATTGGGAGGGCTTGGCTCATCAGTGGTTAACCCTCCCAGCGGTTTCGCCAATTTAATCCACCAGACCGCTTCTCAGAGCTCTAATACTGTATTGGACGATTCTGCTTATATACGCAGCACTGAAGGATGGAATTTCAGAAATGGTTTTCAAGAAAACTATGGACATAAGCTTATAGGACAGTAGAATTACATGTATTCCAATGTATTTATTCATCGCAGTAAGGACAGTAGAAGTTAGTTTTATGTATAAAAGAAACCTTCGTGCTTTTAAATCCTTTCATTTTATATGTATAGATGGCGCGTTATTGCTTTTTGTTAATAATGGCTAATATTCCCAAAAAATATATATTGCACACTTTAACCATTAATATTTGTATTTAAGTAATACATATAATATTAATTTTCATTTATATATCATATATGCCCCTATGACTATTTTTCACATGCATCTTGCCTTTAGATAATCAAAATTTTGGGCATTTTTTTTTTACAATACAATATACAGATTTCATCTAGAGCTATACTAAAGAAAACAAATTTTAAAAGAATAGATAAAAATGGAACAATTTATGAAATTTTTAGTATATTTTTGCTAATTTTGCATTGTTTTTTTATATGATAACTGATTCATATTTCCTTATTATATATATTTCAAATTTCAATATATTAAAATATAAACTATAAGAATATTTACTTTTTTAAATCACAGAAAAACTAAAACAATAAAAAATATAAGAGAACATATTCAAATAGTTTTAAAATCTATTTTTAAAAAAGCCTCTTCGAAATGAAATATCTACGAAATGTGTTTTAAATTCACAGGTTGAAACAGAGGGGCAAAAAAAAAAAACAGGAATTTAAATAATAATAATAAAATATTGTCATAAAATCCTAGTTTAGGGGGTTTAGGTCGCGAGAGGGGGGGTTGTGACATTAAAAAACAATTTATAATGTTCGCCACTTTCACCCCATTTTATTTTTTTCTTTATAAAATTTGCAAAAAAAAAAAGCCCCGCCCGCCACCGAGTATTTTTTTTTTCTTCTTCTCCCATTCGCATATGGTTATCATCATCATCATTCTAAAATCATAAGAGATGGAGAAAGAAAAAAAAAAGACTATGTATATCGATTGAGTGGAAATGGGAGCATATGCGGAGAGGAGAAAAAAAAAAGGGGGGGGGGGGGGATCTTTTTAAGAGGGGGTGGAAAAAGAAGTAGAAGAAAACATTACGGGGAAAAACCCGCCGGAAATCTCTTAAAACCACCAAATTTGCTTCACGGACGAGAAGTGTTTCTTTTCCTCCTCCTCCCCCCCTGCAGGCCTTTTCTTATTTTGATGATGATTTCATCATTGCTATAATTACATACTCTATTATTATTATCATCATATTTTAATTAAAAAGACATATATATTGTGTCAACAAAATAATTTATTTACCAATACCTAATTATCTTTTTGATCCAATATATGTATTTTAAATTAAAGATCTATTTATGGATTGCTCTATTTAAAAAAAAAATCTGAAAATAGAGCAATCCATATTTAAATCATTAGATAATAAAAGGGCATATAATGGATATAATAAAATATGAATAAATATAGGTATAGATTGAATAAATAATATTGGCAAATAAATCTTTTATTCAATCCAATATATGCCTTTTTATTATCTAATATATATATAATAATAGCCATATACCAGATTTCAAACAAGCATCAATTTTATACAAAAATATAACAGAGAAGCATTATAGACTGTTTTTAGAAAGTTGGGCTTCTGCCGAAGATAAATAAAGTATAAACAGAAAAATTGATTTTCCAGAAATTTATAAAGAATTCATATCCTAATTATTTGTAAATGACTATGTATATACTTTTAATTTACTCATTTATTTTCCTTCAAAATTTTATCATTAATTTAGAATTATTATGCATACACACAATTATTTACGGTTACACTGTTGTATATAAATCTCTAGTTCAAGCACAATGTGCAGACAAAATAATAATAATGGTATTGATCTGTAATATTATATATAATTGTTAGCTGTATATATATATACTGAATGTAATATTTAAATCAAAGATACAATTCTTTAATTGGCCTTGTAGAACGAGAGTGGTGTACGTGTGCTCATATGTTTTAGTGAAAAAACACAAACATCCTCGATAAAGAGAGGCGAGTTGCCCCTCGAAATATTGGAACAATAAAATAATTATAAATCCAATATATGCATCTTTGTTGAATATATATATATATATGTGTGTGGTAGTTTTAACTATCTTTTTTTTATTATTATATTCTTCATTGTTTTTTTGTTTTTTTGAATATTCATGAATAAGGATATTTAGTAAATAATATATTAGGTTGAAGTATATATTAAAAATAATGTTGGGATAAAGTTACAGAATGAAATCTGTGGTTTTGATAAGATTGGCGTAAGATGGTACACCCAACATTTTTGAGTCTATTTGTTTATGAGATGAATGTCTCTGTATTTCTTTTAATGGAGATTATAGCTTGCCAAAATGCAGTCTATATATACTGGTGTTGATTCAACTGCTGTTTAAAGTTTTAATATATATTAATTTTCTTCAAACTATTGTACTACACCGCACAATATGGTTTATTGTTCATCATAAATGCACATCTAGATAACTTCTATAAATTTACAACAAAGTGGAAGATACAAGAATAATTTCAGAAATATATACACCTAGAAGTCTTATCAAATTGGTCGTAATTTTGATCCCAACTTCGACTCACAGAATCTAGTAAGTAACCTAACTTCCTCAAGTTTCCAACGTCTCAAATTTGCATAACAACATAAAACCTACCAAGAGAGAAAAACCCCAAACGTATTAAATGGGGAGAAAAAAGAGGAAGTAGAACTGCATCATAATGTCCCACCACGGAATGTCCAAAAAATGGAAGCAATGCAAAAGCCCATCGTATTATGGCCCTATAATTTGTCTAATTGCCGTCATAAAATTAGGGTTAATGCGCCATAGAGATTTTAAGACCTCAGTCGGCGCGAATAAACCCAGCAGACACGAGCCCACAGAAAGGTTAGGGTTAACTTGTGCTAACGAATTGCAGGGCTATAAAGTTGGGGGTTTTTTAATCCACCAATTACATTGTTATTTTAACAATGCGCCTACAACAATGAAGCATAAACTTCCCAAAATTAATTTTATTGTGTTCGCTTTTTTATAGGATGTTTTTGTTGGACAGTTAGCGTGGCCTCGTTGGAGAAACGTCTTTCTTGAGTCATAGCGCTAATTTTCTTCCAGGCAACAACTCCAAAATTACGTAGCATGAGACATACCTATATTTACATCAAATATATTGCTGAGAGGCATACCTATCCTTAAATCAAATATTGCTTAGAGATACCTATTCGTAAATCAAGGATTGCTGAGAGGTACCATATCCCTAAATCGAGGATTGCTGAGGGGTATCATATCCCTATATCAAGGATTGCTGAGGGGTATCATATCCCTATATCAAGGTTTGCTGAGGGGTATCATATCCCTATATCAAGGATTGCTGAGGGGTATCATATCCCTATATCAAGGTTTGCTGAGGAGTATCATATCCCTATATCAAGGTTTGCTGAGGGGTATCATATCCCTAAATCAGAGAATTCTGAGAGATACATATCCCTAAGGCAAAGATTGTTGTGAGATACATATCCCTAAATCAAAGAATTCTGATAAGTACCATATCCCTAAATCAAAGAATTCTGATAGATACATATTCCTTAATCAAAGATTGATGAGAGATACATATCCCTAAATCAAAGATTGTTGAAAGATACCTATCTCTAAAACAGAGATTGCTGATAGATACATATCCCTAAATCAAAGAATTCTGAGAGATACATATCCCTGAATCAAAGAATTCTGAGAGGTACCATATCCCTAGATCAAAGAATTCTGAAAGATACATATCCCTGAATCAAAGAATTCTGAGAGATACATATCCCTAAATAAAAGATTGTTGATAGATTCCTATCCCTAATTATTGCTGAGATTTACCATATCCTAACTGATTGTAGATGGAAGTACAAACATCCCAATGTATTACTGTACATTACAAAATCATCCAATAAGACCCATGGCAATGAATGGGCAAACAGATAGAGCTGCTATCCATCTTAACCCCACCTAGACCCGGGGAATCTACTACGTGATGGATACAAACACGCAGAAGTCCAGTCAGCAGACGACAGCGAATATGTCTTTTGGCTGTGCCAAGTCCATGCCGTGCCAACATCCTTCCTCTGCTAATTGCCTTGATGAACCAGTCGCCATCTTGATTGTGAACATAGAACTGCTGCTATTTGAATTCTCTCTCCTCCTTCTTCTTCAGCACAGCCATTCTTCTCACCAATCATCGTCCAATTAGACCATTCTAACGTCTGATAGAATATTCTCTCTGTATTTGTGTTTAAAAAACTACCTCAAAAATAGCATGTCTTCTTTCACTTCAATTAACCATTAATAGCACTCTTTAGAATAAACCTAAAAAATTATTACCAAATTATTTTATCCAAGATTGAGGACATTGCGACTGCTGTAATAGAGAAGCATGGAGACATCTGAGGTTTTTCAATGGACATGACAACAACAACCAAATTTTAACAATTTATAATAACCAACAAGAAATTTAAATATTCTGGAATATACAATAAAATTCAGTTTGCCTATCTTCTTTTTACTCTTTTAAAATTGTATTTTAGTTATGATTAAGGAGGCAGAGATTTTACTTTCAACTACCTTATTTCTTAGAAGCAAATGGTGCATGCGTCAATAAAACTATCAAATATATACCCCACGGTGTTATATGTATATATAGGTGTTGTTTATGGCTTTGTAAATTGTGACCAATAATTTTATAGTTTGTTAACTAAGAATATGTGTCGCGAGAGAAGAAAAATGAAAATGGAAATGGAACCTTTTATTGCATAGAAACAACGCCTATCCAGCCTTTATTGAGTGAATACTGAAGCGCGAAGGGTTGAACAAAACAAGAAGAAAGTTGCATAATTATGCTGAAAACCGCCAGCCAATAAAAGGCTAACAAGGTTAGAGAGGGGCAAGAAGGATGTTGAAAAGTGTAATAAAGGATAATTTGGTTTTGAATCCGACCAATCGCAAGGAAGACTATTTACGGTTTTAATTGCTCGGGCGTATGTTAATTAAATCAGATAATTGTAATTACGGGCAAATAATGGCTCGGCGGAGTCTGGAATTAGCTGGGGAGAAAAAAGGATGACTTGAAAATGGTGAAAGGAAATGAAAAGAGCTCGTTAGAACTGAATGACAGTAATTATGAGTAACAAGAGCCCTCCCGTGGTCAATTTTAGAACTTCCCCACTTCAGTGATATGTCAAAATATTATCGGTTGGGTGTTGAACAATATTTGTTCTGTTGATAAGCTTCGTCTGCTATCTTGTTGGCAACACTGTCGGGCTCACAATTGGCGCTACAAATTCACAGAACAACTTCCTTTTATATTGCATACGAAATATATTCACTTATTAGAACGAATATTTTGTATTTATATATGAATTATCTTATATTGCACATTTTTTCTCTATTAAAACATTGATATGTTGTCTGCTATCTTGTTGGCAACATTGTCAGGCTCACAATGGACGCTACAAATTCACAGAACAACTTCCTTTTAAATTGCAGACGAAATATATTCAACTATTAGAACGAATCATTTGTATTTATATGAATATTATATCTGACACATTTATTCTGTATTAAAACATTGATTTGTTAGAGATAAGTCTCGAGTATAGATGTTAGACGACTAAGGGCATCCATTTAATTAAAAATATATATATATAGTTTGTATGTATTACCGCCATTTTTTCCTTTAAGTTCATTAGCATTAATGAAGATCAAATTTTTATTATATAAAATAAATAATTAATATTAGAACATGTAATATTGAAGACTAAAACGTGAATCTCAAAATAACAAATGTGAAATTTTAAGTTTAGAAAAAACTAAAACAAGAAAGTCAAAACACAATACGAATGAATAAAAACAAACAAACGAAAAATAGAAATATAGATTTTTTTTCAATATGGCTTTTTAAACTTTCCAAATTACCAGAATATTTAGAGTAGTATATATTTCTAAATAAATATAAAGAGGGCAACAATCACAGATGTGAAGCCATCTCTGCCAACAGGAGAGTGAATGGTCGCCGTTTGATTGGCAATCAGGCTGCACAGCAGAAAACGACGACACGCTGTCAATTCGAAGCTGACATTGTCGAGGAGCAGGCGACACCGAAGGGGTGGACAGATCGCGCCATCCATCATTCTTCTGCTTCGCTTTTTTCGCCGTCTTTTGGCCCCAAAGAGTTTTCTTTTAATTGAGGTGCAGGCAGAAGATTTTCTTCCTTTTTATTCTTCTTTTGATGTTTTTTTTTCCTTGAGGAAGCAGTCAACTTCTCCCGATGGAGTTGTGTCGTTGTGTCCCATGCTCCAACTACATCGTCAGGTGGTTTTTAGGGATTTACAGGTGGCTTCTGCTTCCTTTAAAGATGTCTTCTGACTATTAAATCGGGTGTATTGTTTGCCTTTTTAGCTCTTTTTGTTATTCAGTTTGTCATGTGTGTTTTCTGCTCTCTTACAACTTTGTAGATCACCATTACAAGAAAGAAATTTCTTCTTTCCTTTTATTTATTCTGTTTCTACTTATGGTATATTTGCCATACGAACATTGGGAAAGTATGTAATAGTGTAGTAATTAGAATTTTTAGCTGTATTGCATATAGGTCAGTTTTACTATCTCAATATAAAATAACTGTACATTTGTAATTTCGTAATGACTTTACCTTCATTCGTTATATACTACATCAACAATCATTTGCTCAATACAATAGCAGCAGAAATTATCCTTATATACATATGGCTATAAATGCATATATAATATTTTAATTTGGGTGTAAGTATTCGTGTTATGCCAACATATTTAAGTTTGGCAGAAAATTTCAGAATATTATAAATATGATTTTACGGAAAAAAGAACGATTTCTGTCTATATAAATATGTGTGTAGTGAGAAATATATTACTTTTATATGCACATTGGCCTGAAATTGTTGTTTTTACGTATTATCCTAAAACAGGATCTATCAAATTCTTCTACAGCCTCATACAGTTTTGTTTAGAGAAAGAACACTAGGAGGCAAATATACCTCCCTCTATCAATGTTCTACAAAATGCTTTAGACGAAGAAGTTTATAGAAAGTAGAGACTTAGCTGTTACTGTAGTGCTGGTAATGATCGACTGTACTGAATACATGTTTCAATACAGGGTTGATGCTAACCCTCTACAACAAGATGTTTGGTGGTTGCAAGAATTCAGTTGAACAAGTTGATAAGATTACAGGATGGATCAATTTTAGGAATTGTTCTCTCACTCCAAGAATATCAGTACCTTGTAGTCATTGCAGATATCTACAAAAGCAAGCTTGTTTTTTTAGATAAAACTTTAAGTAATATTTTGCGTGTGGTTTTCTAAAATTTCAACTTCGCTGGTTCTGCCCAATTCACAAGGAGCTGAAAGGATTTAAACCGTCTAGGAATGTTGAATATTTGATAGGTCGGTTGGGGGCTTAGAGCCGGTGGCTAGACAGGGATTGCCACCTGGACGCTGTCCTCTAAATATCCTGGCGAGAAATTTGCACTATGATTTCCTTAGAAACCATTGTAAACTTTAAAAAATCAATCTAATGATTGGTACAAATTGTCAAATATATCATTTATTATCAATATTCAACATCAAAAATATGGCAATTATCTTGATATAAAACTAGAGGTTTCTTCAATTTTTTTTCCAGGTAAAAACTACAGAAGTTCTAACTAACCTACAAATATAGAGTGAATGACGTAATAGCCATGTTTGCCGCCATTTATTTTACTTTAAAACGAGCGTACAATGAAAGAAAAACCTTCGGATGACAAAACCTCTCGAATGGCACACAAAGAGCTATTGTCGTGGCAGTGGGCCGTGTGTCAGTTCCATGGACTGCATAAACCTCTGGCGTGTATGACGGATTCCTGATGATTGCGAATGTCTCAGCGTCCTACCATTAAATCAAACAAGGCCTTATCAAAGCCTAGTAAAGAACTTAGATTGTTTATTTATTATTAAAATCCAGACGTCTCACAAAGAGAGCTTTGATCTCAGATATTCTCAATTCCTAGATACATTCTACATTTATTAATACATTCATCAAATATTTGGTAAAACCATCTAGTTTTTTTTAGATATTAAAGTTGTAATGATTCCATATGCAAATTTTATTCTTAAAGAAAGAATGCAGCATATATGTAGATATGTATCAATTTTCTGATAGAAAATTAAATATGTAAAATGATTGGATGTATATAGAGTGTAAGAGGAGAGTGAAAGTATCTTAATTATAGAAATAAATGGCTTATACCTTATAGTGTTCGTCAAGTGCTATTTTTGTTAGGTAGAGAACACAACAAAAGTAAAGGTCCAAGGATGAGTATATTTTATTAAACGTTTTTATAGCTTTCGGGATAACGCCCTTCTACAGGAAAATTGATACAAACATGGATTAACATGGATTCTAGATGTAATTTGCCACACAGTAATGACTGAGGTTTTAATGAAGATGATCTGTAAGACAATGAATAGAATGAAACAAAGAAGAGAGGCCAAGAGTCAGAAGGCGTGACGTCAGAATGTAGCAGGTGGCAGGCTCTACTATCCGGGGCTTAGCGGGATAAGTCGTCTGTATTGATTGGTCAGACGATGCCTCGTCCAGCGTATACTTCACGTACCGTGTAGCTTTACTGAGGAACCTAATGGCAGATAGTTAACATATCTTTCACAGACCTATCTCAGTTTTAACACTAGTCTATATCAATTTTATTCTAAAAGTACATATATATTCGAGAAAACCTATAGAGGAATTTCATTACTAAAGTATTTTGTCCGAAATACACTTTATTTATTATATACATTTGCGAAGTTTTCGTGAAAATATTTTATAAAATTATAAGTAAAGCCGTACTTTTATTTACAAGAATACGCATTTTGACATCATTATGTTTATATCTAAATAAAATTAGATATTTTCGTCAAACTACAATCATTAATCAATGGTATAATTAGTTTCGATAGAGTTAAAATATTTACTATTCTATAAAATTATGGATAATCAACTAAATGTCAATAAAATATTTTGAAATGTCTATAAAATTATATTATAAACAGAAAAATAAGAAATTTATATTATTTTATTTATAAATATTAATAAAATTATATATTATATTTTGTGAGGTATATGTCAATCATTGAAAAATATAAATAATTAAATTTGACCACGAGTTATAATAGGATCAACGAGGTGCTAAGAGCTAGGCTCCATTGTTAGAGATGGGAGAAGAAAGGATGTCAAGTAATTTTTCAAAATTTCCATCATATGCCCGTCATTACCAAGAATTATACTTCCTGTGCAGAGTAATTAGCCAAATTACAATATTTCCGCCGTCTTTGGTGAACTATAATTACCTTCATTATCTGCTTCCATATTGATACGCCGGCGCACGACATCAAATGCCACAAAATCAACGCTTATTTACTCAAATTGCCTTATTTACACAGGTAAATATAGATTTATTTACAGGTAAATACACATGTAAATGATGAGGCTGGAAATCTGAACTGGGAAGAATAGATACGCGCGCTCTACAAGAATCTTATGTGTTTTAAAATGTGAATTTCACCGTATTATAAAATTAAGTTGCAAAGCTTTTTTATTTCTGTGAATTAAAATTAAATTTTATTTTAAAATATATTGAGTATAAATAGTGTTTTTTCTGATATCTTTATATTTTATTTTTTGCTTTTATTTAATAAGTATATTTTGGAACTTAAAACTTTTTGACCAGTTTATTTATAAGTTTGAACAATTAGAGGACAAACATTTCAAGTATTAAAATATATATATATATATTACAATTAAAAATATATAAATATAATGAACTAATATACCTTAATTTTGACATCATAGGGCATATATTATTTAAATTATTTTGCTTATATTTCAAATATTTCATTATTTTATTTTCAAATAAAATGAGTGCGTCAAACAAATATAGTTTGAAAAATGATCAAGTCTTAAAATGCTTTAACAAATATGAGAAAAAAACAGGCGGTAGATTTTTTTCAACAAAATTTATAATCTTTATTTCAGAATATAAATATGGATTGTTTTTTAGCAAACGAGATAAAAGCGATAAAATACAATACAAACGATTTTTTTTTTCGTTCAACTACAACAAATTAACTTAAAAATTAAAGTTATATATATATATTAGTATTTATATCCTTATAAATATATATACTATAGCTATAAATATATATACCATTTATGAGTTTCTAAATACATAAGAAATAATTTAATATAGTTATAATAGAATTACATTCATGTTTTATATTTCATTATTAGTTGTCATTATCCTTTGCTGCGCGCGATTAATGTCGTAATTATTGATTTAATTAATTAAAAATATTAATTAAATATATCATAAACATGTTTGTATCTCTTATAGCATTGTTATATATATTTAAAAATAAAAATGGTTATTGTTATACATTTTATAATATTCTAATGTTAGACCATCATTACATTGGTCGTATGTTTTATTATTTTGTGCCATCAGGCGATAATAAAAAATATAATCTGCGGTCGTTCTTTTACAAAAAAAAATTCTCATTAATTACTCAAGAAAAAAAAATCGCTAATTACACCCCACTCTCTCATTTTAAAATTATTTGAACACTTTGTTTATTTATTCTACTTTTTTTTCTTCTTTCATTTTTAATATAATGGGCCTTCCGACTTTTAGAACTTTCTCTAATTATTTTTTTGTGACCAATGTCATTTAATATCTAATGTTTAGGGTGTTTTTAAATATTACTTAGGCCTCAAGAGGATCTTTTTTTTATATAATGTGTTAGTTATTTATAAATTGTACGAGGAAGAAACAAAGAAAAAAGAGTTTGTCCTACTTATGATGGATTCGAACACGTGAGTTAAGATGGATGCCAACTGGCTGATAATTAGGCAGACGATTTTGTTTAAATTGGCGGGGAAATACTCAAGAGTGTTACTATACCAAGATATTAACTATTGTCCATATAAATTCAAATAAAATTTTGTTTTTTTTTTTATATTAATATATATTGGAACAAAAAGTAAATCAAAATTTTGAATAAAGAGACGACTCATATGTATGGTGTGAAAAAATAAGGAATAACAATTTATTTGAAGAAATAATTTGAAGGGTTTTCTGAGTTCTTTTATAGGCATTCTTATTTTAATACTATAAAAGTTTAATACAATATTAAACAAAACATTTTAACATAACAAAAATATCCTCGCTTTAGAATTAATAAATAATCTACAAATGGATTCACTAGGGCAAGAAGGTATAAATCTTTGTAGGACCAAAAGATTACTCAAGACTTAAAGAAAAGCATTCCAAAAAAAAAAGGTAAATTGCCATATATTATTTTCTTTTGGTGTTACCTTACCCCCTTGTGATAAATGTCGCGAAAATGAGTATATTATATATAAAAAATAATTATTAATGCAACAATCAGAGAGTAGCATTTAAGGCTTGTTTATGCAAAATATATTCTGAAAAATATCAAATTTCAATATAAGCTTATTGCTAAAATAGCGAAAATTCTTTCGAAGCAAAGTATGCTCTTTTGAGAAATCCACAATATCGTGCCAAAATATTATATGAGAGATAAATCATTAAAAGATAATAAGATCAATCAATACACCTATATTTACAATAAATTATTTCTTTCTAAACCTATGTTTGGTTTTTAACACCTATATGTCCAATATACAAATAAGAAAAATATACATCTCAATAGAGAAGCATTTAAAAAAAAAGGAGATGTAGACAAACAAAGAATCCTCTAGGTTGAGAAGAAACCAGCGTCCTCCTTCACCGTCCCCAGAAAAACAAAAGCCAGCAATAGACAGCTTTGACATCAGACGGGGTGACACATTATGCAAATAGACGCATTAGCGGATTTGTCGCGAGTTCAAACCTCCGGCGAGTCTGTAATAGAAAGACTCAGGCAGGCAAGCTCTCTGGTGTGAAGCTTTTAGGCCAGGATTCCCCTGAGGTTAGGGAGGTTTCTTTCTCCAAACTTTCGGTAATGTTCTCCAACCATTTATTTCCCTGCCAAGACTTGGCTGAGCTAATTCCTTCCTTAATAAGCCAGGCTGGCCATTGGGAAATTTAGCGTTGTCCCGAGATTTGCATTCTTTCTAACAACACTCGGTCTATTGATTTCAGCATGTTTCCTCTTCACCCCTCAAAGCATTTCTTATATACACATATTTGCATATAAGTTCGTGAATATATATATATATATGATCGAAATGTTTTAAAGGATGTTTCATTATATGTTTCTACAGGAAATTCTGACCTGAAACGCTCGAATTATTGTAAAAACAGCAAAAATTCTCAAACTCAATTTCTTGATAAAGAAAATATCTCTAAAGTTAGCCTTATCAATATTTTCAATTTCGCGAATTATCAATGAATACATACATACCAAAAATATATTCAAATAATGAATATACTTTATATTTCTTTTCTACATGTAATTTATAGATGACAAAATGACAAGTCTATAGTAAAAACGCCAATAAGATATGGAAGTAAGAGAAAATAATGGAAGAAGAAAAAAAAATAGAGGTAAAGAAAAAAAAGGTGGATATGGTATAACTGTGTTTGGAATGAAAGGCTAACTCTAACTAAGAAACCGAATTAACGGCTCCAAACAAGATAAAGAAGAAAAGGTAATCTAATGGTCTATAGCTAGAACTTCCAAATGGCACCCGGACACTCCAGAGGAAGGGTGAGAAGTGCTGCTATGAATAGACTGAGCCCCATCTGGTGTTGCCTTCTCTTAGCTCCTGTCTCATTGGCTTGGAGTCATATGTCCCTGTACCCTGGATGTACTGGAGTATGGTTCACTAAGTCATATGTTCCCTGTACCCTGGATATGCTGGAAGTATATTACAGTATGGTTCACTAAGTCATATGTCTCCTGTACCCTGGATGTGCTGGAGTATGGTTCACCGAGCCAAATGTCAGGATTCTCTAGCGAGCCCAGAACACATCACATCGGGCATTGCCGAACAGACATCTACACCGACCCAGCTGTGGTCATTGATGCGATAAAGAGGCCTTCAGGATCTGGTCTAGACTTGAAGTCCAGACCTGGGACAAGAAAAAAATGTCCCTGTACCATAGATGTACTGGAGTATGGTTCACTGAATCCTATGTCCCCTGTACCCTGGATGTGTTAGACTGTTTGAGTATGAATGCTATACCTAGACTATATAATAGACCATTAGAAACATGGTAATCTAGTCCTACTCCTAAGGCCTTACCAAGAAGACTGATCAAAATGCACTGTGAAAATATAACTGTTGGAGTATGTTTCATGTCCCCGTACTCTGGATGTGTTAGAGTATGGTTCACCCAATCCCGTTAACGTGACTCTGTATTCTAAGTAGATATGTATATAAGGTGAGGGACCTATACCTATATATAGATTTTAATTATCAGAACAGATTCTGATCCAGGTAGAAATTCTCACACATACATACACAAAAGAGTTTTCCAATTCGGTCAACCAAAGGCACGCGCGCTATGATACCTTGCAATACGAGCGTTTATTGCCGTGAAATAAACTATGAGGCAAAATGAAGAAGTGTTTTAAAGGAAATTCTCTGGTGAGCTCAGGGAAAAAAGTTCTCTACGCATACATGGCTCTTTTCCTTATTGTGTTAGAGGAATCCGCTGTGGCGCAAGGATGACACGGGCTTATTAATGGCTGCGGTGGCTGTAAATCCTGGAGGAGTGACGCGGCATCTTGTGGTGACAAACTGTGTCCTCGCAGTGTAGGGACAGTCCCTGTACTCGCCGTGGTGTGTGGGGACAGACCGTGTCTTAGCCGTGGTGTGTGGGGACAGTTCCTGTCCTCGTCGATGGTGTGTATGAACATATCGTGTCCTCATCGATGGTGTGTAGGGACAGACCGTGTACTCGCCGTGGTGTGTGGGGACAGACCGTGTCTTAGCCGTGGTGTGTGGGGACAGTTCCTGTCCTCATCGATGGTGTGTATGAACATATCGTGTCCTCATCGATGGTGTGTAGGGACAGACCGTGTACTCGCCGTGGTGTGTGGGGACAGTTCCTGTCCTCATCGATGGTGTGTATGAACATATCGTGTCCTCATCGATGGTGTGTAGGGACAGACCGTGTACTCGCCGTGGTGTGTGGGGACAGTTCCTGTCCTCATCGATGGTGTGTATGAACATATCGTGTCCTCATCGATGGTGTGTAGGGACAGACCGTGTCCTCATCGATGGTGTGTAGGGACAGACCGTGTACTCGCCGTGGTGTGTGGGGACAGTCCCTGTCTTCATCGATGGTGTGTATGAACAGATCGTGTTCTCATCGATGGTGTGTAGGGACAGACCGTGTACTCGCCGTGGTGTGTGGGGACAGTCCCTGTCTTCATCGATGGTGTGTATGAACAGATCGTGTCCTCATCGATGGTGTGTAGGGACAGACCGTGTACTCGCCGTTGGTGAAATAACAGATCGGAGAGCTATGAATACCTCAGCGCTGGACTGACCGACCAGACACCAAGGGATGCCCACCTCCCAGATGTCGAATGACTTCGAAGTCCGTCCGACAGGTCAGTCGGGTTGTAAAGGCCACAAAAGGAGAGAGAAGGACCAAAATTAATTGGAGAAGGTTTGAAAAGGAGGAGAAGAATGTTTGAGACGCCCCCGGTGGGTGACCTTTGGCCCCTCTGTCTACTTCCATCAAGGAGAGGGAGAAATGGGGGCCGGAGCAACATTTCATTCTTCCCTCAGTTGGCAACACAACACATGCTGCCCCAGTCCGAGGAAACTCAAGAGTTAATGTCATTACTGGAAGATACAAAAGCCGCAGACAGAATAAGGAGATAGTAAACACTCTAGACATCTTCAGAGATGCCGCGGTGGAGATTTATTGGTGACAGGTAGAGAAGGCATCAGCTCGCCATGGAATGATGGACATTCTAAGCTGGACCTCTCCTGAGCACAAGTCTGCTATTAGCAAGATCCTCGGAGGTGCTATTGTACGTATCAAGAGAACAAAACTTGTTGTTTCTTATATCTTTGTGCAAAGATTACACTAATTCCATGATTTCATGCTCCTCGAGCTGTTTAATCTTAAGCAGCGGCTTCTACCAAAGGTCCTGTTTAGTGAGTCTAATGCAGGCCAAAATGTGTTCTGGATCTACAGGTGCCAAGCTACATTTTGGGCAAAGTGGGGTAGAATTTGTTGTTATTTTATATATTCAATTGCTTGGGATGGTTTTTTATGAATCTAGTTAGTGTTGTTTGATACTGTCCGAGGTTCAGAACTCCTCCTGGGTCCACTCCACTGTACCAACTGTGCTTAGATGGGATCCTCCAGTTCACAATACTTGTACACTTTATAAGAGGCTTGCCACCTTTAGGACGGCTCGCAACCACGGAAATGTGTCAGACGATCCTATAGGATTCATCTTATGTATATATTTAAAATGTTAATACTCTTTTTATATATATTCAAATTTTAATTTACTTGCTTCCTGTTTTAGGAGGGCATTCTAATTATTTTAATTGTCAATTGTCTCCTCCTATGACGACCCCTGTTCAGAACGTACAGGTCGGGAATGGGCCACAATAAAAGTATAATTGGAAATTTTAGACAAGAAAAAAACCAACTTATATACCGTGGTTTCGAGCTATAGCTCTTATCAATACAGAGGCGGTTCGCTTTCATAACATCCAACGAGACGAGTTAGGTAATACACACATAGAGACAAAACTCAAGGAAGTTGTATCTTTTAATAGGTATATCGGGATTTTCAGACAATATCTCTGAAATATACACTCATGGACAAAACTTAAGGAAATTGTACCTTTTAGCATGTATATCGGGATTCAGACAATAGCTTTGAAAGATAGACTCATGGACAAAACTTAAGGAAGTTGTACCTTTTTGTATGTATATTGGGATTCAGACAATAACTCTGAAAGATACACTCATGGACAAAACTTAAGGAAGTTGTACCTTTTAGCATGTATATCGGGATTCAGACAATAACTCTGAAAGATATTACAGTGACCTTTATTGAAGACACTGGAGATAACAAAATGTGAATAAAATTGCCTCTGTCTCCTTAAAAAAAAATAGGCGAACGCCAAATCAAAATATGAAACTTCCTTAAGTTTTATCCATGGCAGGTCAAATTTAACAAAAAAAAAGTGTTTAAGCTGGTAGAGTAGCAGATCTGATTTTCAAGCCAGAATAGAAAACACATTTATAAATCCTTGAATCCGCCTTTCTATAGAATCTTCTGGCTTTACGGCAATGTTCACTAAAGTTACCTGGTAGGAGCCCTTGCTTTGAGATTTCCAGTAACTTCTCTTGTTGTGCAACAACCACTTCTTCCCCAACCAACCCTAAATTAACAGCAAACAATCTTCCCCGTCTGAAGCCATGATGTCCACGTGGACTTGCATGTCAGTCTCCCATTCGTCTGACCGCACGAACTGTAATCGTGGTCAAAGACAGATTTCTGATACATTCGTTATTTCCCAAGTACACTCGACCTTCTCTAAGAATCCTCTATATACAAAAGTCGGTGGACGAGTGGGTAACACCCTCGATTCCCGACAGTCATGAACCGGGATTGAATCCCGCTTTAAAATTTTGTTTAATATGTGAAAAACCTTCATATATTATTCACTGTTTCAATTATCATGAACTAGGTTGCTCTTGTTGAGCGGTACCTAATAAAGTGATTTTGAACCGAAGAATCCTCGAGACTTTCCTTAAGACATCCCATTACAATTATCAACCACACAAATAGAAATCCCTCTACATTGTTCGACGCCAGAAATATGAGGGTAATTCTGTTACCTCCATATAGAAGAGATAGCACTAAATGATTAGATTTTTCATAAAACATATAAGAATACCTCTTCCTTCAAAAAAGACGCCAAAACTATCTGAATATCAAAATAAATTTAAAAAGAAGTTTATAGTTTAAGACAACGGTAATCTCTCTATTCACTATAAAAGAACAAACATAAGTCAGGAAGAAGAACTTCTTTATATAAGAGAATGATGGTACAAGTTTCCGCGCAAGACGTCCTTCTACGGGTACTACGGGTAATGGTACTCGTAGAAGGGCGTCTTGCCTTAAAAGCTTATACGAATGCCGTCTTGTATAAAGAACCTCTTCTATACACACGACTTGTCTTTCTTATTCTATAAGTTTGGAGTTTATTGAAGCTGATATGCAAATGATGATGAGAGAGTTCGCATTTGACAAAAGCCTTGATTAAGGACACTCGTCCCATAAAGGATTCTCCTAGATAGGTAAACAGAAGTAAACATAACAGTTATCTATAGAAAGTGGAGATTAACATCGACCCTTCTTCAATGGCTGATTTATATAGAGATTTTTGATTCTTATTCAACAACAACAACAACAAAAAGTCTTTATTAAGGACACTTGTCCCATACAGGATTCTCCCAGATACAGAAGTAAACATAACAGTTATCTACAGAAAGTGGAGTTAACATCAACCTTTATTTAAATTGGATCCATCATCTGTGTTGCGTCTATTGTCTATGCTGTTTTCTATAATTTTTGAAAAGCTAAGACATTGGGTTTTGCTTCTCACGAAAAAAAATATTAAGAACAAGATTCCGGAATTTAATTCTTTCCCAAGAAATACTTCGATCCTATGTATAGATCTCACCTTTGCAGCGTGTGAGAAAGAATAAAAAACTTACGCCAATAATTTTTAATACGGAAAAAAAACTTCTTCAGGACCACGCCTTTACGAAAACCCCACGCCAATTTCTCTTTTCACAAATCCTTCCATTTAAAATAACGTCTTAAAGAGATATGTTTTGAATACGACCAGGGACCACTACGATTCCCAAAATTACATTCTCTTTTTAAAATAATCCCTATATATAGGGATCCGTATACAGCTCCCCAAATGGAGATGTTACCTCGAATTCTTCGAGTCACACCTCGAATAAACTCTGCGAAAAACAAGAAACTTTTCCCTGGATAACATTTTTTATCAAATAAAAACTCAATATTATCATTATTATATAAATATTCTTAGAGTCGTAGATGTATGCAAGAGAACTAGGAAAACATCAATTTATCATTATTATCATATTTTAACTTCATATTATGCGTATATTCATTGATTTCATTATCTAAAGTGTTGACTTTAAGATACATCAAATTTCCCATGAAGATATGTGCTACAATATAGTGAAAGTCGATTCTGAATTAGTCAAATAAGTTTCAAGTTGTCGGCTAAGTAGATTATTGACTTCCATATATAGAGAGAGAGAGAGATGGGCGAATGGCAATGTGTATTGGGAATGATCATCAATTATTGCTTCATTAACGACCATGCCTCATTAAAGACCATTATTTTTATCAATATCCGTGCTTAGGTCTTACTTTATAAAAGATAACCATTAGATATTAAAGAATGTTGAAGGATTTCATTGAAATGCGAACAAAAAGATCAAACATCGGTAGAAAGGCCATATTGTCCTTAAAGAAACAGCAATGAAAAACTGCCAGACGATGTAAAGCAGCGAGTGCAACAGTGTTGCCAGACGACCCAAGATGTGATTTACATATTCAGAATGTATGTATATATGATGAACATAATTCTAAACAAGACCTTGATGAAGCAGGAAATAGTTAAGTTTTCTTTTTTCTGTGCGCGCGAGATCTTGAGAAATATGGTAACCTGTGAGAATGAATTTGCATATGTACATAGATTCACAAAATGGCGACAAGGCCGAGCTGACCAATCAACGTCCTCCAGTTACTTGAAAGTCCTTCCTATATTCCAGGAAGTTCGTCAAGTTTTTTTAGTCATTAACTACAGTGTGCAAGTGCTATGTGCAATGGTGCCATCTTCAGATATGTAGCTCTTTGCTTAGGGTTATCTGTAATTGTAGGAATTTCTCCAATGTTTCATCCATATCTTCAATTGTAGTAACTTTCATCACGAAAAAGGTGAAATGGATTGTTGCCATCCCTTGAGAACCAAATATTTTCTACTATTTTTTGAGTTTTTTCTTCAAATTTCAGTTTATAAGGTTAAAAAATTAAATTAATTTCATTAATAAGGCGATATGAATTGTTAGTTTGTCTAAAATACTACCTAATAAATTTCTACTAATGTAGGAATTTGGTTAGTGTTCAATAAATATTGTCAAATGTAGTACTATTATCAATAAAAGAAAAGGCTTCCTACCATGCCTTTGCTAACTAAATTAGGAATATCAAATACTGTTTGACTTTCTTCAATGGTTCGTTAACCAGTATAGTCACACACAATTATAGCATTTTCATTATTAAAGAAAGATGAATTTTTACCATGTTTTTTGAGAATCATCTTATGAAAGTCTATACTATTGTAGAAATTTCTTCAATGTTTCATAAAAGATATCGTCAAATTGATCCATTTCATTAATAAGCCGATATGATATGGTAATAGGTACCATACCTTAAGAACAAGGAATTTATTCAATATGAAGAAATATCGACTTTTATATTGGCATTGATAAGATTTTTTATCTTGTATAAGTCCATCATATCTACCTTGTTTAGCTCATGTTTCTGTCACTCCAGAGACAACGAAGACTTGTCTGGTGTTATGTCCAGCTCTGATGTCCACTCAACATGGAGGACCCGTTTAACGCGACGTGAGTTAAACCATAAAGAGCGGGTGAGAATTAGATCCTCCATATTTATGGAGGGAGATAAGTGCAGCCTTTAATGTCCCCATTGAGGGCCCTTAGTTTCTACTTCTCGCCCTTCGTCCATACAAACACCGTGATGGCAAACTGTTTGTTGTTGGTGGTGGTACAGTGTTGGTGTTAAATTTGTTCTTATAATTGGGGGGTTAGTGAATCTTAATCAATATCCTTCTTGGAGAAGTTTGGGAAATAGCATGTGGACTGATTTGTGGTTGTTCGGAACTGGACTAGAGGCAGTTTGCAGACAACTCAAGACAATAGACAGTAGCAGATGCAGTCCGTGTACAACTTCAGGCAAAAGAGAGAAGCAGAGATAGTCCGTGGACAACTTAAGACAATAGAGAATGGCTGGAGAAGGGCAGTCTGTGGACAGCTCCAAACAAAAGAACTTTTATCAATAAAAGATGGCTTTCTACCATGCCTTTGCAAACTAAATTAGGAACGTCAAATACTGTATGGCTTTCTTCAATGGTTCGTTCATCAGTATAGTCAATTGTAGCACTTTCATTATAAAGGTGAGTTGAAATTTTTGCCATGGTTTTGAGATCTTAAGAAAGTCTTAATACTTGTGGTTGTTTGGAACTGGACTAGAGACAGTCCGTGAACAACTCAAGGCAAGAGAGAATGGCTGGAGAATAGGCAGTCTGTGGACAACTCCAAACAAAAGTACTTTTATCAATAAGAGATGGCTTTCTACCATGCCTTTTCTAACTAAATGTACAACTCAAGACAAGCAATAGTAGTAGAGGCTGTCCGTGGACTGCCAACTCCAGACAATAGAGAATGGCTGGAGAAGAGAAAGTCCATGGACAACTCAAGACAAGCAGCAGTAGCTGAAGAAGGCAATCCGTGGACTGCCAACTCCAGACAACAGAGAGGTTCACCTGGAGTCCCGCCAGATCCCATCTATTTTTTGCCTTGAGAGAGAGATAAATTCATGGCGGAGGTCTATTTGTTAGCTGCCAACGATGACACCTCCACCTGTTGGTGGACTTTCAACTAATGATTTGTAGGACACCTGAGACATCCATTTGTTTGACTGAAACAACAGCTGGCAACCCCGTGTAGATGTGTCGTCTTAACTGTAGATACATGCCTCTTCACTTCGGTAGATACATGTCTGGCCCCATGTCAACGCGTACATCTAGGATAATTGCACATCCCACACAATGTATTTGTCCCTTCACATGCCAATTATCATACATGCTCTCACCCATCTGGGACTAAATACCTAAAGAGATGCCTGTAGTCACACACTCAGCTGAAGGTAAACCTTCCTGACTTGCCCCGTTCTATTCGTGGTGGGCCTCGAAGAACACGCCATTACCTCATCACGCCATTCACGTGTTCCTCTCTAACTGCGAAATGCGTCGAGTCGCTGGAGACCCGCTATTCTATCAAACTCTGAATAGCTGGCCGAGACGCCATTTCCATTGTACATATATTTAATTCTCCTTATCGTCTCCGTTTGTAAATTCCCATAATCCAAATGTAGGAACTTTGCACCAACTGACAAGATGTCAATAAAACTATTTAATTGTCTAAAGAGTATATGTGAGGACAATCTTGACGAATTCAAAAATATGAAGGAATCAGGATAGAACAATACATTCTGACCTCCCTCATTGTTTACGTTGTTGATTGCGCCTATGATCTTTTTTCGGGTTAGGTTAGTTTTAGGTTAGTTGAGGTTAGTTTTAGGTTAGGTTAGATTAGTTTCAGGTTAGGTTGGATTTAGTTTCAGTTTAGTTGCATGTTTTTGAGTAAACAATGAGGGGAACCGCGGATTTCAATTTATCTGCCCAAAAGCTGTATTCTGGCGTGGCGAAAGTCACGTATTTATTTCTTCTTAAATAATAAGCCTTACGAACATTTCAGAATGAAACATTCAATACATCAAACATGAAGTAAAATACCCTTTTTTAATCCCTAGTACACGTAGGCCATGATAAAACATGGTGGGTAGAAGTTGACAACTGCTTTTAACTGTAAGTGCACC
Organism: Cordylochernes scorpioides; assembly: GCA_030710605.1. NCBI lineage: Eukaryota > Metazoa > Arthropoda > Arachnida > Pseudoscorpiones > Chernetidae > Cordylochernes > Cordylochernes scorpioides. Next base: position 137,309,304 of record CP092865.1, read on the forward strand.
ACATGTCTACATATGTGAAAAGCAGTTCGACTTTGCACTTACAAATATGCCCCGTTTTGTTACTTGCGCTCGCGGGTGGGGTTGGACTTACCAATGAATGGATATACTGAATATAGAACACATTGTCCGAAATCCACCGAGTCTATGATCGTCTGCATGGAATGACGTCAGCTTTGAGACAGGTCATGTTGACCATACCATTAGACAGTGTCCTGATGGACAAATCTGTAGACTTTCAGAATCAAAGGACTGTAGATTTGTGACCTATTCTGACATTGGAATCATCCATCCTGACTTTGAAGCCATACAACCTCATCTTTGACACCACTCAAGGATAAATTCTGATATTTCATACAATAAATTGAACAGAAATATTTTTAAGCGTCCCCCTTTTTTTTCATGAAAGCCTTTCCATCGATGTGGCAAATTTCCATATAGGGAGAAAGGTTATGGAGGTAAAGTCCCAACATGGTAAACCTTTTAGGCCAGGGAGAAGGAAGCCTGTTGAGCCCCAGAGGGGAGGGGAGAGGTGAGTCATGGCTGACTTAGTCACAGCCCGCTAGGTGGCGCAGCGCTGTTGAATCCGACAGCTATCTTCCCACTCCAATTTGACGCCCTATTTTTTAGGGGGGCACACCAGTTATTTAACTGGCTGATGACCATATGGCACATCCCTGGCGAGCATTATCTCCTGCCACGTGTACATTTGCATATGCATATAGGTTTTTATATAGATTAACCTGGCTGGGAGATATCATGCCTGTTGGGGGGACAGGGAAGATCTGGTCTGAAGGATTTGAAGAGTAGATTGTTTTTTTATCTACATTCGATAACCTGGTATTGTCATTATTGCTCTTTCAGCTAGTGCTATAGTGATCTGGTACATTCAGGAATGATACGTCAAGGATTCAACAGAAGTATATAGGCCCCTGCCTCTCATTTCTGATATTACGTTAAAGAGATGCGGTCCATCCATGAATTATGCCATAAATACAGTAGCGATGTATATAAGAACCATAGGAACCCTGGTGCTAGATGAGAGTGTGTGATCTGGAACGCTTTACGATTTTGCATATCATCCTTGTGCAGATGCCATGTTAATCCAATTTCAAGTTTTTCAATTCTATTTCAATTTTCCTATTCAGTATATGTACTGCCGAACAAGTATCGTAGGGGCCATGCTAATGTTCTCTATATCGTTCCAATTTCAGTATATATACCTCCGAACAAGCGTGTACAAGGGTATGTGTGTGATCAGGAAAACAACGCTATATTCCCCGCAAGTCTTGCTACCGCCAAGAGACAATTAGCTCTAACACGACAATTACCCTGCAGCCACAAGTAAAAACCTTTAAACAAATTAGCTCCATTAGAGATACGGCAGAGTTCCGCAAGGCGGCGTCTTGGTGCAGCCTGGGATAGAATTAGTTTGGATATTTCTTGGATCACCCTATCTACCTATCATACGATACTACTGATAATTTACTGAACTATCAGTTAGAGTAATCCCACACAAGACGTGTGTATTCCCCAGATTTGAAATCCTTGAAACATCTCTTAATTATCCCTAGAAACTTGAATTATTTCACCTTCTAAAGATAGAAGTTGTCTGGTTGGCATTCCTATTTCTATGAAAAATAGAAAATTCGGCCTGTTAGAGAGAGACAATGACAATTAACAACTTTAATGACTCCAAGTCAATAGAAAAATAAACAAGTAAAATTAAAATACAGTATTGTAATAAAAATATAAAATATTTACACCTGACTTCTCTGAAGGGACGTCGGCATCAGTTGCTACAAGCCGCCCTGAGTGTAGACAGGCCCTTGCTTATTGTGCAGTTTTTGTCCCCAACATACTCAATGGCAATGTTGAGGAATTCGCACAGAATTTTCTTGTGTTCAGTCGAGAGTATCTCGAGGACATCTCAGGGCGGTATAGAAGCTCGTACATGATGTCGTCCCTAAAAAGAGAGAGAGAGAGTTTGTGTTAAAGTTAGGTATAGTGTAAAGTTTATAGATTCAACCGATGCAATAATTGATTTTAACAATAAACAATGTCTTCAATAATTCTTTTTATATCAATATTGAGGTGGAAATATCAGGATTTCCCAAGGAAAAGTTTCTTTAAAAAAATTCAAATTCACAAATCTCTAGCTTTCGGTCTTTCCTCGCGTCTGCAAAGGCTCGTTATATAGGCACTTCCTGACCCTGGAGTTGCAGAGGGTGCAAGAAGACCCCTTCCTGGTCTGGAGAAGGACCCTATCAAGATGGTGGAGTCTCCCTCACTCATAATTCATTGTAAACATTCCCATTATTCTTAATTTATTTTGTAAAACCTAATTGACAAGATGTCAATAAAAGTGTTAAAATGTCAATGTCTAGATTGCGGGCATTAGAGCTACAGGAGAAAATACGATACTGGCCGAAGTGTCTGTTTTTCATAGAAATATTTCACCTTAATATACAATGGCTTATTCTATTGAAGACATTTCTTTGTTTATCGTTAAAATTCATTACTGCGTCGGCTGAATCTATGAACTTTACCTAACTTGAACTTAAACACAATCTCTTGAACGACCCCAGTTGAATAGTTGAATCTTGAAGGCCTCAAAATACATTCTTTAGTTTTGAAAATAGAGTAATCCATAAATAAATATTTAATTTAAAATGCATATATTGGATCAAAATATCATTTATTTTACCAATATTTCAGTTGGCTGAACGCCAACCTTTATCAAGGTATATTATAATACATAATATGTTATAATATCTTGATAATGGTTGGCGTTCAGCCAACTGAAATATTGGTAAAATAAATGATATTTTGATCCAATATATGCCTTTGTTATTAAAGATTCTTTAGTAGAACAATCAAATGTTGAGTTGACATTTCTTTATTAAGGTGAACATATCAGGCATCCAGGGGTAAGTTTATTTTTTAAAAATCGTATCGTGTTTTATCCTATGGAAGGGCTTTCATACCCGAACGCTAAAGATATGATTTAGAATTTTTTTTAACTTATCCCTGGAAAGTCCTTAAATTATCACCTTAATATTGACATACAAGGAATTATTTTATTGAATACATTTCTTTGTGAAAAAAGTAGTACAAATGTGATATTGTACTGGGATAAGGTTCATAAATTATTTAAAAAGCATCTCCTTATCGTGCAACTGAGATTTTTGGCTAGTTGATATTTATTCCGATAGATGACGCAAGCCATCAGCAACTTTCAGTTGCACGATAAGGAAATGCATTTTTCATTCATTTCTTTGTGTTTATCGTTAAAATCCATTACTGCTTCGGTTGAATCTAAACTGTACATTATACCTAACATCGCAGTAAGGACAGTAGAAGTTTGTATTATGTATAAAATAAACATTCGTGCTTTTAAATCCTTTCATTTTATATGTATAGATGGCGCGTTATTGCTTTGTGTGTTAATTTATACCTAATTTAAACTTAAACTCTAACCTATCACACACACACCTAAATAAAATATATAAAAACAATTTTAAAACTATTTATTTAGGGATAAGACAAACACAACATAGTAACGACCTCTAGTTAGCAACCTAAACAATGCAAAGAAGTCAATCATCAGAAAGCAATGTTCTACTGAACAACATGTCTTGCATCACTGCTGGGAACAAACCTAGTAATCTTTAATGAGGCGATAAATAATGAGGCAATCATAATTCACGATACTCATCATCATTTGACTAAGGTAAAAGACACAAAAGTTTCAAATCAACATACAATTCGTATTAACATACTTGTAATAAAGAATTACTTGATTCTA
>CP092865.1:137313208-137392452 GCA_030710605.1 Cordylochernes scorpioides
CCTACACTGAATTGGCGACAACCGCTGAAAGCGTTCACCACTGATAAACCAAGCCCTCATAATATTTTTATTCCAATAAGGACAGTAGACGTTCTAGAATAAGAAACACAAGTTGGGGAGAAGCTTCTTTGATATATGAAAACGATTATGATATCTCTCAAGGAAAGACGTCCTTCTACGGGTACAGAATGAAATGAAGCAGATCAAGAAATTTATGATTTAAAAAACCAACTAAAATATGAATAAATATCAAAGTTAAATTCTAGATCACGAAACTATAATGATAATTTAAAAAGTGATTCCTGATTTTATCTGTTTTTCCAACACATTTCGTTTTTTTTACCTTCTGATGTAGTAACAGCTCGCAGAATTTCAAATAAAGAAAATATTATTGATAAGTACGATCTATGATTAATTGTGTGTTGTTTGTGCTAATATTCATACCAAAAGATTCCAAGTATGTCTCAAGAGACGTAGAAGAACTGGTCATTGAGCGAAGAGGTATTAGCAGACGAGTGTTCCAAATACAGTGTGACCAAATGTTTACCCCGAGATCCCCCTCTGTGATCAGTAATCCTCACACGAAGCCGTTTCTGCCATTATCGACAGGGCTTCTGTGACAGTGATCCTCCCTTCAACTGTCCTTATCTCTTTCTCCCGGCATACTTATACCTACTGTAATAGAACTTGGATGCTATATCTACACGTCTAAGTACCTATGCAAATGTGGAGTGTATATATGTAAATAGCTCTATCGTCTGGTAAATAAATCTAGATGAAAGAAATCCGATATAGTTGAAATTCCCTGGACATCCAATAATGACCTTACTGTATATAGACTCAATCTGTACCACATTTCAAACAATGAAAACTAAGATGATGATAGATAAAAATGATCGTGATGATGATGAAGTCAGACTTACAAGTCGACTATTCCTTACAAATACTTCCTACAGTACTCTGTCTCTACAAACTTACATATCTACCATGCGTTACACAATGTTTTACCGTGTCGACTCACTTCCAATACACAGCCCATACGTACAGCAGCAGCATTATGTGGGCGACTTTCCCCGCGAACAGACGCACGCACGCTATATTTAATAACCATGCACATGGCAATTTGGTTCCACCCACTCGCCTCAAATTACAACCTTCTTTACTAAACCTTTTCTAAGCCGAGGAAAATAATCTGTTAGATGGTTTAGAGAGCACGATCCTTCTGATAGCCATGTTCCATAGTGCAGACTTAAGTACTGGCATGGAGGACCATGGCGGAATGGAAAAAACTCTCGCATGTGGAGCTCGTGTAAATTTGTACCTGAAACTTGCATGGCGAATCTTAACATGAAACATCGTTGAAAAGCGTCTAAAGAACAAACACAAATAAATAATAAAAAGGCGCCTGGCAAAATTTTCCTTCATTTATTGAATATTCTCTTTGCATATTCCTTAATACTTAAAGCCTTTATTTGGTACCACGATGGTGTAAAAAGGGTCATTCGGTACCAATTATTGGAACCATGTTAACTAAAAGGAAGGTAATTCAGTACCAATTCTTGGATAATGATGACTAAGGTCGTTTAGTACCAATTCTTTGGTATTGAACGATGATTAGCAAATGCCGGTCATCTGATACCATATAGAGTCACCATGTGCATATTCTTTCGCGCTAGTTGGTGGTCTGATTGAGAAATTCAGCCAGATAACAAAGAGACTTCTGGTTGTTCGTACATGAGAGTTGTTTAGGTGTCGAGTTTCAGTCTCCATTCTGTTTGCTAGTTAAGATTGTCCGTAAAGACGATGTGGCGGGTTACATCTTCAACCAAATTGTTCTAATCAAACAACATTCTGCGACTTTATACAATTTATCAAAGTTCCTATACAGGATCTCCTTGCCGTTCAGTCCCAAACAGCCAAAGGTTCCATCAAGGTATCCAAACTCTCCGGAATCAATCCAGCTCCAGCACGTAGAGAAAGGAGCACGTGCTCTGGCCGAGCGATTACGGTGCCCCCTGTGAAAATTTGATTAGCGCCTGGTCTCAAATCTCCCGCCGGTGGGAACATGGAAAACTTCTCACCTCGTTCCCGCTGAGTGGCACCGTCTACGTGACCCTCCCGGCGATGGGGAGAACGTTTAAGACTTTGTTCTTTGTGAAATTGTTTTGTTCGCTCTCCGGCTTTTACCACCGTCTATTTGAGAGAGAGATTTGGCAATGATTGCAATCTTCCTCCATTCTTGGTATTTCAGTGTGGAATACAGTTGGCCTGTACACTATAGTGGAATTTTACCTCCGCCTATTTGAGAGAGATTTGGCAATGATTGCAATCTTCTTCCATTCTTGGTATTTCAGTGTGGAATACAGTTGGCCTGTACACTATAGTGGACTTTTACCACCGTCTATTTGAGAGAGAGATTTGGCAATGATTGCAATCTTCTTCCATTCTTGGTATTTCAGTGTGGAATACAGTTGGCCTGTACACTATAGTGGACTTTTACCTCCGTCTATTTGAGAGAGAGATTTGGCAATGATTGCAATCTTCTTCCATTCTTGGAATCCAGCGGAATACAGTTGGGCCGTACACTTATAGAAGTAAAATGGACTTACAATACACTCGTGGACAAGACTTAAGAAGGTTGTACATTTTAACATGTATATCGGGATTCAGACAATAACTCTGAAAGATATTACAGTGACTTTTATTGAAGACACACGAGATAACCAAGTGTGAACAAAATTGCCTATATCTCCTTCAAAAGAAAAATAAAAACAGATAACCCGCGACAACAAAGACTTTCCATTCCTTAAATTTTGTCTATGAGTGTATATATAAGTACACAATGACAAGCGTTCTCAATGGTCTTTGATGTAACGATCTCAAGGAAATATTGGACATATCTTGTGGTTGTGAACAATATATAGGTGTATGCGTGTATATGTGTGTATGTATGTATATATTTTTAAATTTAATGATGTAACTGTAAATAAAATTCAAAGAGAGAATATCTCTATATATGTAAATAATATTTATGAATCTTTCTAAGTCGCTTTCTGTGTATCTTTCCATGTTGAATATTTTCTTTGTTATATTTGTATGTACATTTAGCGCAAGTGTCCCTAGGGGGACATAGCGTTTTGAATTGAAATAAATAAATAAAATAGATTGAGGCTGAAATTATTCAACATCAGGGGGCTTGTTAAAATTGAGGTGAAATCATCAGGGATTAGTTTATATTTTGAAAATTGAATTTATATCTCTTATAATTAGTTATAAATACAGATTCATCTGGGATAGGAAAAAAATAGTAAAATCAATTATAATACAGGCATATATAGGCATAAAAAGGCATATATTTGATTTAATAAAATTTCGGTTGGCTGAACGCCAAACCTTTATCAAGACATTACATTTTTGTATAAACATACTTAGCGCCGTATAGTGTTATAATATCACAGTTGACATAATTTTAAAAATACAAAGTAGATGGGGGAAATTTGTGCAAGCAAAAATTATTATAAAAGTTGCAATCAGAATAAGTTAAATATCTTAAAGTACATAAATAAATAGATTTATACATATAGATATAATTATTTTAATATTAAATCATATACATAGGGGTTATAGGCATTATCCTGCTTTCTATTCCATATGTGCGATATAAAAAAAGAAGAAGAAATAGGATTGTATAATCCGACATCCTCTGAAACATTGGTACCTAAATTTGATCTCAATCAACCGTGCTGAAATTATCAGTCAAGAAGAACAAAGCAGTTTACAATGATGGAGAGTGTATTGATATGGTGTAATTAGAGAGTGAGTATCATAATTGGTATCTCGTCAAGGACAGCTTGCTACATCCTGTTTACACGCTCCTGAGTAGGTCGATGCCATCAAATTTCCACAGGTATCTAAATTGTCCATTTTCTTTTAAATGTACAAGCTATGATCAGCAAGATTTTATTCTTGTAGGATTTATACATCAGATCATCATCGACTGGAGGAATCTGTAGGAAGCATTTATTAAGACGGAAGAAGACCGAAAGATCCTATGAAAAGAAATATAGAGTTCTATGGATTTTATTCTCTTGCAGGAGTTTTACATTAGATTATTACTGTCTGGAAGATGATGAAGGAAGAATCCGTTAAGACGGAAGTGTTGAAATATCCAAAGAATTCGATGAAGCCTATGCATGAAGGTCCTTGTTTTCAAGATTTTATTCTTTCAGGAGTTTTACATCAGATGATCACTATCTGAAAGATGCTTAAGGAACAATCCGTTGAGACGGAAGAGCGTTGAAAGATTCAATGAATACGATGAGGCATATGAATGAAGGTCCTTTTTTTTTTCAAGGTTTTATTCTTGCAGGATTGATCACTGATCAATGATCACTGTCTGGACAATTATGAAGGAACAATCCGTTAAGACAGAAGAGTGTTAAAAACTCCTATGAATTCGATTAGCCCTATGGACGAAGGTCTTTGCTCAGCAAGATTTTATTCTTGCAGGAGTTTTACATTAGATTATTACTGTCTGGAAGATGCTGAAGGAAGAATCCATTAAGACGGAAGAGTGTTGAAATATTCAACGAATTCGATGAAGCCTATGCATGAATGTCCTTGTTTGCAAGATTTTATCCTTGCAGGAATTCTACATAAGATGATCAGTGTCTGGACAATGCTGAAGGAAGAATCCGTTAAGACGAAAAGGCGTTGAACGGCCCTATGAAATAAAAGGAGAAGCCTATGAATCCCATGAGGCCTATCAATGAAGTTCTTTGATCGTCAGCAACATTTTATTCTGAACATTGTCTGGAAGATGCCTTAGGAATAATCCTCTGATATTGAATAACGTTGAAAGATCATATGAAAGAAAAGAAGATAGATGCCTATGAATCCTATGAGATCTATAATGAATGTCTTTATTAACAAAATGTTTTTCTTGCAGAAATTCTAGACCTGGTAATCGCTATCTGGAAGATGCTGTAAATAGGAAGAATTGGAATAGCGTTGAAAGGTCCTACGAAAGAAACGGAGAAGCCTATGAAAAATCAGCGTTAAGGGACATGTTACAATTCTGGAGGACCCTCCAAGTGAGTGGAGACACTTGTGACGAGGGTAAAAAACATGTTTTTTTAGAGGAGGCAGCTCCTGTTCCTTCACTCAGCTGGAATGCAGCAGTTCCCTCGATGACGAGAACCAATCAGTATCACTGTATTTATGAAAGAACTGCAAGCATCGTCAAAAAAACACACGGACGATAAGAGAATGATGATTTTGTTTACCACCATGTTTATTTCAGGAAGAGGTTTGTGAACGAGGGACAATATTTTCAAGTTAATCGATCACTGAAGGTGAGGAGGGCCAATTTCTGAACCCGGGTGGCCACACGGGGCAAAAGCATCATTTCTCTTCGGTCTCATTGTTGTGTGGATTTTGTCATTGTTTTGTCATCCAATCTCCGTTTGTCTTCATACGGCTCACCTTCCAATCCCACAGGGCCCCTTCAGAGAGTTAAAGACGCCTGCTCCCATCACTCCTCATCTGGGGGGCCTAAATGGATGACGTTGGCTTCTCCTCAATGGAGGCATCCCTCACCATTACGGCCACTGAGGAGCACAGCCAATCAGACTTGACTGCGTGCTGATTTAGCGACGCTTACTCCTGCCATCCTTTGTTCGCTTTAAACTTGGTGGCCTCACCAAACATCCTTAATGGATTGGAAGAAAGATGGTGTTGATTGACTGGCAGGAACTTGCCTTCGGCTCGAATATTCGACCTCCTAATTGTTTTCTAATGAATCAGCCGAGCTCCCTAAACTATATTTTTGCCAAAATATTGAAAAATAAATAACCCACCCCCCCTTCCTCTTCATCTTTTTCCCTCAACGGTGCAACGACCAAATGACTAAATGATGGCCACTACATAGAAATTATCTCGCAATCGATTCTAACGAGATCGATTGAATCGGTCAAAGGTCATACTTCATTAATTTTGTCACTCATTGAATGCGTTGTGTTACGTAAAAATGGTTTCTAAGAGAAAATATACAAAGAACTCTTGGAAATTAAAAAAAAAATGGAAACACATTTAGAAAAACTTTTTATTCATCTTCAAGTAAAAAATAAAATTATCTATGATTTTATACGCACAAGGATTTTGGCTTTTCGAGAAGGAAAGCCTGAGGAAAATAATTCGCGCAATCTATACAGAGCACAAAAAAAAATCGGAGAACTTGAAATGACAACTACGCTGGTTTGGCCATCTAACCAGAACGAATCCATGACAGATTCTCAAACAAAGCTCAAAATGGTGAAGATTAAGAAACCAGGTTGAACCAGCTGGATACAAACATTCAAAGCAGATGCTATCCTCAGTTTATACAAATAACTTCACAAGTCTAAGATAAAGATTACTGGAGGTTAAGCCTGTGTTGATGAAGGAGAGAGACTCCTACCATCTCTTTGACGGACAAGAATAAATGAAATAAATGAGTGTGTGTAAAAGTAAAATGACATCTTAAATGTTTTGTGACAAATTTGTCTTTCAAATGTAGGATTTTTTGAAGAGAAAAAGCTCTCTCTCCATACAGATTATCTCATTTTCTCCTGTCCATGTTACTTCTCAATCTCATAGAACTCAATATCAATTCTTTGATGCCTATTCCTGAGGAAGAGGTTTAAACGCTTCAGGATACAGCCATACACAGATGGCATACACCATTCATCAATACTTTATCTCTTTAATCGGCGCAAGTCCAGTTTTTACCTCACATTGCCTCTGCCAGCATTGGCAATTTACAATTAGTAGTTTAGAGGACTATAGACAATTAGCTATGTCCTAGGAAATCAATCCAGGAATCCATCATTCATCGACACACCTTAAAGTCAAAAGCTAAAACAAGCTAATTCTCCAAGACAGTGGGAAATGGTTCAGGAGTCCATCCTTAATTGAAGCCTTGAAATCAGAAGTTAAAAGAAACTATTTCGTCAAATTAGAAAAAATAAGTCCAAGAGTCCACTACTTATTCCCATCTTGAAATCAGAAGCTGAAACAAGATAATCCTCCAAGACAGTAGGAAAAAGTTCAGGAGTCCATCAAAAATCGAAGCCTTGAAGTCATAAGTTGAAACAAAAGTCCATGGGTCCATCATTGATTACCCACCTTGAAGTCAGGAAATAAAACAAGCTAGTTCATCACTGATCCATAACTAGGAATTAGAAGACAAGAAGAAGCCACCACCTACACTAAGCTAAGCTCCGACGGCCATTAAGGAGAAAAAGTCAGAGTTATGCAAATGTGGAGGAGTAATGAGATGCCCCGGAATCGTCAGCAGTAGCAGCTCATCAATATTCCCAATTATGAAAAGTTATAAATTTTAAACACGGTTATCGGCCCAATTATTCAAATGTAGGTAATGGGGAGAGTTCGGGAAACTTTTCAATCCCCTAACAACCCCTGATTTAATTACTCCGGCAGTTTCTTATTCCTTCTTCCCTGGATGGATGGAATTACCACGGGAGATATGCAACGGGGTTGCTGACTTATGCAAATTACCCCCACGCTGGCAACAAGACCCCACCCGGCTGTTGCTTTGTCTTTTAAAGATGATCCAACGAAGGGTGAAATCTCTTCCTGACAGTTTCTGCCCATTGATTCAGTCACCGCATTCCATCAATTATATCTATTATTAGATTGTATCATGGACGTGTGACTAACTTAAGATTTAAGTGATATTTTATTATATTTATTTATATCCCCACTGTGATTGTAGATATAATTTTTAAACCTAAAATATTTTCATCATTGTTCGACTAGTAACAGACTATTTTTCCAATGAAAATATTACCTCTGTTAAAATAAATGTGTTTCAGCAACCCTGGCAGTGCAGAAGATAGGAATGTGTATAGCCCTAATATTTACATTTTGGTTGGTTTTGATATTCTCTAATTAATATGTTTGTAATTTTGGTAAATATAATAAAATATTATCTTAATTTGTGGTATGTTAAATAAGCTACAAAATTACAACCTCGTATGAAGTTTGAAAGAGAAAATATTTTCTGTTTAATTTATAAAAAAATAAGATTTCATTTTTTTTACAATAGTGAATTGTATATGCAAAAAAAGCTCCTATTCACATCCATATTTGAAAATATAGATGTTGTATAGATATATTTATTTTATGTTATATATTAATTTGTCTTCTCTTATATATTCATATATCCATAATTAATATATTTAAACACATGTGTTTCTGGTCAGGATATGTCTTTTTTTTTTAAATATATATATATGTATAATATATAAAATAATATATATGGTATTTATACTATTGTGTGAGTTAGATTCAAAATAATATAAATTCATTTTTAAATAATCACAATATTTCGGAAAAATTAGCTTTTCTTTTTTAAAAAAATGGGATTATTTAAATTTAAAATATGTAAATATATACTAATATATATAAATTGAATTCATATGCTAAATCTAAAATAGTATTCAATTTCAAATATAGAATATTCAATTATATGTTGATAAGGGGATACACAGTTAGGCTTAATTATTTAGGGATATTTTTATCAAATTGTCGTCTGTTTCTTTCAAAGAAATATCAGAATGTAAATATGTAAATATAAAATGGCTAATATAAAATGAAAGGATTTAAAAGCACGAATGTTTCTTTTATACATAATACAAACTTCTATACTGCCCTTACTGCGATGAACAAATATATTGGGAGGGCTTGGCTCAACAGTGGTTAACCCTCTCAGCGGTTTCGCCAATTTAATCCACCATACCGCTTCTCAGAGCTCTAATACTGTATTGGACCATTCTGCTTATATACGCAGCACTGAAGGGTGGAATCTCAGAAATGGTTTTCAAGAAAACTATGGACATAAGCTTATAGGACAGTAGAATTACATGTATTCCAATGTATTTTTTCATCGCAGTAAGGGCAGTAGAAGTTTGTATTATGTATAAAAGAAACATTCGTGCTTTTAAATCCTTTCATTTTATATGTATAGATGGCGCGTTATTGCTTTGTGTTAATAATGGCTAATATTCCCAAATAATATATATATTGCACACATTAACCATTAATATTTGTATTTAAATAATAAATATATTATTTTCCCTTTATATAGCATTTATGCCCCTATGATTTTTTTTGCATACGCATCTTGCATTTAGATAACCATAATTTTAGGCAATTTTATTTTACAATACACCATACCGATTCCATATAGAGAGTTGTTCAAAAGAAAACACATTTTAGAAGAATAGATAAAAATGGAACAATTTAATGAAATTTGAAATATATTTTTGCTAATTTTTATATTGTTTTTTATATAATACCTGATTTATATTCCCTTATTATATATTTCAAATTTCAATATATTAAAATATAAACTATATGAATATTAATTTCAAAAAATCACAGAAAAAACTAAAACATTAAAAATATATTGAGAGAGAACATATTCAAATAGTTTTAAAAATCTATTTTTAAAAAGCCTCTTGAAATGAAATATCTACGAAATGTATTTTAAATTCACAGGTTGAAACAGAGGGGCAAAAAAAAAAAAAACAGGAATTTAAATAATAATAATAAAATATTGTCATAAAATCCTAGTTTAGGGGGTTTAGGTCGCGAGAGGGGGGGTTGTGACATTAAAAAACAATTTATAATGTTCGCCACTTTCACCCCATTTTATTTTTTTCTTTATAAAATTTGCAAAAAAAAAGCCCCGCCCGCCACCGAGTATTTTTTTTTTTTCTTCTTCTCCCATTCGCATATGGTTATCATCATCATCATTCTAAAATCATAAGAGATGGAGAAAGAAAAAAAAAAGACTATGTATATCGATTGAGTGGAAATGGGAGCATATGCGGAGAAAAAAAAAAGGGGGGGGGGGGATCTTTTTAAGAGGGGGTGGAAAAAGAAGTAGAAGAAAACATTACGGGGAAAAACCCGCCGGAAATCTCTTAAAACCACCAAATTTGCTTCACGGACGAGAAGTGTTTCTTTTCCTCCTCCTCCCCCCTGCAGGCCTTTTCTTATTTTGATGATGATTTCATCATCTTTATAATTATACACTCTATTATTATCATATTTTAATTAAAAAGGCATATATATTGGATCAACAAAATAATTTATTTACCAATACCTAATTATCTTTTTGATCCAATATATGTCTTTTAAATTGAAGATCTATTTATGGATTGCTCTATTTAAAAAAAAATCTGAAAATAGAGCAATCCATATTTAAATCGTTCGATATTAAAAGGGCATATATTGGATATAATAAAATATGAATAAATATAGGTAGAGATTGAATAAATATTATTGGCAAATAAATATTTTATTCAATCCAACATATGCCTTTTTATTATCTAATATATATATATAATAATAGCCATATACCAGATTTCAAACAAGCATCAATTTTATACCAAAATATAACAGAAAAGCATTGTAGACTGTTTTTAGAAAGTTGGGCTTCTGCCGAAGATAAATAAAGTATAAACAGAAAAATGGATTTACCTGAAATTTATAAAGAATTCATATCCTAATTGTTTGTAAATAACTATGTATATACTTTTAATTTACTCATTTATTTTCCTTCAAAATTTTATCATTAATTTAGAATTATTATGTATACACACAATTATTTACGGTTACACTGTTGTATATAAATCTCTATTTCAAGCACAATGTGTGGACAAAATAATAATAATAGTGTTGATCTGTAATAACATATATTATCATTAGATGTATATATACTGAATGTAATATTTAAATCAAAGATACAATTCTTTAATTGGCCATGTAGAACGAGAGTGGTGTACGCGTGCTCGCATGTTTTAGTAAAAAAACACAAAAATATTCGATAAAGAGAGGCGAATTGCCCCTCGAAATATTGGAACAATAAAATAATTATAAATCCAATATATGCATCTTTGTTGAATATATATATATTTATATATATATATGGAAGCAATGGTCGCCTCTCCCGTCAAAATAAACGTCAGAAACTGACGCCATCTATTGACCGTCGCCGCAACTAGCGGCATCGGGTCGGTGACAAAGCCACAACACCAACTTTGGCAAACTGATAAGCGTCCACCTAGAGACCATGGTTTCGGGCTAATGGCCCTCGTCAGTCTAGGGCGGACTTTATACCATGAGATCCACACGGGCTCTAATGGAATCCTCACAATCTACCAAAGAGGTGTTTTGCTGGCAATGTGGCTGGGCCAAATCTATTGGCAAAACATAGATGGAAAATTTGCCGGGAGGAAATTAATCCATGGAAGCAATGGTCGCCTCTCCCGTCAAAATAAACGTCAAATAAACGACGGGAGAGGCGACCATTGCTTCCATGGATTAATTTCCTCCCGGCAAATTTTCCATCTATGTTTTGCCAATAGATTTGGCCCAGCCACATTGCCAGCAAAACACCTCTTTGGTAGATTGTGAGGATTCCATTAGAGCCCGTGTGGATCTCATGGAATAAAGTCCGCCCTAGACTGACGAGGGCCATTAGCCCGAAACCATGGTCTCTAGGTGGACGCTTATCAGTTTGCCAAAGTTGGTGTTGTGGCTTTGTCACCGACCCGATGCCGCTAGTTGCGGCGACGGTCAATAGATGGCGTCAGTTTCTGACGTTTATTTTGACGGGAGAGGCGACCATTGCTTCCATGGATTAATTTCCTCCCGGCAATTTTTCCATCTATATATATATATGGTAGTTTTAACTATCTTTTTTTATTATTATTATATTCTTCATTGTTTTTTTTTTTTTTTTAATATTCATGAGTAATGATTTTTAGTAAATAAAATATTAGGTTGAAGTATCTATTAAAAATAATGTTGGGATAAAGTTACAGAATGAAATCTGTGGTTTTGATAAGATTGGCGTAAGATGGTACATCCAACATTTTTGAGTCTATTTGTTTATGAGATAAATGCCTTTGTATTTCTTTTAATGGAGATTATAGCTTGCCAAAATGCAGTCTATATATACTGGTGTTGATTCAACTTCTATTTAAAGTTTAAATATATATTAATTTTCTTCAAACTATTGTATTACACCGCACAATATGGTTTATCGTTCATCATAAATGCATCAAACATCTAGATAACTTCTATAAATTTACAACAAAGTGGAAGATACAAGAATATTTTCAGAAATATATACACCTAGAGGTCTTATCAAATTGGCCATAATGTTGATCCCAACTTCGACTCACAGAAACTAGCAAGTAACCTAACTGGCCTCTGGTTTCCAACGTCTCAAATTTGCATAACAACATAAAACCTACCAAAAGAGAAAAACCTCAAACGTATTAAATGGAGAGAAAAAAGAGGAAGTAGAACTGCATCATAATGTCCCACCACGGAATGTCCAAAAAATGGAAGCAATGCAAAAGCCCATCGTATTATGGCCCTATAATTTGTCTAATTGCCGTCATAAAATTAGGGTTAATGCGCCATAGAGATTTTAAGACCTCAGTCGGCGCGAATAAACCCAGCAGACACGAGCCCACAGAAAGGTTAGGGTTAACTTGTGCTAACGAATTGCAGGGCTATAAAGTTGGGGGTTTTTTAATCCACCAATTACATTGTTATTTTAACAATGCGCCTACAACAATGAGGCATAAACTTCCCAAAATTAATTTTATTGTGTTCGCTTTTTTATAGGATATTTTTGTTGGACAGTTAGCGTGGCCTCGTTGGAGAAACGTCTTTCTTGAGTCATAGCGCTAATTTTCTTCTAGGCAACAACTCCAAAATTACGTAGCATGAGAGATACCTATACTTACATCAAATATATTGCTAAGAGGCACACCTATCCTTGAATCAAATATTACTTAGAGATACCTATTCTTAAAACAAGGATTGCTGAGAGGTACCATATCCCTAAATCAAAGAATTCTGAAAGATGCATATCCCTAAAACAAGGATTTCTGAGAGGTATGATACCTCTAAATCAAGGATTTCTGAGATGTACCATATCCCTAAATAAAGGATTGCTGAGATGTACCATATCCCTAAATCAAGGATTGCTGAGATGTACCATATCCCTAAAACAAGGATTGCTGAGAGGTACCATATCCCTAAAACAAGTATTGCTGAGAGGTACCATATCCCTAAATCAAGGATTTCTGAGAGGTATCATATCCCTAAATCAAGGATTGCTGAGATGTACCATATCCCTAAATCAAGGATTGCTGAGATGTACCATATCCCTAAATAAAGGTTTGCTGAGAGGTATCATATCCCTAAATCAAGAATTGCTGAGAGGTACCATATCCCTAAATCAAGGATTTCCTAGAGGTACCATTATGCCTAAATCAAAGAATGTGCTTAGAGGTATTATATCCCTAAATAAAAAAAATCCTGAGAGATACATACCCCTAAACAAAGATTGATGAGAGATACATATCCCGAAATCAAGGATTTCTTAGAGGTACCATATCCCTAAATCAAAGAATTCTGATAGACACATATCCCTATAACAAATATTACTGAGAGATACATATCCCTAAATCAAAGATTGTTGATAGATTCTTATCCCTAATTATTGCTGAGAGGTACCATATCCCAAACTGATTGTAGATGGAAGTACAAACATCCCAATGTATTACTGTACATTACAAAATCGTCCAATAAGACCCGTGGCAATGAATGGGCAAACAGATAGTGTGGCTATCCATCTTAACCCCACCTAGACCCGGGGAATCTACTACGTGATGGATACAAACACGCAGAAGTCCAGTCAGCAGACGACAGCGAATATGTCTTTTGGCTGTGCCAAGTCCATGCCGTGCCAACATCCTTCCTCTGCTAATTGCCTTGATGAACCAGTCGCCATCTTGATTGTGAACATAGAACTGTTGCAATTTGAATTCTCTCTCCTCCTTCTTCTTCAGTACAGCCATTCTTCTCACCAATTATCGTCCAATTAGACCATTCTCACGTCTGATAGAATATTCTCTCAGTATCTATGTTAAAAACTACCTCAAAAATGGCATGTCTTCTTTCACTTCAATTAACCATTAATAGCACTCTTTAAAATAAACCTAAAAAATTATTACCAAATCATTTTATCCAAGATTGAGGACATTGCGACTGCTGTGATAGAGAAGCATAGAGACATCTGAGGCTTTTCAATGGACACAACAACAACAACCAAATTATTACCAATTTATAATAACCAACAAGAATATTAAATATTCTGGTATATACAAAAAAAAAATCAGTTTGCCTATCTTCTTTTAACCTTTCAAAATAGCATTTTAGTTTCGATTAAGGAGGCAGAGATTTTACTTTCAACTACCTTATTTCCTAGAAGCAAATGGTGCATGCGTCAATAAAACTATCAAATATATACCCCACGGTGTTATATGTACATATAGGTGTTGTTTATGGCTTTGTAAATTATGACCAATAATTTTATAGATTGTTAACTATAAGAATATGTGTCGCGAAAGAAGAAAAATGAGAATGGAAATGGAACATTTTATTGCATAGAAACAACGCCTATCCAGTCTTTATTGAGTGAATACTGAAGCGCGAAGGGTTGAACAAAACAAGAAGAAAGTTGCATAATTATGCTGAAAACCGCCAGCCAATAAAAGGCTAACAAGGTTAGAGAGGGACAAGAAGGATGTTGAAAAGTGTAATAAAGGATAATTTGGTTTTGAATCCGACCAATCGCAAGGAAGACTATTTACGGTTTTAATTGCTCGGGCGTATGTTAATTAAATCAGATAATTGTAATTACGGGCAAATAATGGCTCGGCGGAGTCTGGAATTAGCTGGGGAGAAAAAAGGATGACTTGAAAATGGTGAAAGGAAATGAAAAGAGCTCGTTAGAACTGAATGACAGTAATTATGAGTAACAAGAGCCCTCCCGTGGTCAATTTTAGAACTTCCCCACTTCAGTGATATGTCAAAATATTATCGGTTGGGTGTTGAACAATATTTGTTCTGTTGATAAGCTTCGTCTGCTATCTTGTTGGCAACACTGTCGGGCTCACAATTGGCGCTACAAATTCGCAGAACAACTTCCTTTTATATTGCATACGAAATATATTCACTTATTAGAACGAATATTTTGTATTTATATATGAATTATCTTATATTGCACATTTATTCTATATTGAAACATTGATTTGTTGCCTGCTATCCTGTTGGCAACATTGTCGGGCTCACAATGGGCGCTACAAATTCACAGAATAACTTCGTTTGACATTGCAGAAGAAATATATTCAACTATTACCTAACTATCAACTATATTAAAAACATTGATTTGTTAGAGATAAGTCGGGTATAAATGTTAGACGACTAAGGGCATCCATTTAATTATATATATATAGTTTGTATATTCCCGCCATTTTTTCCTTTAAGTTCATTAGCATTAATAAATATCAATTTTTATTATATAAAATAAATAATTAATATTGAAGCATGTAATATTGAAGACTAAAACGTGAATCTCAAAATAACAAATGTGAAGTTTTGAGTTTAGAAAAAACTAAAACAAGAAAGTCAAAACATAATACGAATGAATAAAAACAAACAAACGAAAAATAGAAATATAGATTTTTTTTTTCAATATTGCTTTTTAAACTTTCCAAATTACCAGCATATTTAGAGTAGTATATATTTCTAAATAAATATAAAGAGGGCAACAATCACAGATGTGAAGCCATCTCTGCCAACAGGAGAGTGAATGGTCGCCGTTTGATTGGCAATCAGGCTGCACAGCAGAAAACGACGACACGCTGTCAATTCGAAGCTGACATTGTCGAGGAGCAGGCGACACCGAAGGGGTGGACAGATCGCGCCATCCATCATTCTTCTGCTTCGCTTTTTTCGCCGTCTTTTGGCCCCAAAGAGTTTTCTTTTAATTGAGGTGCAGGCAGAAGATTTTCTTCCTTTTTATTCTTCTTTTGATGTTTTTTTTTCCTTGAGGAAGCAGTCAACTTCTCCCGATGGAGTTGTGTCGTTGTGTCCCATGCTCCAACTACATCGTCAGGTGGTTTTTAGGGATTTACAGGTGGCTTCTGCTTCCTTTAAAGATGTCTTCTGACTATTAAATCGGGTGTATTGTTTGCCTTTTTAGCTCTTTTTGTTATTCAGTTTGTCATGTGTGTTTTCTGCTCTCTTACAACTTTGTAGATCACCATTACAAGAAAGAAATTTCTTCTTTCCTTTTATTTATTCTGTTTCTACTTATGGTATATTTGCCATACGAACATTGGGAAAGTATGTAATAGTGTAGTAATTAGAATTTTTAGCTGTATTGCATATAGGTCAGTTTTACTATCTCAATATAAAATAACTGTACATTTGTAATTTCGTAATGACTTTACCTTCATTCGTTATATACTACATCAACAATCATTTGCTCAATACAATAGCAGCAGAAATTATCCTTATATACATATGGCTATATATGCATATATAATATTTTAATTTGGGTGTAAGTATTCGTGTTATGCCAACATATTTGAGTTTGGCAGAAAATTTCAGAATATTATAAATATGATTTTACGGAAAAAAGAACGATTTCTGTCTATATAAATATGTGTGTAGTGAGAAATATATTACTTTTATATGCACATTGGCCTGAAATTATTGTTTTTACGTATTATCCTAAAACAAGATCTATCAAATTCCTCTACAGCCTCATACAGTTTTGTTTAGAGAAAGAACACTAGGAGGCAAATATACCTCTCTCTATCAATGCTCTACAAAATGCTTTAGACGAAGAATTTTATAGAAAGTAGAGACTTAGCTGTTACTGTAGTGCTGGTAATGATCGACTGTACTGAATACATGTTTCAATACAGGGTTGATGCTAACCCTCTACAACAAGATGTTTAGTGGTTGCAAGAATTCTGTTGAACAAGTTGATAAGATTACAGGATAAATCAATTTTAGGAATTGTTCTCTCACTCCAAGAATATCAGGACCTTGTAGTCATTGCAGATATCTACAAAAGCAAGCTTGTTTTCTTAGATAACACTTTAAGTAATATTGCCGTGTGGTTTTCTAAATTTTCAACTTCGCTGGTTCTGCCCAATTCACAAGGAGCTGAAAGGATTTAAACCGTCTAGGAATGTTGAATATTTGATAGGTCGGTTTGGGGGCTTAGAGCCGGTGGCTAGACAGGGATTGCCACCTGGACGCTGTCCTCTAAATATTCTGGCGAGAAATTTCCACTATGATTTCCTTAGAAACCATTGTAAACTTTAAAAAATCAATCTAATGATTGGTACAAATTGTCAAATATATCATTTATTATCAATATTCATCATCAAAAATATGGCAATTATCTTGATAAAAACTAGTGGTTTCTTCAAATATTTTTTTTTCCAGGTAAAAACTACAGAAGTCCTAACCTACAAATATAGAGTGAATGACGTAATAGCCATGTTTGCCGCCATTTATTTTACTTTAAAACGAGCGTACAATGAAAGAAAAACCTTCGGATGACAAAACCTCTCGAATGCCACACAAAGAGCTATTGTCGTGGCAGTGGGCCGTGTGTCAGTTCCATGGACTGCATAAACCTCCGGCGTGTATGACGGATTCCTGATGATTGCGAATGTCTCAGCGTCCTACCATTAAATCAAACAAGGCTTTATCAAAGCCTAGTAAAGAACTTAGATTGTTTATTTATTATTAAAATTCAGACGTCTCACAAAGAGAGCTTTGATCTCAGATATTCTCAATTCCTAGATACATTCTACATTTATCAATACATTCATCAAATATTTGGTAAAACCATCTAGTTTTTTTTTTTTAGATATTAAAGTTGTGATGATTCCATATGCAAATTTTATTCTTAAAGAAAGAATGCAGCATATATGTAGATATGTATTAAATTTCTGATAGAAAATTAAATATGTAAAATGATTGGATGTATATAGAGTGTAAGAGGAGAGTGAAAGTATCTTATTTATAGAAATAAATGGTTTATACCTTATAGTGTTCGTCAAGTGCTATTTTTGTTAGGTATAGAACACAACAAAAATAAACGTCCAAGGATGAATATCTTTTATTAAACGTTTTTCGAGCTTTCGGGATAACGCCCTTCTACAGGAATATTGATACAAACATGGATTAACATGGATTCTAGATGTAAGGTGCTCCACAGTAATGACTGATTTTAATGAAGATGATCTGTAAGACAATGAATAGAATGAAACAAAGAAGTGAGGCCAGGAGTCAGAAGGCGTGACGTCAGAATGTAGCAGGTGGCAGGCTCTACTATCCGGGGCTTAGCGGGATAAGTCGTCTGTATTGATTGGTCAGACGATGCCTCGTCCAGCGTATACTTCACATACCGTGTAGCTTTACTGAGGAACCTAATGGCAGATAGTTAACATATCTTTCACAGACCTATCTCAGTTTTAACACACTAGTCTATATCAATTTTATTCAAAAGGTACATATATATTCGAGAAAACCTATAGAGGAATTCCATTACTAAAGTATTTCGTCCGAAATATACTTTATTTAATATATAAATTTGCGAAGTTTCGGTGAAGCCGTACTTTTATTTACAAGAATACGCATTTTGACAACATTATGTTTATATCTAAATAAAATTTGATATTTTCGTCAGACTACAATCATTAATCAATGGTATAATTAGTTTCAATAGTTAAAATATTTACTATTCTATAAAATTATGGATAATCAACTAAATGTCAATAAAATATTTTGAAATGTCTATAAAATTATATTATAAACAGAAAAATAAGAAATTTATATTATTTTATTTATAAATATTAATAAAATTATATATTATATTTTGTGAGGTATATATCAATCATTGAAAAATATAAATAATTAAATTTGACCACGAGTTATAATAGGATCAACGAGGTGCTAAGAGCAAGGCTCCATTGTTAGAGATGAGAAAAGAAAGGATGTCAAGTAATTTTTCAAAATTTCCATCATATGCCCGTCATTACCAAGAATTATACTTCCTGTGCAGAGTAATTAGCCAAATTACAATATTTCCGCCGTCTTTGGTGAACTATAATTACCTTCATTATCTGCTTCCATATTGATACGCCGGCGCACGACATCAAATGCCACAAAATCAACGCTTATTTACTCAAATTGCCTTATTTACACAGGTAAATATAGATTTATTTACAGGTAAATACACATGTAAATGATGAGGCTGGGAATCTAAACTGGGAAGAATAGATACGCGCGCTCTACAAGAATCTTATATGTGTTTTAAAATGTGAATTTCACCGTGTTATAAAATTAAGTTGGAAAGCTTTTTTATTTCTGTGAATTAAAATTAAATTTTATTTTAAAATATATTGAGTATAAATAGTGTTTTTTCTGATATCTTTATATTTTATTTTTTGCTTTTATTTAATAAGTATATTTTGGAACTTAAAACCAGTTTTGACCAGTTTACTTATAAGCACAAAGTTTGAACAATTAGAGGACAAACATTTCAAGTATTATAATATATATATATATATATATATTACAATTAAAATATATAAATATAATGAACTAATATACCTTAATTTTGACATCATAGGGTATATATTATTTAAATTATTTTGCTTATATTTCAAATATTTCATTATTTTATTTTCAAATAAAATGAATGCGTCAAACAAATATAGTTTGAAAAATGATCAAGTCTTAAAATGCTTTAACAAATATGAGAAAAAACATGCGGTAGATTTTTTCAACAAAATTTATAATATTTATTTCAGAATATAAATATGGATTGTTTTTTAGCAACGAGATAAAAACGATAAAATACAATACAAACGATTTTTTTTCGTTCAACTACAACAAATTAACTTGAATATTAAAGTTATATATATATATTAGTATTTATATCCTTATAAATATATATACTATAGCTTATACTAAAGCTTATATATATATATAATAGCTTTAATATACCATTTATGAGTTTCTAAATACATAAGAAATAATTTAATATAGTTATAATAGAATTAAGTTACATTCATGTTTTATATTTCATTATTAGTTGTCATTATCCTTTGCTGCGCGCGATTTATGTCGTAATTATTGATTTAATAAATTAAAAAGATTAATTAAATATATCATAAACATGTTTGTATCTCTTATAGCATTGTTATATATATTTATAAATAAAAAAGGTTATTGTTATACATTTTATAATATTCTAATGTTAGACCATCATTACATTGGTCGTATGTTTTATTATTTTGTGCCATCAGGCGATAATAAAAAATATAATCTGCGGTCGTTCTTTTACAAA
Organism: Cordylochernes scorpioides; assembly: GCA_030710605.1. Classification (NCBI taxonomy): domain Eukaryota; kingdom Metazoa; phylum Arthropoda; class Arachnida; order Pseudoscorpiones; family Chernetidae; genus Cordylochernes; species Cordylochernes scorpioides. Next base: position 137,333,523 of record CP092865.1, read on the forward strand.
AAAAATTCTCATTAATTACTCAAGAAAAAAAAATCGCTAATTACACCCCACTCTCTCATTTTAAAATTATTTGAACACTTTGTTTATTTATTCTACTTTTTTCTTCTTTCATTTTTAATATAATGGGCCTTCCGACTTTTAGAACTTTCTCTAATTATTTTTTTGTGACCAATGTCATTTAATATCTAATGTTTAGGGTGTTTTTAAATATTACTTAGGCCTCAAGAGGATCTTTTTTTTTATAATGTGTTAGTTATTTATAAATTGTACGAGGAAGAAACAAAGAAAAAAGAGTTTGTCCTACTTATGATGGATTCGAACGCGTGAGTTAAGATGGATGCCAACTGGCTGATAATTAGGCAGACGATTTTGTTGAAATTGGCAGGAAAATAATCAAGAACGTTACTATACCAGGGTATTAATTACTGCCCCTATAAATTCTAATAAAATTTAGTTTTTTTAATATTAATGTATATTGTAACAAAAAGTAAATCGATATTTTAAATAAAGAGATGACTCATATGTATGTTGTGAAAAAATTATGTTTCACAACGAAAGTTTTTAAAGAAACTAAATACAGTCGAACTTGGATAATTCGAACCCCAAGGGACCATAAAAAAATTCGAATTATCCAAAAATTCGAATTAAAAACGGAAATTATATATATAGGAAATTCTAGGGACCAAGATAAATATTCGAATTAAAGAGGTTTTCGAATTAAAGAAGTTCGAATTATCCAAGTTCTACTGTATTCCAAACAATTAATTTCTTGAAAATCATTTCGAAGTATTCTAAGTTATTTTATAGGCATTCTTATTTTAATACTATAAAAGTTTAATACAATATTAAACAAAACCATTTATATAGCAAAAATATCCTCGCTTTAGAATTAATAAATAATCTACAAATGGATTCACTAGGGCAAGAAGGTATAAATCTTATATAGGACGAAAATAAATACTCTAGACTTAAAGACAAGCATTCCAAAAAAATGTAAATTGCCATATATTATTTTCTTTAGCTGTTGCTCCTTTGTGATGTATGTCGCGAAAATGGAGTATTTTAAATATATTAATAAATAATTATTAATATAACAATCAGAGAGTAGCATTTAAGGCTTGTTTATGCAATAAAAGTTCTGAAAAATATCAAATATCAATATATGATTATTGCTAAAATAATTTAAAAAACTCTCTCGAGGTGAAGTATGCTCTTTTGAGAAATCCACAATATCGTGCCAAAATATTATATGAGAGATAAATCATTAAAAGATAATAAGATCAATCAATGCACATATATTTACAATAAATTACTTTTTTCTAAACCTATGTTTGGTTCTTAGCACCTATATGTCCAATATGCAAATAAGAAAAATATACATCTCAAGTGAGAAGCATTTAAAAAAAAATAGATGTAGACAAACAAAGAGAGAATCCTCTAGGTTGAGAAGAAACCAGCGTCCTCCTTCACCGTCCCCAGAAAAACAAAAGCCAGCAATAGACAGCTTTGACATCAGACGGGGTGACACATTATGCAAATAGACGCATTAGCGGATTTGTCGCGAGTTCAAACCTCCGGCGAGTCTGTAATAGAAAGACTCAGGCAGGCAAGCTCTCTGGTGTGAAGCTTTTAGGCCAGGATTCCCCTGAGGTTAGGGAGGTTTCTTTCTCCAAACTTTCGGTAATGTTCTCCAACCATTTATTTCCCTGCCAAGACTTGGCTGAGCTAATTCCTTCCTTAATAAGCCAGGCTGGCCATTGGGAAATTTAGCGTTGTCCCGAGATTTGCATCCTTTCTAACAACACTCGGTCTATTGATTTCAGCATGTTTCCTCTTCACCCCTCAAAGCATTTCTTATATACACATATTTGCATATAAGTTCGTGAATATATATATATGATCGAAATGTTTTAAAGGATGTTTCATTATATGTTTCTACAGGAAATTCTGACCTGAAACTCTCGAATTATTCTAAAAACAGCAAAAATTATCGAACTCAATTTCTTGATAAAGAAAATCTCTATAAAGTTAGCCATATCAATCTTTTCAGTTTCGCGAATTATCAATGAATACACACATACCAAAAATATATTCAAATAATGAATCCTTCATATTTCTTTTCTACAGGTAATTTATAGATGACAAAATGACAAGTCTATAGAAAAACGCCAATAAGATATGGAAGTAAGAGAAAATAATGGAAGAAGAAAAAAATAGAGGTAAAGAAAAAAAGGTGGATATGGTATAACTGTGTTTGGAATGAAAGGCTAACTCTAACTAAGAAACCGAATTAACGGCTCCAAACAAGATAAAGAAGAAAAGGTAATCTAATGGTCCATAGCTAGAACTTCCAAATGGCACCCGGACACTCCAGAGGAAGGGTGAGAAGTGCTGCTATGAATAGACTGAGCCCCATCTGGTGTTGCCTTCTCCTAGCTCGTGTCTCATTGGCTTGGAGTCCTATGTCCCCTGTACTCTGGATGTGCTGGAGTATGGTACACCGAGTCCTATGTCCCTGTACCCTGGATGTGTAGGAGTATGTTGAAGTATGGTACACCGAGCCATATGTCCCTGTACCCTGGATGTGTAGGAGTATGTTGAAGTATGGTTCACTGAGTCCTATGTCCCTGTACCCTGGATGTGCTGGAGTATGGTACACCGAGTCCTATGTCCCTGTACCCTGGATGTGTAGGAGTATGTTGAAGTATGGTACACCGAGTCCTATGTCCCTGTACCCTGGATGTGCTGGAGTATGGTTCACCGAGCCAAATGTCAGGATTCTCCAGCGAGCCCAGAACACATCATAGAATGCATCGGGCATTGCCGAACAGACATCTACACCGACCCAGCTGTGGTCATTGAGGCGATAAAGAGGCATGGCCTTCAGGATCTGGTCTAGACTTGAAGTCCAGACCTGGGACAAGAAAAAAATGTCCCTGTACCATAGATGTACTGGAGCATGGTTCACTGAATCCTATGTCCCCTGTACCCTGGATGTGTTAGACTGTTTGAGTATGAATGCTATACCTAGACTATATAATAGACCATTAGAAACATGGTAATCTAGTCCTACTCCTAAGGCCTTACCAAGAAGACTGATCAAAATGCACTGTGAAAATATAACTGTTGGAGTATGTTTCATGTCCCCGTACTCTGGATGTGTTAGAGTATGGTTCACCCAATCACGTTAACGTGACTCTGTATTCTAAGTAGATATGTATATAAGGTGAGGGACCTATACCTATATATAGATTTTAATTATCAGAACAGATTCTGATCCAGGTAGAAATTCTCACATATACATACACAAAAGAGTTTTCCAATTCCGTCAACCAAAGGTACGCGCGCTATGATACCTGGCAATACGAGCGTTTATTGCCGTGAAATAAACTATGAGGCAAAATGAAGAAGTGTTTTAAAGGAAATTCTCTGGTGAGCTCAGGGAAAAAAGTTCTCTACGCATACATGGCTCTTTTCCTTATTGTGTTAGAGGAATCCGCTGTGGCGCAAGGATGACACGGGCTTATTAATGGCTGCGGTGGCTGTAAATCCTGGAGGAGTGACGCGGCATCTTGTGGTGACAAACTGTGTCCTCGCAGTGTAGGGACAGTCCCTGTTCTCGCCGCGGTGTGTAAGGACAGTCCCTGTACTCGTCGATAGTGTATGGGGACAGCCCGTGTCGTCGTCAGTGGTATATAGGGATAGTCCCTGGCCTTGTCGATGGTGTGTGGTGATTAACTGTGTCCTCATCGATAGTGTGTGGGGACAGACCGTGTCCTCATCAATGATGTGTGGGGATAGATAGTGTACTCGCCGTGGTGTGTGGGGACAGTCCCTGTCCACATCGATGGTGTGTATGAACAGATAGTGTCCTCATCGATGGTGTGTAGGGACAGACCGTGTACTCGCCGTGGTGTGTGGGGACAGTCCCTGTCTTCATCGATGGTGTGTATGAACAGATCGTGTTCTCATCGATGGTGTGTAGGGACAGACCGTGTACTCGCCGTGGTGTGTGGGGACAGTTCCTGTCCACATCGATGGTGTGTATGAACAGATCGTGTCCTCATCGATGGTGTGTAGGGACAGACCGTGTACTCGCCATGGTGTGGGAACAGATCGGAAAGCTATGAATACCTCAGCGCTGTACTGACCGACCAGACACCAAGGGATGCCCACCTCCCAGATGTCGAATGAGTTACAAGTCCTTCCGACAGGTCAGTCGGGTTGTAAAGGCCACAAAGGGAGAGAGAAGGACCAAAATTAATTGGAGAAGGTTGAAAAGGAGGAGAAGAATGTTTGAGACGCCCCCGGTGGGTGACCTTTGGCCCCTCTGTCTACTTCCATCAAGGAGAGGGAGAAATGGGGGCCGGGGCAACATTTCATTCTTCCCTCAGATGGCAACACAACACATGCTGCCCCAGTCCGAGGAAACTCAAGAGTTAATGCCATTACTGGAAGATACAAAAGCCGCAGACAGAATAATGAGATAGTAAACACTCTAGATATCTTCAGAGATGCCGCGGTGGAGATTTATTGGTGACAGGTAGAGAAGGCATCAGCTCGCCATGGAATGATGGACATTCTAAGCTGGACCTCCCCCGAGCAGAAGTCTGCTATAAGCAAGATCCTCGGAGGTGCTATTGTACGTATCAAGAACAATACTTGTTGTTTCCTATCTCTTTGTGCAAATATTACCCCAATTCCATGAGTTCATGCTCCTCGAGCTGTTTAATCTTAAGCAGCGGCCTCTACCAGAGGTCCTGTTTAGTGAGTCTAATGCAGGCCAAAATGTGTTCTGGATCTACAGGGCCAAGCTACATTTTGGGCAAGTGGGGTAGATTTTGTTATTATTTTATATATTCAATTTCTCTTGAGATGGCTTGTTCTAAATCTTTTTAGTGTTTTTTGGCGCGGTCTGAGGTTCAGAGCTCCCCCTGGGTCCACTCCACTGTACCAACTGTGCTTAGATGGGATCCTCCAGTTAACAATACTTGTACACTTTATAAGAGGCTTTCCACCTTAAGGACGGCTCGCAACCACGGAAGTGTGTCAGACAATCATAAAGGATTCGTCTGAATATATATTTTAAATGTTCATACTCTTTTTAAATACATTCAAATTTATTTTACTTGCTTCCTGTCTTAAGATGTCAATTTAATTATTTTAATTGTCAATTGTCTCCTCCTATGACGACCCCTGTTCAGAACGTACAGGTCGGGAATGGGCCACAATACAAGAATAATTGGAAATTTCAGACAAGAAAAAAAACCAACTTATATACCATGGTTTTGAGCTATGACCCTTATCAATACAGAGGCGGTTCGATTTCATAACATCCAACGAGACGAGTTAGGTAATACACACATAGAGAGACAAAACTCAAGGAAGTTGTATCTTTTAATAGGTATATCGGGATTTTCAGACAATATCTCTTAAATATACACTCATGGACAAAACTTAAGGAAGTTGTACCTTTTAGCATGTATATCGGGATTCAGACAATAGCTTTGAAAGATAGACTCATGGACAAAACTTAAGGAAGTTGTACCTTTTAGTATGTATATCGGGATTCAGACAATAACTCTGAAAGATATTACAGTGACCTTTATTGAAGACACTGGAGATAACAAAGTTTGAATAAAATTACCTCTGTCTCCTTAAAAAAAAATAGACGACCGGCAAATCAAAATATGAAACTTCCTTAAGTTTTATCCATGGCAGGTCGAATTTAACCAAAAAAGTTTTTAAGCTGGTAAAGTAGCAGATCTGATTTTCAAACCAGAATAGAAAACACATTTATAAATCCTTGAATCCGTCTTTCTATAGAATCTTCTGGCTTTACGGCAATGTTCACTAAAGTTACCTGGTAGGAGCCCTTGCTTTGAGATTTCCAGTAACTTCTCTTGTTGTGCAACAACCATTTCTTCCCCAACCAACCCTAAATTAACAGCAAACAATCTTCCCCGTCTGAAGCCATGATGTCCACGTGGGCTTGCATGTCAGTCTCCCATTCGTCTGACCGCACGAACTGTAATCGTGGTCAAAGACAGATTTCTGATACATTCATTATTTCCCAAGTACTCTCGACTTTCTCTAAGAATCCTCTAGACTTTCCTTAAGACATCCCATTACAATTATCAACCACACAAATAGAAATCCCTCTACATTGTTTGACCGTTGTTCAACGCCAGAAACTTGAGGATAATTTTGTTACCTCCATATAGAAGAGATTGCATTATTTAACATTTTTCATAAAACATATAACTCCGCCTTTGCCGGTCCCAAGCCAGGATGAAAAAGGAGGAGGGGGAGCAGTAACAAGCTCACTAAAAAACCTGGGCTCAGCTGGCCCGGCTGATAGTACCCTGTAAGGGTTCCTAATCCAGGGATACAGGATGAGCAGCGTTTGTACTCCATGTTAGGAGTGGCTGCACATGGCGTCTGTTCCTCATGTCAGAGGCGGCCATTTCTTTTGGAGCTAAGTCGGTCTGCCACTGAGTAGTGCTCCCAGTCTTAATGACAAAGGCAGACGCATTCTACTTCACCCAGTCATGATGGTTGTCAAACAGACACCATCAACAAGCTCTACAAGCTTGATACCCTAATATGATTGAGTGGAGATAAGAAAGAAGAAGAAGATAAAACATATAAGAATACTTCTTCCTTCAAGAAAGATGCCAAAACTGTCCGAATATCAAAATAAATTTAAAAAGTAAGTTTAGAGTTTAATACAACGGCAATCTTCCTATTTACTATAGAAGAAGAAACACAAGTCTGGGAGAAGAGATTCTTTCTATAAGAGGATGATGGTACAAGTTTTCAGGCAAGACGTTCTTCCACGGGTACTACGGGTACTCGTAGAAGGGCGTCTTGCCTTAAAAGCTTGTACGATTGCCGTCTTGTTTAAAGAAGCTCTTCTATCCGACTTGTGTTTCTATAAGTTTGGAGTTTGTTGAAGCTGATATGCAAATGATGATGAGAAAGTTCGCACTTAACAAAAGCCTTGATTAATAAATCTTGTCCCATAAAGGATTCTCCCAGATAGGTAAACATAAGTAAACATAACAGTTATCTACAGAAAGTGGAGTTAACATTGACCTTTCTTCAATGGCTAATTTATATATAATTTTGATTCTTATTCAACAACATAAACAAAAAGTCTTTATTAAGAACAAACGTCCCATACAGGATTCTCCCAGATACAGAAGTAAACATAACAGTTATCTACAGATAGTGTAGTTAACATCGAACTTTCTTCAAGTTAGATCTATCATCTGTGTAGTACATTTATTGTCTGTGCTGTTTTCCAGAATTTGTGAAAAGCTAAGACATTGGGTTTGTTTTTCACGAAGATGAAGAAACAAAAGAACAAGATTCCGGAATTCAATTCTTTCCCAAGAAATACTTCGATCCTATGTATAGATCTCACTTTTGCAGCGTGTGAGAAAGAATTAAAAAACTTACGCCAATAATTTTTATTACGGCAAAAAACTTCTTTAGGACCACGCCTTTATGAAAACCCCACGCCAATTTCTCTTTTCACAAATCCTTCCATTTAAAATAACGCCTTAAAGAGAGATGTTTTGAATACGACCAGGGACCATTACAATTGATTCCCAAAATTACATTTTATTTTTAAAATAATCCCTATATATAGGGATCCCTATACAGCTCCCCAAATGGAGATGTTACCTCGAATTCTTCGAGTCACGCCTCGAATAAACTCTGCGAATTACAAGAAACCTTTCCCTGGATAACATTTTTTATCAAATAAAAACTCAATATTATCATTATTATATAAATATTCTTAGAGTCGTAGATGTATGCAAGAGAACTAGGAAAACATCAATTTATCATTATTATCATATTTTAACTTCATATTATGCGTATATTCATTGATTTCATTATCTAAAGTGTTGACTTTAAGATACATCAAATTCCCCATGAAGATATGTGCTACAATATAGTGAAAATCGATTCTGAATTAGTCAAATAAGTTTAAAATTGTCGGCTAACAATAATATTGACTTCCATATATATAGAGATATATGGGCGAAAGGCGATGTGCATTGGGAATGATCATCAATTATTGCTTCATTAACGACCATGCCTTATTAAAGACCATTATGTTTGTTAATACCTGTGCTTAAGTCCGTACTTCATAAAAGATAGCCATTCGATATTAAAGAATGTTGAAGGATTTCATTGAAATGCGAACAAAAAGATCAAACATCGGTAGAAAGGCCATATTGTTCTAAAAGACACAGCAATGAAAAACTGCCAGACGATGTAAAGCAGCGAGTGCAACAGTGTTGCCAGACGACCCAAGATGTGATTTACATATTCAGAATGTATGTATATATGATGAACATAATTCTAAACAAGACCTTGATGAAGCAGGAAATAGTTAAGTTTTCTTTTTTCTGTGCGCGCGAGATCTTGAGAAATATGGTAACCTGTGAGAATGAATTTGCATATGTACATATAGATTCACAAAATGGCGACAAGGCCGAGCTGACCAATCAACGTCTTCCAGTTACTTGAAAGTCCTTCCTATATTCCAGGAAGTTCGTCAAGTTTTTTAGTCATTAACTACAGTATGCAAGTGCTATGTGCAATGGTACCATCTTCAAATATGTTGTTCTTTGCTTAGGGTTATCTGTAATTGTAGGAATTTCTCCAATGATTCATCCATATCTTCAATTGTAGTAACTTTCATCACAAAATAGGTGAAATGGATTGTTGCCATCCCTTGAGAACCAAAGATTTTCTACTATTTTTTTTAGTTTTTTTCTTCAAATTTCAGTTTATAAGCCAAAATATTAAATCAATTTCATTAATAAGGCGATATGAATTGTTAGTTTGTCTAAAACACTACCTAATAAATTTCTACTAATGTAGGAATTTGGTTAGTGTTCAATAAATATTGTCAAATGTAGTACTTTTATCAATAAATGAAAAGGCTTCCTACCATGCCTTTGCTAACTAAATTAGGAATATCAAATACTGTTTGACTTTCTTCAATGGTTCGTTAACCAGTATAGTCACACACAATTATAGCATTTTCATTATTAAAGAAAGATAAATTTTTACCATGTTTCTTGAGAACCATCTTATATGAAAGTCTATACTATTGTAGAAATTTCTTCAATGTTTCATAAAAGATATTGCTAAATTGATCCATTTCATTAATAAGCCGAGATGATATGGTGATAGTTACCATACCTTAAGAACAAGGAATTTATTCAATATGAAGAAATATCGACTTTTATATTGGCATTGATAAGATTTTTTATCTTGTATAAGTCCATCTTATCTACCTTGTTTAGCTCATGTTTCTGTCACTCCAGAGACAACGAAGACTTGTCTGGTGTTATGTCCAGCTCTGATGTCCACTCAACATGGAGGACCCGTTTAACGCGACGTGAGTTAAACCATAAAGAGCGGGTGAGAATTAGATCCTCCATATTTATGGAGGGAGATAAGTGCAGCCTTTAATGTCCCCATTGAGGGCCCTTAGTTTCTACTTCTCGCCCTTCGTCCATACAAACACCGTGATGGCAAACTGTTTGTTGTTGATGGTACAGTGTTGGTGTTAAATTTGTTCTTATAATTGGTTAGTGAATCCTAATCAATACCCTTCTTGGGAAAGTTTGGGAAATAGCATGTGGACTGATTTGTGGTTGTTCGGATCTGGACTAGAGGCAGTTTGTAGACAACTCAAGACAATATACAGTAGCAGATGCAGTCCGTGTACAACTTCAGGCAAAAGAGAGAAGCAGAGACAGTCCGTGGACAACTTAAGACAAGAGAGAATGGCTGGAGAAGAGGCAGTCCGTGGACAGCTCCAAACAAAAGAACTTTTATCAATAAAAGATGGCTTTCTACCATGCCTTTGCAAACTAAATTAGGAACGTCAAATACTGTATGGCTTTCTTCAATGGTCCGTTCATCAGTATAGTCAATTGTAGCACTTTCATTATAAAGGTGAGTTGAAATTTTTGCCATGTTTTTGAGAGCTTAAGAAAGTCTTAATACTTGTGGTTGTTTGGAACTGGACTAGAGACAGTCCGTGAACAACTCAAGGCAAGAGAGAATGGCTGGAGAAGAGGCAGTCTGTGGACAACTCCAAACAAAAGAACTTTTATCAATAAGAGATGGCTTTCTAACATGCCTTTTCTAACTAATTGTACAACTCAAGACAAGCAATAGTAGTAGAGGCAGTCCGTGGACTGCCAACTCCAGACAATAGAGAATGGCTGGAGAAGAGGCAGTCTGTGGACAACTCCAAACAAAAGAATGAAGCAGAGGCAGTCCATGGACAACTTCAGACAAAAGAGAATGGCTGGAGAAGAGAAAGTCCATGGACAACTCAAGACAAGCAGCAGTAGCTGAAGAAGGCAATCCGTGGACTGCCAACTCCAGACAACAGAGAGGTTCACCTGGAGTCCCGCCAGATCCCATCTATTTTTTGCCTTGAGAGAGATAAATTCATGGCGGAGGTCTATTTGTTAGCTGCCAACGATGACACCTCCACCTGTTGGTGGACTTTCAACTAATGATTTGTAGGACACCTGAGACATCCATTTGTTTGACTGAAACAACAGCTGGCAACCCCGTGTAGATGTGTCGTCTTAACTGTAGATACATGCCTCTTCACTTGGGTAGATACATGTCTGGCCCCATGTCAACGCCTACATCTAGGATAATTGCACATCCCACACAGTGTATTTGTCCCTTCACATGCCAATTATCATACATACTCTCATCCATCTGGGACTAAATACCTAAAGAGATGCCTGTAGTCATACACTCAGCTGAAGGTAAACTTTCCTGGCTTGCACCGTTCTATTCGTGGTGGGCCTCGAAGAACACGCCATTACCTCATCACGCCATTCACGTGTTCCTCTCTAACTGCGAAATGCGTCGAGTCGCTGGAGACCCGCTATTCTATCAAACTCTGAATAGCTGGCCGAGACGCCATTTCCATTGTACATATATTTAATTCTCCTTATCGTCTCCGTTTGTAAATTCCCATAATCCAAATGTAGGAACTTTGCACCAACTGACAAGATGTCAATAAAACTATTTAATTGTCTAAAGAGTATATGTGAGGACAATCTTGACGAATTCAAAAATATGAAGGAATCAGGATAGAACAATACATTCTGACCTCCCTCATTGTTTACGTTGTTGATTGCGCCTATGATCTTTTTTCGGGTTAGGTTAGTTTTAGGTTAGTTGAGGTTAGTTTTAGGTTAGGTTAGATTAGTTTCAGGTTAGGTTGGATTTAGTTTCAGTTTAGTTGCATGTTTTTGAGTAAACAATGAGGGGAACCGCGGATTTCAATTTATCTGCCCAAAAGCTGTATTCTGGCGTGGCGAAAGTCACGTATTTATTTCTTCTTAAATAATAAGCCTTACGAACATTTCAGAATGAAACATTCAATACATCAAACATGAAGTAAAATACCCTTTTTTAATCCCTAGTACACGTAGGCCATGATAAAACATGGTGGGTAGAAGTTGACAACTGCTTTTAACTGTAAGTGCACCACATGTCTACATATGTGAAAAGCAGTTCGACTTTGCACTTACAAATATGCCCCGTTTTGTTACTTGCGCTCGCTGGTGGTGTTGGACTTACCAATGAATGGATATACTGAATATAGAACACATTGTCCGAAATCCACCGAGTCTATGATCGTCTGCATGGAATGACGTCAGCTTTGAGACAGGTCATGTTGACCATACCATTAGACAGTGTCCTGATGGACAAATCTGTAGACTTTCAGAATCAAAGGACTGTAGATTTGTGACCTATTCTGACATTTGACTCATCCATCCTGACTTTGAAGCCATACAACCTCATCTTTGACACCACTCAAGGATAAATTCTGATATTTCATACAATAAATTGAACAGAAATATTTTTAAGCGTCACCCTTTTTTTTCATGAAAGCTTTTCCATCGATGTGGCAAATTTCCATATAGGGAGAAAGGTTATGGAGGTAAAGTCCCAACATGGTAAACCTTTTAGGCCAGGGAGAAGGAAGCCTGTTGAGCCCCAGAGGGGAGGGGAGAGGTGAGTCATGGCTGACTTAGTCACAGCCCGCTAGGTGGCGTAGCGCTGTTGAATCCGACAGCTATCTTCCCACTCCAATTTGACGCCCTATTTTTTAGGGGGGCACACCAGTTATTTAACTGGCTGATGACCATATGGCACATCCCTGGCGAGCATTATCTCCTGCCACGTGTACATTTGCATATGCATATAAGTTTTTATATAGATTAACCTGGCTGGGAGATATCATGCCTGTTGGGGGGACAGGGAAGATCTGGCCTGAAGGATTGGAAGAGTAGATTGTTTTTGATCTACATTCGATAACCTGGTATTGTCATTATTGCTCTTTCAGCTAGTGCTATAGTGATCTGGTACATTCAGGAATGATACGTCAAGGATTCAACAGAAGTATATAGGCCCCTGCCTCTCATTTCTGATGTTACGTTAAAGAGATGCGGTCCATCCATGAATTATGCCCGAAATACAGTAGCGATGTATATAAGAACCATAGGAACCCTGGTGCTAGATGAGAGTATGTGATCTGGAACGCTTCACGATTTGAGCATATCATCCTTGTGCAGATGCCATGTTAATCCTATTTCAAGTTTTTCAATTCTATTTCAATTCCTATTCAGTATATGTACCGCCGAACAAGTATCGTAGGGGCCATGCTAATATTCTCTATATCGTTCCAATTTCAGTATATGTACCCCCGAACAAGCGTATACAAGGGTATGTGTGTGATCAGGAAATATTCCCGCAAGTCTTGCTACCGCCAAGAGAGACAATTAGCTCTAACACGACAATTACCCTGCAGCCACAAGTAAAAACCTTTAAACAAATTAGCTCCATTAGAGATTCGGCAGAGTTCCGCAAGGCGGCGTCTTGGTGCAGCCTGGGAGAGAATTAGTTTGGATATTTCTTGGATCACCCTATCTACCTATCACGATAGATACTACTGATAATTTACTGAACTATCAGTTAGAGTAATCCCACACAAGACGTGTGTATTCCCCAGATTTGAAATCCTTGAAACATAACTTAATAATCCCTAGAAGCTTGAATTATTTCAACTTCTGAAAATAGAGGTTTCCTGGCCGGCATTCATATTTCTATGAGACACTTCGGCCAGTTAGAGAGAGAGAGACAATGACAATTAACAACTTTATTGACTCCTAGTCGATAGAAAAATAATCAAGTAAAATTAAAATACAGTATTGTAATAAAAATATTTACGATAGACGAAGCCTTTTCCGAAGGGACGTCGGGATCAGGAGCTACAAGCCGCCCTGAGTGTGGACCTTGCTTATTATGCAGTTTTTGTCCCCAACATACTCAATGGCAATGTTGAATAATTCGCACAGAATTCTCTTGTGTTCAGGCGAAAGTATCTCGAGGACATCTCAGGGCGGTATAGAACCGCACACATGATGTCGTCCCTAAAAAAAGAGAGAGAGATAGAGTTATGTTAAAGTTAGGTATAGTGTAAAGTTTATAGATTCAACCGACGCAATAATTGGTTTTAACAATAAACAATGTCTTCAAAACTCCGCCTTTGCCGGTCCCAAGCATGGATGAAAAAGGAGGAGGGGGAGCAGTAACAAGCTCACTAAAAAACCTGGGTTCAGCTGGCCCGGCTGATAGTACCCTGTAAGGGTTCCTAATCCAGGGATACAGGATGAGCAGCGTTTGTACTCATGTTAGGAGCGGCTGCACATGGCGTCTGTTCCTCATGTCAAAGGCGGCCATTTCTTTTGGAACTAAGTCGGCCTGCCACTGAGTAGTGCTCTCAGTCTTAATGACAAAGGCAGACGCATTCTACTTCACCCAGTCATGATGGTTCTCAAGCTCTACAAGCTTGATACCCTAATATGATTGAGTGGAGATAAGAAAGTAGAAGAAGAAGACAATGTCTTCAATAATTATTTTTATATCTCTAGCTTTCGGGCTTTCCTCGCGTCTGCAAAGGCGCGTATATATAGGCACTTCCTGACTCTGGAGTTGCAGGGGGTGCAAGAAGACCCCCTTCTGGTCTGTAGGAGGACCCTATCAAGATGGTGGAGTCTCCCTCACTCATAAATCATTGTAAATATTCCCATTATTCTTAATTTATTTTGTAAAACCTAATTGACAAGATGTCAATAAAAGTGTTAAAATGTCAATGTCTAGATTGCGGGTATTAGAGCTACAGGAGAAAATACGATACTGGCCGCAGTGTCTGTTTTTCATAGAAATATTTCAACTTAATATACAATGGCTTATTCTATTGAAGACATTTCTTTGTTTATCGTTAAAATCCATTACTGCGACGGCTGAATATACATAAACTTTATACCTAACTTGAACTTAAACACAATCTCTTGAACTACCTCAGTTGAATAATTGAATCTTGAAGGCCTCAAAATACATTCTTTAGTTTTGAAAATAGAGTAATCCATAAATAAATCTTTAATTAAAAATGCATATATTGGATCAAAATTTCATTTATTTTACCAATATTTCAGTTGGCTGAACGCCAACCTTTATCAAAGTATGTTATAATACTCAATATGTTATAATACCTTGATAAAGGTTGGCGTTCAGCCAACTGAAATATCTATATATATAATTGCCTTATTCTGTCTGAAGCTCACGGATAGAATGCGCGCCCATTGGCTGCCGGCGAACACGTGTCCTCCCTGCCCCCCTCTAGACAACCCTGTTATCAGCTGTGTGATACATACACCTGTCTATAGCGGCCATTCTAGACAACCCTGTTATCAGCAGTGTGTTACATCCACCTGTCTATACAGACCGCCCTGTCTATAGCGGTCACTTTAGGCAACCCTGTTATCAGCAGTGTGATACATACACCTGTCTATACAGACCACCCTGTATATAGCGGCCATTCTAGATAACCCTGTTATCAGCTGTGTGATACATACACCTGTCTATAGCGGCCACTCTAGACAACCCTGTTATCAGCTGTGTGATACATCCACCTGTCTATACAGACCACCCTGTCTATAGCGGTCACTTTAGGCAACCCTGTTATCATCAGTGTGTTACATTCACCTGTCTATACAGACCACCCTGTCTATAGCGGTCACTTTAGGCAACCCTGTTATCAGCAGTGTGATACATACACCTGTCTATACAGACCACCCTGTCTATAGCGGCCACCCTAGACAACCCTGTTATCGGCTGTGTGATACATACACCTGTCTATACAGACCACCCTGTCTATAGCGACCACCCAAGACAACGTTTTTAAAATATATTCGCACTCGGGTAAACCCCGGGCGTTGCCCGGGCCATTCGTCTAGTTGGTAAAATAAATGATATTTTGATCCAATATATGCCTTTTTAATTAAATATTCTTTAGTAGAACAAAATCAAATGTTGAGTTGCCATTCCTTTATTAAGGTGAAGATATCAGGTATCCAGGGGTAAGTTTATTTTTTAAAAATTGTATCGTGTTTTATCCTATGGAAGGGCTTTTATTCCCCGAAAGCTAGAGATATGATTTAGAATATTTTTAACTTATCCCTGGAAATTCCTTAAATTATCACCTTAATATTGACATACAAGGAATTATTTTATTGAATACATTTCTTTGTGAAAAAAGTAGTAAAAATGTGATATTGTACTGGGATTTGGTTCATAAATTATGAAAAAAGCATCTCCTTATCGTGCAACTGAGATTTTTGGCTAGTTGATATTTATTCCGATAGATGACGTAAGCCATCAGCAACTTTCAGTTGCACGATAAGGAAATGCATTTTTCATTCATTTCTTTGTGTTTATCGTTAAAATCCATTACTGCTTCGGTTGAATCTAAACTGTACATTATACCTAACATCGCAGTAAGGACAGTAAAAGTTTGAATTATGTATAAAAGAAACATTCGTGCTTTTAAATCCTTTCATTTTATATGTATAGATGGCGCGTTATTGCTTTGTGTGTTAATTTATACCTAATTTAAACTTAAACTCTAACCTATCACACATACACCTAAATAAAATATATAAAAACAATTTTAAAACTATTTATTTAGGGATAAGACAAACACAACATAGTAACGACCTCTAGTTAGCAACCTAAACAATGCAAAGAAGTCAATCATCAGAAAGCAATGTTCTACTGAACAACATGTCTTGCATCACTGCTGGGAACAAACCTAGTAATCTTTAATGAGGCGATAAATAATGAGGCAATCATAATTCACGATACTCATCATCATTTGACTAAGGTAAAAGACACAAAAGTTTCAAATCAACATACAATTCGTATTAACATACTTGTAATAAAGAATTACTTGATTCTATTACGTTCTAGAGATTATCTATTTACCAACTGAAACACATATTTGGAACATTCTGTTTCATAATTCCTCACGTTGTAAATTGAAGCCGCTCTTGTACTTGCCTTTAACTTAAACCATCTTAAATTTCAGAATAATAAAGGAATATCGATCAATATCTTCAACCATTTCACACACAGTATTACCCAACACAGACAGACTTACTGACATGGAGCGAGCAGTCAAAAGAGAGAAGATTGCCATTTAAGCGAGAAGAACAAATTGCATCGTCAGAATAAGAGTAAATAGAGGAAGGGAGAGGTGAGAGTCTTAAAAGGACCACTTAGACCGATCAAAAGGATGGATTCTGGCGGCCTTTCGAGGCCAACAATGATGAGCCGTTTGACTTCCTCCCGAAAGGCATCAAAGGAAAGATTAGGCGATATGCAGAGCGACCAGACGGCTCTGTCAAATCTCATTATCCCCCTCCCTCCTCCCATTCCCCTCCAAAAGATAAAATCGTCAATTCAA
Source organism: Cordylochernes scorpioides (assembly GCA_030710605.1). Taxonomy (NCBI): domain Eukaryota; kingdom Metazoa; phylum Arthropoda; class Arachnida; order Pseudoscorpiones; family Chernetidae; genus Cordylochernes; species Cordylochernes scorpioides. Next base: position 137,350,399 of record CP092865.1, read on the forward strand.
AAGATGGCGCGAGGAAGGGGGGGGTACACGGGGTTGCTCGGGCCACATGAACAAAAGAATTTCAAAGCAGCCGATACCAATCTAATCCCCGGACTTCGCAGAAAGAAGAAGAAGAAAAAAAACCAAATAATAAAAAAGGGAAGCGGCTTTTTTTTTCGTTCTCTTCTTCTTCTTTATTAATTCTGACCTTATTCGGGTTAAGGCTTGAACCGATAGCATCTGACAATGGGCAGAGTGCAGGGCCGGTGGAATAGATGTGGATTATGAGGTAGAAAAAAAATGGCCAGCAGCAGCAGAGAAGGCGGGTCCGCTCATTAACCTGTCCCCCCTCCATGTCGAGCTGCAGCAGCCGAACTATTACTATGCTAAATAGATCTCCGTCTGCTGGAAATCCCCTCCTCCATCACAACTGATGTTTCTTCATCTTTTGGCTTTATTGTTTCTTCTTTTGTTACCACTGCGACCTCTGCAAATTTCGTTTATTCAAGTTAACGCTCCTTTTCTTTCTTTTTTTTTTTTTTTAACTTTTTGTTCTTAATATTTATTACTTCGCCGGGATATAAGAATTGATTTTTTCTCTCTCTCTGTTCGTTTATTTCAGGCTTTCTAAGAATCTAGGTGTTTGCAGTTTTATTAACATCTTTTTTTATTTATGTGTTGAAGGATAAAAAGATTTCTCGAGAGAGTGCGTTGTGCTATAAAAATCACTTTAAATATATATCTTCGTCTGACGTTTGCAAAATATACAATTAAACATGTATATAGCGCCCTCTCTAGATAGCGCCTTCCTCTCTATAGCGACCGATTTTAAATACGTAGTACGATGCGATTTACATTAAAAGTGACCGTCTATAGCACCCCCCTCTCTATAGCACCCTATTTTGGTGAGTCCCAAGAAGGGGCGATATAGACAGGTTTAACTGTACTTATATCATCTATAATTTAACTAAATATAAGTTAAGTAGTATGACCGAGCTGTTCTATAACCAATTTGGATGTTACAGAATATTAATAATAAAAAATGGCCTCCGAGAATAAGTTACATGCTTTATTTGCATATTCTCTGAAGCTTTCGAGTATTATAAACCCTTCTACATAAGAATATATCATATATTCATAGTTATTGACTCCTGTAGAAATGTTTATAATACCAGAAAGCTTGAGAAAATATGTAAATAAAGCATGTTACTTATTCTCGGAGGCCATTTTTTATTATTGTTTACATTTCAGAGGATTTCATCGTTTGAATAATGGTTCATAACTGATATAAAGCTTCGAATTTTTTTTTACGGAATTTTATCTTTAAAAGTATTATATCTATATGCACATGAACGAAGCTCAAGTTCCCATAGTGAAGACATAGAATGTCTATTACACCCAGGTTATATAAACGAAGCTAAAGTTCCCATAGTGAAGCCATAGGATGTCTATTACACCCAGGTTATATAAACGAAGTTCAAGTTCCCATAGTGAAGACATAGAATGTCTATTACACCCAGGTTATATAAACGAAGCTAAAGTTCCCATAGTGAAGCCATAGGATGTCTATTAAACCCAGGTTATATAAACGAAGCTAAAGTTCCCATAGTGAAGACATAGAATGTCTATTACACCCAGGTTATATAAACGAAGCTAAAGTTCCCATAGTGAAGACATAGAATGTCTATTACACCCAGGTTATATAAACGAAGCTAAAGTTCCCATAGTGAAGACATAGAATGTCTATTACACCCAGGTTATATAAACGAAGCTAAAGTTCCCATAGTGAAGACATAGAATGTCTATTAGACCCAGGTTATATAAACGAAGCTAAAGTTTCCATAGTAAAGCCATAGAATGTCTATTACACTCAGGTTATATAAACGAAGCTAAAGTTCCCATAGTGAAGACATAGAATGTCTATTACACCCAGGTTATATAAACGAAGCTAAAGTTCCCATAGTGAAGACATAGAATGTCTATTACACCCAGGTTATATAAACGAAGCTAAAGTTCCCATAGTGAAGACATAGGATGTCTATTACACCCAGGTTATATAAACGAAGCTAAAGTTCCCATAGTGAAGCCATAGGATGTCTAATACACCTAGGTTATATAAACGAAGCTAAAGTTCCCATAGTGAAGACATAGAATGTCTAATGCACCCAGGTTATATAAACGAAGCTAAAGTTCCCATAGTGAAGACATAGAATGTCTATTAGACCCAGGTTATATAAACGAAGCTAAAGTTCCCATATTGAAGACATAGAATGTCTATTAGACCCAGGTTATATAAACGATGCTAAAGTTCCCATATTGAAGCCATAGGATGTCTATTACACTCAGGTTATATAAACGAAGCTAAAGTTCCCATAGTGAAGACATAGAATGTCTATTACACCCAGGTTATATAAACGAAGCTAAAGTTCCCATAGTGAAGACATAGAATGTCTATTACACCCAGGTTATATAAACGAAGCTAAAGTTCCCATAGTGAAGCCATAGGATGTCTATTAGACCCAAGTTATATAAACGATGCTAAAGTTCCCATAGTGAAGCCATAGGATGTCTATTACACCCAGGTTATATAAACGAAGCTAAAGTTCCCATAGTGAAGCCATAGGATGTCTATTACACCCAGGTTATATAAAGGAAGCTAAAGTTCCCATAGTAAACACATAGGTTGTCTATTAAACCCAGGTTAAATACGGAAGCTAAAGTTCCCATAGTGAAGACATAGGATGTCTCTTACACCCAGGTTATATAAAGGAAGCTAAAGTTCCCATAGTAAATCCATAGGATGCCTATTACACCCAGGTTATATAAGGAGGCTAAAGTTCCCATAGTAAATCCATAGGTTGTCTATTAAACCCAGGTTATATAAGGAAGCTAGATTTCCCATAGTGAAGCCATAGGATGTCTATTACACTCAGGTTATATAAGGAAGCTAAAGTTCCCATAGTAAATCCATAGGATGTCTATTACACCCAGGTTATATAAAGGAAGCTAAAGTTCCCATAGTAAACACATAGGATGTCTCTTACACCCAGGTTATATAAACGAAGCTAAAGTCCCATAGTAAATCCATAGGATAAACATCATATCCAAGTTTTCACCAAAGTTCCCGAAGATATAGGTACCAGCCTAAGATAGAAAAAAAGTGTTCTTTGAAAAGATGTGGAAACCACTTTAGTCCATTAAATGATTTTCCCCTTCTATGATACCGGCAGCTGGGCACAAGAGCAAAGTCAATAAAAACCATCCTAGTTAAAGTTTAATTTTTTTTTTTTTGAGGACGAAGAAATAGATAAAAGAGCTCTGAAAAAAAAAAGGAGCTCGTCTGCTGGCAGTAAATATTGGGGGAGGTACGCGCCTTTTGTTCGATTTCCAATGGCCATTTCGAAGCAAACGAACAAATAAAAATGGAATGGGTGGGGCAGAAGGAGGAAACATTTCCGTCCCTTCAATTTCGGTAAAAAGGTAAAGTGCTAAGTAATATGTGCAGGATTTATTGGGCCGACCGACCGACCAGTCAAGTTATTCTCTACGAGTGACGACCCACGTGCGCTCAAAGTTATGGGGTGATTATATTCTCCAATTGTATCTGGATTATCTTTAAAGATCTTCAAGTTTATATCTCGACATTTTCGTCGCTCTCTTCGAAAGCTCTTTAAAGCCCTCTTTAGATCTTCAATTACAATTAGACAATTCCGGTTAGCATGTAGAAGGCGGAACAATTGTCACATTAGACAATTCCGTATTGGTATAGACACCAATATATAACAACAAATAATAATAAACAACTTTAATTGAGCTTATGGAATATAGAAAACATAATTTGAGAAAGGTATGCCTGATTTATATATGGCGTAAGAATAAAAAAAATGAAAAACTTATTTACATAATGTACAAAGGTTTTGAGCCGACCATCGGAAAACAACAACAATGTATTTTTATAGGGGAAGCGTGACTTCTGGCGGTCGATTTAACAGAGTATTTGAATCTATGAAATATAATTTTAAATGAAATAATATTTTGATATAACATACATATATATATGTTGTAATGTAGTGTTTTGTTGTTGCTGTAGGATGACTGTAGTGTGGCATGTTGGTTGCAGTCGTGGTGGCCACAATGTTTAGAGTGGGTTCAGGCGTGATTGGGATTTTACAAACGGACGAGACATATTGGATGTCACCACAGAGATGGCGAGAGAGTAAGTGAAGCCGACGCCGGTCAGGGCAGATCTGTGTAGGGGAGGTCTGTCAATCATCGTGTCTCAAAGCGGACTGATCTGTTTGAGTAAGAAGGGGGCACACCTGGGAACCCCGACATGTTTTTCGTATATTGGAATATATTACAACATATATATTATATACGCTAGATTTAGAATTCAGTAGGAGCATAATCTTAATTAGTGAACGACAGGATTAGGTAGTTTAAAAGACGCTATGTACCTTTCAAACTTACAACCATAATACCATATCATTAAATCGGTTCATCCATTAATGAATTCGAATCAGTAAATGTAATCGAAACGGGTTGTCAAGATTTTACAGATCTGACATATTTACATAATATGAGGAGGTTTGAAAGAAGAAGAGGGAGATCCTCAAAACAAACATCAATCGCTGATGTTATTTGAAACACGAGAGTTTATAATGATTTGTTTCTCTAATTCGGTCAGACTGGACCACGAACTTTCAAGCCAAAATGTACTTTCTTGCTTAGGTAGATCATAGCTAGGGCGGCCGTGAAGTCTTTTGATTTCAAATCTTTTGATCGAAAGTTTGATCGAAATATAGAAACGTTCTCGTGTTTCAAAAATATTCTGAAGTTGAATTCATATTTTCAGGATTCCAGATAGCGGTCACTACATCTTAATCACATGGTGTGTAATCATCCTATATTCATTAACAATACGATTGGCAGGTTTCCCTTCAGTACCTGGCAGTACCATCCTGGCCGTTCTACAGAATTCAAAATCTCCAGACTTGGCCTCTATGGATTTTTGTGCTTTTGGCTTGCTGAAAAACTGCTCTCAAATCTAGAAAACCGAAGACGCTAGAGGGTCTCTGGAAAGTTAAGGACTTTTGGGATGGTCTTGATCAAAATATTCTAAGACGAAGCCTTATATCCAGGAAACATGGATGCAGGGCTGTTGCTAAACGTAAAGGCTTGCACATAGAAAACAATAGATTGTACAAACATTAATAAATTATTTTTAATAAAACACTAAAATCGTTATTTTAAAAATGGAACACACTCTGTATAACATCGTCCTTTATAAAAAACATCTTTCTAGGATCCTGTGTTAACTTGGATTAAACTTGAATCATCCTTCTACATCGTATTATTGAAACAAATTTAATATTTTGTTTTGAATCGATCTTTATGCAACTGCCTATTGGCTAACGGGTCAAACCCACAAATTTGCATATTCCTATTTCAAAAGCCGTCAAACAAAAGCTCCTTACGCAATTTTGATTGGGGGCGAGGACAACTATCGGAAAGCTGTAAATAAGGTATTCAGGCTGGTGGACATGTTTATTGGTCGGCCACCACGTGCGTAGCCGCAATATACGGCGTGTCGCAAGTTTCTTCTTCTTCCCACAATGTCAGTCAAACTTTGGATGGCACACGTGAAGGAAGAGAATTTTATCACCCTTCCTTTACTGCTAGATAGCCATCTAACGATACTGAAATGAACACCATTCCCATAATCTTATAACCGCATCAAGTTTTGCATTGTTCGCTAAAATAAATTTTCGTTTTTTTTTAAATTTAAAATCACGAGATATCCCAAACAGGGATTATATTTCTTTATTACGAGAACATTGGATCACTAGTTTTCAAGCTTTCAAAACAGCTCAGGGCCCTTCGTTCGATAACTCCTAAACCTTTTGCATTGTATTGAGCTGATCAACATGGAATTCAATAAGTAAGGTCAAATAGACATCACAGATGTAAATAAATGACCGACTCCAGGTTAAAAAGTAAGGTTTAGGTGATACTATAAATGTAAACAAATGACTTAACGTGTTGAATTAATGTCCAAGCGATACTACAAATGTAAATAAATGACCGATACAGGTTGAATTAAGGTCTAAGTGATGCTATAAATGTACATAAATGACCGATACAGGTCTAAGTGATACTACAAATGTAAATAAATGATTCTTACAGGTTGAAGTAAGGCCAGATATATATTACAAATGTAAATAAATGACCGATACAGGTTGAAGTAAGGTGGTATAACAAATGTAAACAAATGACCGATACAGGTTGAAGTGATACTACAAATGTAAATAAATGATTCTTACAGGTTGAAGTAAGGTGATATAACAAATGTAAATAAATGACCGATACAGGTTGAAGTGAGGTGATACTACAAATGAAAATAAATGACCGATACAGGTTGAAGTAAGGTGGCATTACAAATGTAAATAAATGACCGATACAGGTTGAAGTAAGGTCAAATAGATATAACAAATGTAAATAAATGACCGATACAGGTTGAAGTAAGGTGATATTACAAATGTAAATAACTGATCGATACAGGTTGAAGTGATACTATAAATGTAAATAAATGATTCTTACAGGTTGAAGTAAGGTCAAATAGATATTACAAATGTAAATAAATGATTCTTACAGGTTGAAGTAAGGTGATATTACAAATGTAAATAAATGACCGATACAGGTTAAAGTGATACTACAAATGTAAATAAATGACCGATACAGGTTGAAGTGATACTACAAATGTAAACAAATGATTCTTACAGGTTGAAGTAAGGTCAAAGTGATATTACAAATGTAAATAAATGACCGATACAGGTTAAAGCGATACTACGATGTAAATAAATGACCGATACAGGTTAAATAGTAAGATGATATTCATAAATGTAAATAAATGACCGAAACAGGTCTAAGTGATGCTACAAATGTGAATAAATGATTCTTACAGGTTGAAGTAAGGTCAAATAGGTATTACAAATGTAAATAAATGACTGATACAGGTTGAGTAAGGTCATACTACAAATGTAAATAAATGACCGATACAGGTTGAAGAGTAAGGTGATACTACAAATGTAAATAAATGACTGATTGAAGAATGGTAGAGAAGAGAGCGAGGTCAAGAAGAAGAAGAACCGCTGTAGGGATGGTGGCACGTGTAAATCCAATTACCAGCTCCAAGAACAACTGAATGGTTAGCAGCAGCAACTATGACGGATGGCTACCTCGGTGTGTCATTATCATATTAGAAACTCGTGTCATTACATCTCCCTCTGGAGGTAGCCTCCTTCTTACAACACTGGCAACCCTTCTTGTAGATTTCTACTCTTTGATGAACGTGTCTACCATCATCATGTAGTTCAGCCATTTCTGGAATAGAGCTCAGACATCACGGAAAACCATTTTACTATAATCTAAGCAAATCTCTTTACTTCTGTATCTTCTATTTCCAGATCCTTTCTGTTAGATCTATTATCAGAACCGGTATTATCACCAGGATCCATGTGAATGCTATTATCGCTTGTAATTCCTTGTACATTTCGATATACAATATCACAGTTCAGAATTGAAAGTAGAAAACACGACAGTTGAACAAGAAATGTTATCCACATTATAATCAGGTTTAGACTATTCGGTGTTTAATTGGAGATTTTGCGTTAAAGACAAGCCTTCAGTTTTATAGTAAAGAGTATTTTGAAATTCCTTCGAGAATTTTGAGATGGAACATGCACTGATTTGATAAATCTAATTATTCATAAGAATCGAAAATATAAAATATTATTAAGAAAAAAGCATCAAGTTATCTTCCTGAGGCATCAATTTATCCACTTAATTCCAGTACAGTTTCACTTTTGTACTGTTTTTTACGCAGAATTTAGGATGTTCGAGTAATGGTGTGTCGTGTCTAATGGAGAGCCTCAGATGTCCCTATGCATCTCTATCATAGCAGCAGCAATGTCCACTATATTGGGTGTGTAAGGCTGCTACTCTGGGTCCATGTCAAATTTCTGCAAGGCTGCGGCCATTGCTAGACATGAGAATATGTGAGTAGGTGCTAGTTCCACACCAGGACAGTTGTTGCATGTCCTGTAGGTTCTTGTGCCATATCATAGAGTAATGGTGTGGTGATAACCTTTAATTTATGAATTTATTAATGTTTTCTGTAGGTGTCCCTTTTATCAATCACATTTCATCAATCTGATTGGTGGTCTTATTTAAAGCCAAAAGATCTTAAAACCGTTATAACGATATATTTCTTTATTGCGGTTATAATGTGGCTATGGGATGTCTGACACTAACAGCTCTTCGTCAACAAGGCCCTGTGTTCGATGAAACAATTTTTAAGCCTGTCATGGTAAATCCATCATGGTGATACAAATTCCAAGTACATGTGATACAGGCAATGATATTCATGGTGGGTAGTTAGCGCCTGCTTTTACTGTAAGTGTACCCCATGTCTACACATGTAGAAAGAAGTTCGAATTAAACAATCTATATTGTATATGTGTTTCAGGCTTTTATGAAGCCATTGGCTTGATGAAACACGACCGCATGAACGCTTGCCTCCCATTTTTTTTTTAATAAAAGGAACTCTACAGTATTTTAATCTTTATTTTTATATATATATATAATTATATATAATTATTTGTAACTATATTTCAAGTATAGCTTACAAGTATGCCAGAGTCCCCGTTTGGTTACTTGTACTCACTGGAGTACTCCGCCTTTGCCAGTCCCAAGCCCGGATGAAAAAGAAGGGGGGGGGAGCAGTAACAAGCTCGCTAAAAAACCTGGGCTCAGCTGGCCCGGCTGATAGTACCCTGTAAGGGCTCCTAATCCAGGGATACAGGATGAGCAGCGTTTATACCCCATGTTAGGAGCGGCTGCACATGGCGTCTGTTCCTCATGTCAGAGGCGGCCATTTCTTTTGGAGCTAAGTCGGCATGCCACTGAATAGTGCTCCCAGTCTTAATGACAAAGGCAGACGCATTCTACTTCACCCAATCATGATCTAAAGCTTTACCACCTTGATACCTAATATGATTGAGTAGAGATAAGAAAGAAGAAGAAGACTGGTGATGTTGGATTTCTGTAAGAATTGGGAGCCATTGAAGCAATTTTTTTAAGAAAAAAGGTGCCCAATGCGGGATTCGAACCCGGATCGTAGCTATCAAAATTTGACGTTTTATATCAATCATCCACTGATCCCCAAATTCATTGCTATAAACAGATACCTTTTATCATAACCCCAACCTCTTTATTATTTGTAAAACTTTTAAGTTTTTCAAATTTAAAACTAGAAGAATCTTGTAAAGCATAGAGAGTTCAATACTTTTATAAATCGTTAAATCACCATTTAAAATACATTTAAACAATTGAATAAAAAATACCAACAAAATCAGAGAACGAATAAAAAAATCTCAACGATTCAAATTACGAAAGAATCGGCTGAGTTAATTAAAAAGAGAGGAAACAGAGGAGAAGAAAACCGGAGGCAATTCGGTCAAGGGTAGAAGAAATGGGCAATCGTCAGAAGCCACAAAAAGGAGAATGAGGTCAAAATGGAGAAATAAAAGATGGGAATACGTGGTCAAATAATTTTAAAGCGGTTCTCACAGATCACTCTCATCCAGCAGGGTGTATAAAGGGAAATGGGCCGGGGGTTTATAGCCGCCGTTTACGATGCATAAAAGGGCGGGAAGTAGATGCCGGCCTTCTTTTCCCGATTACCACCACATCGGCCGGTTTACATGGATTGGTTCCGGTTTACATATGTACATATGGGTTGACTATTTCCTGGTTTACATATGTATATCTGGGTTGGTTCTGGTTTACATATGTATATCTGGGTTGGTTCTGGTTTACATATGTACATGGTTCTGGACAGTTTCTTTCTAGGTTTGCCTGTCAGGATGTTTCTTTGCCGGTGTATATGTGCGTGTCTGGATTGGTTTCGGTTTACATATGTACATCTGGGTTGGATTTCCTTTGCTTGGTTCTGGACTGTTTCTTTCTTGGTTTGCCTGTCGAGCTGTCTCTTTGCCAGTGTATATGTGCGTGTCTGGATTGGTTCCGGTTTACATATGTACATCTGGGTTGGCTATTTCCTTGGCTTGATTCTGGACTGTTTCTTTCTAGGTTTGCCTGTCAGGATGTTTCTTTCTAGATTTGCCAGTCAAAGTGTTTCTTTGCCGGTTTATATGTGAGTGTCGGGATTGGTTCCAGTTTACATATGTACATCTGGGTTGGTTCTTTCCTGGTTTACAGACTTGGTTCTGGATTGTTTCTTTCTAGGTTTGCCTGTCAGGATGTTTCTTTCTAGATTTGCCTGTCAAAGTGTTTCTTTGCCGGTTTATATGTGAGTGCCGGGATTGGTTCCAGTTTACATATGTACATCTGGGTTGGTTCTTTCCTGGTTTACAGACTTGGTTCTGGATTGTTTGTTTCTAGGTTTGCCTGTCAGTATGTTTCTTTGCCGGCTTATATATGCGTGTCTGGATTGGTTCCGGTTTACATATGTACATGGCTCTTTCCTGGCTTGGTTCTGGACTGTTTCTTTCTAGGTTTGCCTGTCGGAATGTTTCTTTGCCGGTTTATATGTGCGCCTCTGGATTGGTTCCGGCTTACATGGCTCCATATGTTGAGATTGGTGCTTTCCTGATTTACATGATTGTGTTATGTATTTCCATGTATGCATTGTTTTTATCGGTGTTACATGTCTGTCTTTTAATTGCTACCGGTTTAAATGTTTGTACTTTTATTGTCTCAGGTTCACGTATGGTTTTGTGTCAGTTTATATATATGTAGGGTCATCTGTAACGCCACATTGCAGCATTTGATAAGTACTGAGGGGAAAACCCCAATAGTCAATATCATCGAGATAATCAATAGAAAATTAAAAACATAAGTAAAATTTTATGTTGGTGTCTGTGTGTGTGTGAACACATCTCTCAATTTCCTCTTGACTCACTTTTGTCGCTCGAATCTCTCAAATGGCTTCTTGGAAATGAGAACTGGTCTGGGGTCTTGGTGGAGCAAATGTAAAATTATTTGAAGTGAATTAGTCCCAGGACCAACGTGTCTTATCAATCAATCTTCTCCAAGATGATCAATCCCTATCCATAGTTTTCAAGTGGTGGCAAGATTTGGTGTTGTCTTGGTTTCTTTCTTTAGTTGATCCAAATTGTTGTACGTGGACGTCTTCTTGTTCTGATTCCTTCAATTCAAAGATACAAGGTTTTTTTATGTGCGAACCCGGTTCGAATCTCTCTCTTTTTCATTTTTTTCTTCCGAAACAGTTATTACTGGGGTGCTATAGATATTTGCTTTCTCAGGGTCTTCGATTTAAAGCGAATCGATAAAACTCTTCTCCTAAAACCAAAAGCTTCGGCACACCTTCAAATGTGAAACAGGAAGCACAAACCCTGAAGTCCTGCCCCCTCTCTATGCAAATCAAACCCTCTCACCGCCATTATAAAGACAGGCCACAATTATGGGGCTCTCCCCACATTTTTTTTTTTTTGGCCAAGTTTCGTTGGCCAGTTGCTAGGGGCAACGTCGGGCCAACCCAATTGGCAGTTCCCCCTGTCAATCATCAGGCTGTCGACCAATAGTAGTGCAGTGACAGTCATGGTGGCCGGCATATCATTTGTTGGACAGTTTGTGTGTTTGTACTTGATAGCTCTATTGGTTTTTATTGGAGGAAGGAACGTTATCAAGGTGATGATTGGTGATTGAACGGTTTGAAATGGAGGGAATTTGGAATCTAGTATTTGAGAACTCATTATTCCATTTAGTTTCTATACAAAATGGAGCAATTTATACCTTCCCGACATTAACTGGCCATCTCTAACATGTACAAACTTATTCGAAAGAGATTTTTGACTTTAAAATATCTAGCGTTAGAGCATATAACGAGAACTAGATAGCACTCTGCTATCTGAAAACGTATGTGCTTGTGGTCAGGGTATATCTTTTTTGATTATAATGAAGACTGTCGTGGCTCAAATGTCGCAGAGATCTGTTGCAGATGTGGTATTCTGAGACAAGGTATTTAGCCGCACAAGCGGACAGGTATATTCATTCGTACAAGCTCACTTAGTCATTGACACACGTTCTTCACTTACTGAGGTACATATGTAAATAAGTACTTGGTTAACTAATGAGTTTGTATCTAAGATAACTCAAGCTAATACTGGGCATGGTTATCATGGAGTATAGAGATATGGGTATGCTTGTACTGTAAGTGACTCCCATATATTATGGAATAAACTTAAATAAACGTTTCTTGAAAATAAAGATACTTCGGCCAGTAAATATTTTTATTACCTCGACGTTTCGACAAAAATCTTTTTTCTTCGGCAGGAGCAAACAAAAATTAAACATTTAGCAAGGCGTTAAAAATCTTTCTAAAGTTCCAAGGGCCTTCTCACGAGATATTTAAAATTTTTGTACAAACATCTAAAGCACGAGTCAAAAATAAATATTTAACTCACAAATGACTATGATTACTGTGGCCGAAGTATCTTTATTTTCAAGAAATATGAATGCCGGCCAGGCAGCCTCAATATTTACATTAAATAAACGTTTAGTTTATTTTTATTCCACCAGATGGCGCTCTCTGCCATCTAAAAAGATTATGTGAGCGGTCAGGACATGACCTTTCAATTTTTGTAGAAAGAGAGAGAGAACAGTTCGACTGTGCACTTACAAGATGCTAGAGATTCTAGTAATTTCTACTCATTTAAGAGAAATGAACCGTGAAAGAATAGGGACAATGAAATTGTTCGACCATATTGTCCTGAAATGCCGAAGAATTTGAACCACTTAACGGCTACTATACTTGACATGGAAGCCTCAGCTCCATTCCCTTTATTCTGGATTCAATTGAGCTTTAAAATAAAATGGGGGAGTACGTGATATAGAGAACCTGTGAAAAAATAATTTTAGGAGAGAAAAAAGAGCGTGAAGTAATTGAGTTTGTAGGAAAGACCAGCCTGGGGGGGTCAGCAACTCTGTCAGACACCATTATGCGGTGGTACGTTCTAATTCGAGGCAGACTACAGGTGGTAAGGCAGCAAGTGTACCGGCAAAAAAAAACTGAAAAAGAGAGGGACGGAATGAGATCTATAAGCCCATTTGGAGCGGGCTTGGCAAAATCCTGAAAAGCCTATTTTATCAAATATTTCAGGAGGATCGAAATTGAGGGAGGGGGGGGGGGATGAAAAAAGAGGGGAAGGGAAAAAACATTAGATTTCGGACACCGCTCTTCAGAACTGAGGTACGCTGTAGACCATGGTGGCCATTTTGTGGGGATTGTATTATAGCCCCGCTTTAAATTTAATCGTTTAAAATACCAATCTGTTAAATACTTTGTAATATATTGATATTTTGACTATAATATTCTAATTTTGATATAATGTGATGAAAAAAATAGTTATTTATATTAGGTAAAATATATCAGACCTCCAAGGAAAAATATCTTTTCAAAACATTTTTATTCTCTAGCTTTCGGATACGGAATAAATGTGAACAAAATTGCCTCTGTCTCCTTTAAAAAATAAAACAACCGGAGTCATTAAAGACTTTCCACTTCCTCAAGTTTTGTTCATGAGTGGGTTCACAGAACTCAGTATTCCCATCACAAAGTTAAGATACCACAAAGATGGTGAAGTGTAAAGGATGTGGAATTCCCAGAAGAGATTTCAAAGATGTGATGGGAGTGAGAATCCCGGGATGCTCCAGGAACTCGGATTATTTTGTCCCCAGGTCAAAGTGTGTGGGTGTAAGATCTACCAAGGGTCTACACGGAGCACTATAACCCAGCGACGACGGGGCATAACTCCCCCGGAAAGGACATAAGAGCCACTAGAAGTAAGCACCCGGCAGGGGGGAGGGGAGAACAGCTGGCGGGTGTAGAGTTGCCCCTACAGGAACTGGGGGCTGGCTAGCTCCCCCTGTCTTTGAATTAGTACACATTGATGTGATCCATCTGGGCGGGTTGACAACTCGGATCTATCCGGTGGGTCTATTGCCCTACATCAATGTCTAGCTGACATTACTGTCCATCAATGTCTAGGGACCTAGCTGACATTAATGCCCATCAAGGTCTAGGGCCATACATGTCCTTAAACCTATAGTCCAACACGGTTTAGGACCATAAATGACATTAAACCTATAGTCAACAGTGACAAGAGGTGTGTCTATCCAGTGGGGCTAGCTAACATCAAATAACCTACAGTGTCCAACACTGTCTAGAGACATAGCTGACATTACTGTCCATTCATGTCTAGTACCATAAATGGCATTAAACTTAGAGTCAACAAAGACAAGAGATGTGTCTATCCAGTTGATCTAAATGACATCTAGCTGACATCAATTACCCTACAGTGTCCAACACTGTCCAGAGACCTAGATGACATTGACCCTACAGTCAACAAAGACAAGAGGTGTGTCTATCCAGAGATTCTAGCTGCTAGTAACCCTAGAGTGTCCAACAATGTCTAGAGACCAGGCTGACATTAAACCTACAGTCAACAATGACAAGAGTTGTGTCTATCCAGAGAATATAGCTGACATCAATTACCCTACAGTGTCCAACAATGTCTAAGGACCTAGCTAACATTAAACCTACAGTCAACAAAGACAAAGATGTGTCTATTCAGAGATTCTAGCTGACACTAACCCTACAGTCATCAATGCCTAGTTACACATCTATCCAGTGTAAATCTCGTTTTTTTCATCCTCCATTCAGAAACCAATTGCGAGAGGGCTGTATTCACCCACTAAATGATGCACCTCTCCTTTAAAACATACATTAAAATAATATAATTCAGGCTATCATCTCAATACAGAACGTAATGATGATGAATGATAAAGAATGTACCACATCGTCATCTATATTTTTTATCACTACCATTTATTCTGTAAAATAGGTCTCTCTCTTTCAAATTGAATCAAAACAATGCATATTTGAAGAAAGAAGAGCCTCTTTCGATACCTGAATACCATCCTCCCGTGACTTTATATTATATATTAGATAAATCTAAGAAGAAAACAAAGAGTAGATCAAGAATTCTAAGCAGCAAGCTTCCCAAACAGATGCATCCTGTCAACAGCCAATCAACCTCAACCTAACCAACCATAAGAGTCAGAATATAAACTGGACTTAACCTGGCATCCTTCCAAAACAGCCCACAATCCAAAAATGTCCAATTCTATCCAAGTACTGTCAACCAAAATAGAAAGTGATTAACAAACTATCGTTAAGATGATAGGCGTATAAAATTTTTAAAGTAAATTACTAATCAGAATAAGGTGATAAAAAAACTTATTTTTAACTATAATCTAAAAAAATGGGAAAGTTTTTCTTTTTTTAAATCAAAAAAAGCCCTCGAGTACATATTAATAATGAATCAGGCTTCGGTGTCCTTGTTTGCGACGGTCGTTTCTATGGTTACCACTAAAATAACCCCCCCACCCCTGAGTACCTCCATTTTTGCACCCTGTCTGGCTAAATATGATTGGACGCACCAACCTTAATTACGTCTGCTGTCACCTAGTGGATTAGAGATATTGCCAGACGACGACTAATGGTGCTAAAACTGATGATCTTTTAATTTTTATTGACAATAATTTTTAAGGAGCTGCTAGAAGTCATTAGTAGTAATTTTCAGTAACTTTATTGCAAGGTCGTAAAGGTAGAATGGCACCGTACCTGAAGGTTTGGAAGTACCATCAGTATTTGTCCCCTAACAAACAGTTGACACTCCCACACAACTCTTGGTGGCTTATGTTTATAAAAACCATGTTTATATATTGATAAAAAGGCCATTTCCTGATCGTACAACTAAAGGAAATGTCATTTTTCTCAATTTATCCACCTCCTCCAAGTACAAATTCACTTTTGTACTATTTTTCATGTTTATACTCTTAAAAACACCTTCTGGAAATTTAGAAACCCACTGAAGAGAACTATTTCAGAAAAGAAAAATATAGCAATAGAACTCTATAATTTCTACAGATCAATTGTAAATAGATTCATACACAAAAGAGGTAGTGAGGAAAGTTTTAGAACAGATGTGTAAATAAATTCCTTTTCAAACAAAGGCTCACGTGCACATGGGGAAAGGGAGAAAAAATACTGTATTATTTTGTTGTTGTATGGCGAATCCATACAGGGCGATGGGCCCTAATAATTTGTTGTTGTATGGCGAATCCATACAGGGCGATGGGCCCTAATAATTTGTTGTTGTATGGCGAATCCATACAGGGCGATGGGCCCTAATAATTTGTTGTTGTTTACACATGTTCATACTTCCTTTACAATTTAATAAAACCAACAAACAATCTATACCTAGGTTTCTTTGCCTATTTTTATATCTCTAGCTTTCAGTCCAACATGCTCCTCAACAGGAGAGAACTAGAAGTATGATTTCCAGCTAACTGTACACGGAGTGTATACACTTCTAGTCCTATACTGTAATACCCCGGTAGAGTGTGGTTGTAAGCTATTTTTGATATGTTATATTGAAAAATACTCTTTGGCCTAAGTTTCAGTGATCCTTTTTGGATCCTTACGTCAATAACCCCATATCTTTTGAATACTATATGGTACAATTGACCCTCTGTAGGAGATACCATACGGTACAATTGGCCCTCTGTAGGAGATACCATACGGTACAATTGGCCCTCTGTAGGAGATACCATATGGTACAATTGGCCCTCTGTAGGAGATACCATACGGTACAATTGGCCCTCTGTGGGATATACCATACGGTACAATTGGCCCTCTGTAGGAGATACCATATGGTACAATTGGCCCTCTGTAGGAGATACCATATGGTACAATTGGCCCTCTGTAGGAGATACCATATGGTACAATTGGCCCTCTGTGGGAGATACCGTATGGTACAATTGGCCCTCTGTAGGAGATACCGTATGGTACAATTGGCCCTCTGTAGGAGATACCATACGGTACAATTGGCCCTCTGTAGGAGATACCATACGGTACAATTGGCCCTCTGTAGGAGATACCATATGGTACAATTGGCCCTCTGTAGAAGATACCATATGGTACAATTGGCCCTCTGTAGGAGATACCATACGGTACAATTGGCCCTCTGTAGGAGATACCATACGGTACAATTGGCCCTCTGTAGGAGATACCATATGGTACAATTGGCCCTCTGTAGAAGATACCATATGGTACAATTGGCCCTCTGTAGGAGATACCATATGGTACAATTGGCCCTCTGTAGGAGATACCATACGGTACAATTGGCCCTCTGTAGGAGATACCATACGGTACAATTGGCCCTCTGTAGGAGATACCATATGGTACAATTGGCCCTCTGTAGAAGATACCATATGGTACAATTGGCCCTCTGTAGGAGATACCATACGGTACAATTGGCCCTCTGTAGGAGATACCATACGGTACAATTGGCCCTCTGTAGGAGATACCATATGGTACAATTGGCCCTCTGTAGAAGATACCATATGGTACAATTGGCCCTCTGTAGGAGATACCATACGGTACAATTGGCCCTCTGTAGGAGATACCATACGGTACAATTGGCCCTCTGTAGGAGATACCATATGGTACAATTGGCCCTCTGTAGAAGATACCATATGGTACAATTGGCCCTCTTCAGACATAATCTCTACGCAAGATTATCACACAATTAGTTCCGCTTTTCGACTACAGAATACTCAAGCTTTTTTGAGGATCATAAATATTATAGAATGGATTAATATGACAAATGAATGTTTTTGATGGCTTAGCAACTTAGTTGAGTTCCTGTTTCTTGAATCATCCGAGCTGTGTCCGCGTGTAAAGGAAGCAGCAATGGCGGAAGACATTCCAGGTTGAAGTAAAGTCGCCCCTCACGTCCGAGCGGCGTGACCCGATGTTTAGCACCAGATCTGCTGCCTGCCTGATTGGCCAATCCATCTGTGGCTCAGAGATGACGTGAACAGGAGCTTAATGGGCTGTCATATCTCGAGATGACCTCCTATCTAATATCCTAGTGGAACTCTCTTTATGTGGGATGTCTTCTGCGTACCATATTGGTACATATAGCGATGATCTCTACCGAAGAGTCCCGTTGACCAAGTTTTGGCCATTCTGAGAATGAGCAGGATCCTCAGCCTTCTATGTTGTAAAGCGCGCCAGCCCCTAGGCTATTCCAGCTCTAGGGTTTACTCTGACGAACAACGGGACCTATTTAGCGGCACTACCTATAGTGTAGAAGTACACGTTATGACTAACGAGAGCAATGTAATGACCGGTGAGAACAACGTATTGATTTAATGAAAACGTTATGACTGATGAGAACAACGTAGTGAGACAATTTTATAAAGAACGAGAACAACGTTATGTAAGATAAGAACAACTTATTGAGGGATGATAACACCATTATGGAAAAAATAAACAACGTTATGACGCATGACAGAACAACGTTATGATGAATGAGAGGACAATGTTTTGGTTAATGATAATAGTGCTATGACGGGTGAGAACAACGTATTAACGGGTAAGAAAAACGTTATGACTGATGAGAACAACGTAGTGATGAATGAAGACAGTTTTATGAAGGAAAAGAACAACGTTATGAAAGAAGAGAACAACGTCATGACGGATGAAGACAATGTTATGACGGATGAGGACAACGTTATGACTGATGATACCAACGTATTGACGGATGAAGACAATGCTATGATGGATGATATCAACATTATGAAGAAAGAGTACAATTTTATGACGGATGAGGACAACATCATGACGGATGAGGACAACCTTATGACTGATGAAGACAACGTTACAACAGGTAAGAACAACGTTACATCGGAAGAGAACAGTGTTATGACGGAAGAGGACAATGTTACAATGGATGAGTACAACATTATGACGGATGAAGACAACGTTACGACAGATAAGAACAACGTTCCAACAGGTAAGAACAACGTTACAGAAGATGAGAACAACGCTACAAACGGATCATAAGGTGTAGTAACTCAATAACGGGGGATCCAGGTATAATGCAATCATCCCCTCACAAATCCTATAAGGGGATTAGTCTAATTGTGAGAGCTATCCTATTGAAAACCGCGAGTTTCTGCCACCAATTATGGCACCTCGACTCTTGTGTCTGTGCCTGCAGACGTAGTGAAAGAAGTTTTTTAAATGTTTTTTTTTATATTGGAGAAATACTCTCCATATTAGTGTTAGACGCGTATGATTCCTTTTAAAAATAAACAATTTCTACTGCCCTTACTGCAATGGAAAAAATTCCATTGCAGTAAGGGCAGTAGAAATTGTTTATTTTTAAAAGGAATCATACGAGTCTATAATAGTTTCGAATTTTGATAACAGATCGCGTTAATGCATCACAAATATTAGTACTTAGTGGAAATGATAATAAAATTTGAGAATGCTTGAAAAAATGTTTTGAAGATTGTAAGAGTAGAAATACCTACAGACACAATCTTAACTGACATTTGGGGTCAATATTCCAAATTGAGTTTTCTCTCTCATGCTATACATAATCTATTAATTATAAAGCTAGCAAAGATATTTACATTCAAAGATCCTAGAAAGGTCTGAAACCGATGGATTATGATAAAATATCCACGGCTATAAAAGAAGCATATTGGTTTCAGACCTATATTGAAATAAAGAAATTTTAATTAAAAAGGCATATATTGGATCAAAATATTATTTATTTTGCCAATATTTCAGTTGGCTGAACGCCAACCTTTATCAAGGTGTTGTAACATATTTAATGTGTGTCAACAACAAACAGAATTTTATATTTTACTATTTCCTACTTCTTTGTATGCATATATATGCATTTATTTAAAGTTTTATTATTGTAATTGTAGCTGTTGAAGGGCTGTTACATCCGAAAACTTGAATGGTCGTTGTATGAAAGAAACTCTTCCCTCAGAAGATTGTATTTTATTTATAAGTGTATGCTGTGCTTGTATATAACATGGGCTAGATGGAAATATGACACTACCTATCACCTCACATCTCTGTCATCTAATGGGGGATATCCAGGACATATGTAACTAGAGGCTCATGTCTAATGTATATATATAAAAATGGTGTAAATATATACTCTCTCAATATCTCTATATTCATCTTTACTTGCTAAACTTTGACTCATGTAAAACTGACTTTACTACATGTATATAGCCATTGATCTTATGTAAATTCTACTATGTAAATAATGATATGTAGTTAATGTCTGAATAAAGAGTTTTAAAACATATGTAACTAGAGTATTCTTCATCCTGTGGAATCCTTTCTCAAGACACTATATATTGAGTATAAAACATAGACTATACTGACTGCAATAACATGGACTAAAGTAAATCAAATTGAATTACTTTTCCATTGTCTTGTAGGTTAGATTTTGGGCTATTTTGTTAAAAAAACTACAGAGTTATTTAAATATAGAAACGTGCCACACTCTAGAAAATTGGAAATCTCTCAATTAGACCAGCCATTTTTGGCGTTGTAATATAGATTGGATATATAATGTATAATTTTCATTATATCAATATTGATTGTGATTATCTTTTGCTTTTTTATCTTCATTTGCGGTGAATCCGTGGTAAATCCATGTATAATAAATTTCCTTTCCTTCAATTTACCCAGACTAATCTATTAGCTTGATTGTCTTTATATAATTTTTCCTGTATATAAATATCATATTACCATTTAGGTACTATTACAGTTTTCCTGTATGTATCCTACATTTCTGATTGGAGAATCTGTATAAGACTAAAAGGTCTTAATGAAGCTTTTTGTTGTTGTTGTTGTTGTTATATAGATTGGATATATAACATAGATTATGATGATATAGATTGAATTAAAATGGGATAAAGAAACATAGATTAGACCACTAACATAGGCTATTATGTTGACATAGATCGGATTAAGATTGAATAAAACAAGATAGATTGGATTAAAATAGGCTAAATAAACCTAGATAAGATTAAAATGGGCTAAGGCAACATAGACTATGAGGACATAGATCGGATTAAAATGGGCTGAAACAAGATAGATTTGTTTAAAATGATCTAAAGCAACATAGTTTGGATGTATATCGTAGACTATGATTACATAGATCGGGTTAAGATTGGTTAAAACAAGATAGATTTGTTTAAAATGGGCTATAAAGCAACATATAGATTGAATATATAGCAGAGACTATGATGATAGAGATTGGATTGAAATGGGCTAAGGCAGAACATAGATTGGATATATGGCATAAACTATAATGGTATAGATTGGATTAAATGTCTAAAGAATAACAAAGATTGGACATGGGCCAGGATGATATAAGCTGCTCGTGTACTGCCATGACATTTTCTGAGGTAACAAGAACTTGACAATCGACTTCCAAGAAGAAGGAGAAGCCGCCCAAGGACGGCTGTAAGAGACAAAGAAGGAACTCGGCTATAATTCCCTATCGTGCTGAATTAAAAATGCGTTAGGTGAAATTTAGGATGATGACAAGAGACTCCGCCCCTCTCTATATGTAAATACAGCAACCAATCAGATGCTGTTACACCGCAGTTACATCTTCCGAGCGGCAGGAATCTCAGAGGACAACTTGTTCCTTCATATTTTATAACAATTTTGCTTGTAAAACATAACACGTCAGTTTAACTCTTTTTTTTTAACAGCATCTCATCTATAGTATAGGATGTTTAGAAGAGTTGACCATCTGGAGAGAACTCAGGATGGCCAACCCCATCGCTCTGACCGCCAAAGAGTTTAATCAGTCCAGGTTTTACGTCCCGAGGTTGTAAAAGACTTCCTTGAACCATAAACATCTGATCCTGGAACATAAATCTTGCTGACATGGTCTGACAAATCGTTCAATTGGCCTACCACACAAATAATAGACCATTGTCTCTGGGGAGGGACTCATTATGGAGATATCAAAGGAGGTGTGAAACCTTTTGTCGCGCCTTATAATTTATCTTCTTAAATTGGCTTAATGTTGATTAAAAACTTGTGGGCCAGTTTCCTCACCCGAGCTGCTACTGCCAGGGCGTTCCCTCTTGAACAGTTGGCTGAAACATTTCTTGTCGCGGGACATGTTTCTCTCATCCCATATAAGAAGAGATGTGGTACAAGCTAAGGTTTTTTGTATTTCGCTTCGAGAACAGGCACACACACACATTGAATTCAGACTTGTGTACTGAAGAGGGAAAAAAATCAGGAATCAAAACCCAAATGCTGAGGACAAGAGCTTCTAAACTGACAACCACACACCAAAGATAGAACCACAGCTACCAGAATAACAACTGATACAATAGAGGCAACCAAACAAAATACAATCGTAAGTGTTAGACGAACAACCACACTACATAAAAAAACCACAGCTAGAAACAGAAAACCACCTCAACAAGGCAGTCAATCAAACCACAGACAACCAAAACTACTAGACGCGAACAACCACATTACAGATAAAATCACAGTTTCCAGAAGGACAACCATCAATACCAGAAACACGATCAAAACACAGATAAGCACGACTTCTAGACGAAAATCCACACTACATTCAAAACCAAAACTATAAGGAATATCACACTACGAAAGAAAACCAAAACTACCAGAAAGAAAATCACAGCTATCATTAACCGGAATGAAAAAACACAACAACCAGACATAGAACCGTAAATCTACCGGAATGAAAACCCACAACAACCAGACAGAGTACCACATCTAGAAGATAAACATTTTAGCCCCTGGCGGAGTGCTTGGAGCTTTCTCCACCTCTGCCACGGGTTGGCCTGGTATTGCACTATCTCCAGGAGCAGCCCATTCAATAATAAAAAGAAGTGATGATGATCTAACAGATAAACAGCCATCTCTATCAGAATGACAAACACATCAACCAGATAGACAACCATTCGGGAAAGATAGCTGTGTGAACTTGAAAATTCAAATTTCTTAGAGGATGTTTGAAAATCAAGCAATCGAGATTACAGAAGCAAGATGTAGAGGGACAAGTAGGTAGAGGGGATTGTTGTTATCAGGATGTTGGAACAGACAATGGTGCTCCACATGTCTGAAGAGAAGTGGACCGCCTGACGTCCCTGCCTGCACATCCTGCGTGCACTATATAAAGGCCACCTATATATATACTAACCTCCACCGGGTAAATATTGACGGGGGGAATCATCCTTAGTGTCACTTTTTAAACACATTCTTTGGGAGGAACACTTTTAGAGGTATTTTGACGACCTAAAACCCCCAACCTCAGCAAGAATTATTGATGTCTTTTTTAACCATCCTCCTTTTCTGATCAACCTTACAACATCCCTGTTGGATTAACGTATTAAGCATGATCCAAATTCTTAAAAGTCGGGTTCGAAACTGCATAAACGTTACTTTTGTCTCAGGTCGATAGGTATTGCAGCCTTGACGCTGTATCATGCTTCTTTAGCTTCTACCATTAATTCAGCGGTCTCCTTGTCTGGTGTTCTGGTTGTTTGGATGAATTCTGGATGATGATGCCATCAAGAAGGATGTACAAGCATTCTTAAAACGAGAAAAGATGATAAAAAAATCAATTTATCTGGAGGAGAATTTGTCCAGCGTTAGGTAAGCCTTCTAAAACTCAATTTGGGAATACATTTATCAGCAATATGTATCTATCTTTCAGCCACATTGTCAATAAATAGAATTTTCCATTCGATTCAGTGACAAGAGAAATATAGAAGACTTGAATGACAGAGTTTAGATTGTTCTGTCTTGTCTCAACATTCCTGAAATTTTCAAGAGAATAAAGACACATCCACATCACGACTCTATTATCTCTATATCCTATTTGTCTTATTTCCACTCTTTCATTTTGGACAGGACTTTTTAACGACGTATTAAGCAGTGAATTTTCAGAAGGAAGCATATTTGTAAATTAAAGTTCCCTGATTTAATCTTTTCTGAAGAATTCTAATAAAGGTAGATCCAAACATAAGACCAAGAAGAAAATCGAAAAATGCAGTATAACAGCGGTATGGTAGATTAAACTGGTAAAACCGCTGGAAGGGTTCACCACTGATGAGCCAGGCCCTCCCATCAATTTTTCCATTGCAGTAAGGTCAGTAGAAATTGTTTCTTTTTAAAAAGAATCATACGCGTCTATAATAGTTTCCAATTTTGATAACAGATGGCGCGCTAATGCATCACAAGACCAAGAGTACTCGAGGTTTCAAGCTCTAGCAAAGGCATCCAAACGACCATATTGGTTGTAAGGTTGATGGACACGGAAGGGAAGTTGTCACAGGGATGTCGCAGCAGGACACCTCCTGATTACCGCCAGGAGAATAAGTCACACAATTGACATTACTGGGGACCGATAATTGAGTTTGTCCGAATGAGTCAAAGATTAGGTTGACCACAGTGCTGTGAGAATGTTTTGTAGCATCAATTCTTGGCTAGATTCCTTGTGATAAAATATACTCTTTGACTTGGATAGAAAGGTATATTGGTTAAGGAATCTTACGTGCATTAACCTGGTCAAAATATATATTTTTAAAGTTCTTTGATTAAATAATCCCTTGATTTTAAAGAATTGATTTAAAGAATTAGCAAATCGTTTAAAAGAACATGGAATTGTTTGTTTTTATAGAACGGTAACATGGCCAAAGTATTCCATTGACTTTGTAAAGTAGTTTCAGATTTTTATTTCCTTTTTCGCTCGTGAGCGCGCGGGGATATAAAGGACTATCTAAACTACAAGTTATGGTTCTTGTTCGGTATAATGTGGGGCATGCAAAACCTAAAGGCTATAACAACGCATATGCAAATCCAGATGGCTAAGACATGGTAGTTAGTTGAAATAAATAATTTTCACCTTTTTGTATCGTTTTTGTTCCTTTTCTTGTAGCTTGGATAATCTAATGGCCTTCTTCCACGCCCCAACACATGCTAGCAAATACGAAAAAAAAAGCTTCCTTGTCTCGCTAGCAACAGGGAGAAGCTACGACGAGGCCAGAACAAGCTGACAAGTAAAAGACAATGCCAGCTGAAACAATACTAACAAGAACTCCAATCATGTATAAACCCAGGATACTCTAGGAGAACAAGAGGAAAATTGAAAAAAAAAAGGTCTGGAACTAAGGGGACCTAGCGTATCAAGACAAAAGAAAATTTTGAGCGGGAGAAAATAAATCTTCTGTTCTTATGCAATATCTTTGTGAAACATTCTTTTGGCGCGGCTTCCTTCACAGCGGGGAGCTAGCACTAACGAAGTGGGGGAAGGCTTTCCCCAGTGACCTTGTGCCAAGATTTGGAACCTTTTATTGTTCCAGAAGAACGCGTCCGGGGCGGAAAATTCGCCCATCAATCAAAAAACTTCTTCGTCTGATTGAAAATAATCCCCCCCCCCCCTCCTAATTCTCTCCGCCGCATCCCTCGTCTCTTTTGAACATCTTCTGCTGTGACCGCAACTCTCTATTAACGTCTGTCCATTAATGGAGCTTTTGTTTAACTTTTGTTGAGAGTAATCGATAATAAAATGAATATTTTACGTTTTTTATAACATTCTTTGTGAATATAAATTAAAAAATCCTATATACACTTATATTTTGATGGTATCTGGTCAAATTTGAATAGAGGATTCATAAAAGATTTATATTTTTATGGTAAAACAAGGTATAAGACGAGGTATATTTGAATTATTCAATTGTTTTTTCGTTTACCTCAACAAATCAAACGATATATGTTAAATATGATGGTTTACAAATGGAAGCAAAAGCTAGCTGTTTTATTCCTCAAGGATGTTCCATGCAAAGAGCATGATGATTAAAGTAAAATTGTAAAAAGTAAGATTGATTTTAAGCATTAACCTATCATCGTAAGTTTAAAATCATCATTTTAGTGTGTTTAAACAAGTTTTAAGAGATATAGCATTTATTTATTATTTATGCTGAACTACATGAAGCAGAGATATGTATTCTCAATGCTGATTATAATCAATGTAGTTAGCTTTAATTATATTTGCGTCAAATTTCAGATAAAATATTGTAAAAGAAGTTGTTTTAGTTACTGCCTAAATACATTGTGAAGCATCCATTTTAAAGATGTCAAAAATAGCATGAGAGAGAGAGAGGGGAATATTAATTCAAATGTGATAAAAATTTAATACTAAGTTTCAGAAGATAAAAATATATACTATAATCATCAGAGAAATTTTGTAAAAAGTTTATATATATATTTCATATATTATGTTTCCTTATCTATTTTTATAAATGCTAAATATGTTTTAAAATAATTTTAGTTTGCGAATGCAGAGAATATAATTTTTATTTACAAACACATAGCCCAAATAAGTTATTGAATATTTTTCCTACCATGAAATAATATACCGTAAATATATATATATATAATAAGACAAAAAAATTATTAAAACTTTTAATTAATTCTTTAAAATTGTGTGAAGGCGTAATTCTAATTTATCCAATTCCGAAAATCTGATTTTTCTAATTTATTTATATTTTTTGCAAAATATACTAATGTCTTTATTATTCAAGTTGTGAAAATATGTATTATTTTTAATTTCGCTTGATATTGTTATGTATTTTTAGTTTTCATAGCTGTACATTTTATTTTTTAATTGATTAAAATGGTGGATCGTTATAAATTTAAAAATATATTTTTCATAATAGTTTTGCAAGCATATTTAAATGTGTCTCTACAGAAAGATGCAAATGAAATAAATAAATATTTATTTTTCAAATATATATTCAGGCGACCATTTAGATATAGGCTTGCATAAAAATATTAAAAATAATTAATATAAAATAAACTTGATATTTTGTGGGTGTATTTTATAAAATTTTATTATTTGTTATTCTAACCTAGATTGAAATGTGATTTCACATAAATAGCAATATATATTTAAAGAAAATACTAATATTATTTAGGTGTTCATATATAACTTTAACTTCATTTAAATATCTAAGATATTTTTCAATTAAATTTAGAAAAAAATAACAATATTGCTTTTGAGCGTAAAAGGCACGTAAATAAAACTATATATTAATTATTCAAAAAATGTTATTATTATTTATTTTCAAACATTAAAAGTCTAGACATTAATATAAAAATGAAATTATTATTATTTAGTTAAACTAAAAAAAAGGTTTTTCATAAAGTATATAACGAATCTCGGGGAAAAAAAGAAGAAAAATCATAGAATGGGGACAGAAATGGCTCCAAATTAGATGGCAGCCGAGGAGGAGTCGTAAAAAGGTTTTAAGGACCGACCGCGGCGGCCAGGACCAATAATCTCTCTTGGGGTGCGAAATGCCCATTAAATTCTAATAAAAAGCATTCGAAACGTTCTTTAAAAAAAAAATCCTGCGAATTTCCTTGTTTCTTGCTTTTTATTCTTTCCATCTTCTCGTCTACACGAATATTTTCTATTCATATGGCCCTTCTTACCAGCTAACTCCTTTTTGTTATTGGAGCTCAATACGAAAGAGGGGGGAAAACACTAAAACGCCCTTACTTATTTTATGGAAACCACAACATAATGACTGTTTTAAAAGGTATAAAGAGAATATTTTCTGAAATTTATTTGAGAAATATATATACATACGAGTTGAACAATTATTATAAGATGTTATTTTATAAACTTATAACGATATTTTGTGTATAATGATGGAATTCTTTCTATTAGATTAAATTTGAATAGATTGTTAAGAAAATGTTGAAGATATAATATAAAATGTTGGGGCCAAGCCAGCGGCAACCCTTTGTCTTGGCCCCTCCCAATGGCAGGTGCTCTCCGTCCAAAGCAACAGGCTAGATCTTTCAGGAACCATCCAGATCTTCGAATACGTAAGTATTTTGCAACTAAAGAATTCTCTACAGATCCAAGAGTACTTTTTATTATGTCTTAATGATTCTGTCTGATCACAGAATGGAATGATTACACATTATCGATTTTAAAATAATTATTTATTATCTCTGTGTATATACACTCATAAACAAAACTTATGGAAGTTTGTATATCGGGATTCAGAACAATAACTCTGAAAGATATTACAGTGACTTTAATTGAAGATACACGAGATTACTGTGAACAATATTACCTCTGTCTCCTTCCAAAAAACAGACGACGGGCAATATCAAAATATGAAACATCCTTAAGTTTTGTCCATGAGTGTATATATGATTGAATATCTAGTACATCCTTTCTTATTCTTTATTTCCGATGCTTCAGCAACCCGACCTTTTTCAAAGAAACCTGTAATGGATATATTTAACTATATTTATAAATCCAACCCCTGTACAATATATAATGCTTATTTCTATATATCTAATTTGATACCACTCTCTTTTCGATTGCGTCTTTTAAATCCTTCGAATTTTAACACGCTCTTTGTGTACGGTAGTATGTGAAAAAAAGATACCTGGATTTCAAAGTGAAACAGATAAAAATAAACATTATCCTACCATTTTGGGGTTTGAACTTACACAGACGGGTTCGAACACCTGTCATAATACATCAGATAGAAACAGTCCTAAACCCTATTTTCATCATTTTACTTCCTATTTTTATATTTCAGCATAGAGTTGTGGTATAGACTATCTGTTCCTAGGCTATAAACAACAACCTCTGCCTATAGCTATTGTGGCAATGTCTCTTGTTAGATGGGTGCTGTTCACCTGGGTTGCCGGTAGTGCCAATAAAGGGCATACCACCGACCACATTCTTCTCCACGTGAAGATTTCATCATGGAGCGATGGGCCACATTATGCAAGGCAGGCAGGTACAAGAAAAGAAGCATAAATCAGGGAGATTTGTAGGGAGGGCGCCACTGCGACAAACACCCGGTCCTCGCACAATGCCGCTGGCCCCTGCAAGGGCCCCTTCCCCCCCTCCACACGATGGCAGCCTACATTCTGACAAGGTCACCTCCGTCGTCTTGTTGCTAGATTGACTTTGATAAAATGCTCTTGTCACTTTTGAGTTCCTTCATTTTGATCGGGAGATCGATTTGAAAGAATCGGGAATAGAGTTTTAAACACATCTACGAATGTGTCCTATTTGAATAAGCCCTGAGTTTCTTACATCCATATTGACAATTCATCCATAGAGATGCTGTTGTATTACTTCCAAGCCTATGGAACAATCAATTCGAAAGAATCTAGAGTGGATTTTTCGATATGCTCAACCATCGCTATGAACTTATGGGAATAAACTCTGATCTTCTTACATCCATAGAGATGCTGTTGTATTACCTCCAGGCCTATGGGCCAATCAATACGATTTAATCAAGAGTGGAAATTTTCGATATTCTCAACCATCGCTATGGACATATCATATGGGAATAAGCCCTGGTTTTCTTACATCCATAGATATGCTGTTGTACTACTTCCAGGCCTATGAGTCAATCAATTTGAAAGAATCTATGGATATTTTCGATATGCTCAACCATCGCTATTAACATATCATATGGGAATACGCCCTGATCTTCTTACATCCATAGAGATGCTGTTATACTACTTCCAAGCCCATGGGCCAATCGATTCGAAAGAATCTAGAGGGAATAATTTCTATATTCTCAACTATCGCTAAGAACTTATGGGAATAAGCTCTGGTTTTCTAACATCCATAGATATGCTGTTGTACTACTTCCAAGCCCATGGGCCAATCGATTCGAAAGAATCTAGAGGGAAGAATTTCTATATTCTCAACCATCGCTAAGAACTTATGGGAATAAGCTCTGGTTTTCTAACATCCATAGAGATGCTGTTGTACTACTTCCAAGGCCAATCGATTCGAAAGATTCTACCATATGGGGATGGGCCTTGGTCTTCTTACATCCACAAAGATACTGTTGTACTAGGAAGGAATAGCACATCTTCCATGGGCCCACCAGGCAGCAGCTTGGAGATAAACTCTCGGTTATCGACGGTGGAAGGCTTAGCTATGTCGCAATGTGTGAACACAAGGAATCTGCTCCAAGAGATAATAGAACGTTCTTCAACGCCGCTACCGTCTGTATCCAACATGTATGTACCTGAGGGAAGATAAATTTGATTGTGGCCAGTCATCCATCAAGAGAGCCGCCAACATTTTAACATCTCCACCACAGACAAAATAACATCCCACTGACAGGATTGCCAATTAACTAATGCACTTCCAACCAACCGGATGTAATGGTGATTCATGCGCCGTAGAGACGGACAGACAGACAGACCTCTCTGCTTGGTTACAACTTAGTCGCTACATACAGTACATGGCTGTTACTTGTTACAACTTGGGTTGGTTGTAACAATCAGTAAACTTGGCAGCTTCCCAGATTCTTCCAGGAATATAAATTCTTAAATTTGCATCGTTTTATAATAAGAACTACATTGCTCTGTGTTCTTTCAATTCTTCCTTACTTATCTCCTTTTTATCCATATAAAGTACAAAATAGCATATAAACTGGTGTATACCAGTGGTATAGTATTTAGAATTCAGAGATATAGACCAACTGCTTTCGTTATATCAACGTTCTATTCCTTTTTTAACAAAAGTTAAATAAAAAGTCCCAAAATTTGATTTAGCAAATTTTTAGACTAATTTATTATAAGATCGGGGTTCATACATACATATTTACATATGTGAAATTTTTTCAATAATTTCGTCATATCAGTGATATTGTATTATATTCTAGAGTTATACGGTTATATATAGTGCTATAAGGTTTGGTAGTTGTCTAAATTGAACAATTATATATATAGCCAACTGTATATGTATATAAGGATATAGAGTAGTCTATATTATAAAAACAGGGTTATAGAGACGCTAATTCTAGCCACACTTACAATATAACAAAACCTAGATTTTATAGCACCATAAAAAAGCTAACAACGGCCAATTACTTATCAACAATACATATTGTACCATGTCTATTCTATGTTAAAATAAATGGTACAATGTGTTTTTAAAATGTCCAATGGAATTTTTTTAATGATTGAAAACTTATTGAAAGAAAGCATTTGCATCCTCAGATCAAATATATTAATACGCCTTTATAAGATTGAATGAAGTAAAGAAAAACAGCAGTATATAACACGGTATGTATTCTCTGCTATTAGTATTTATCATTAACTTCTTTGTAAAACGACATTTGAAAATTATCCCGGATGTGTTTCTTTTGAACGAAAAACGAAATTTATTTTAAAGAGAAATAACTATTATTTCTAACCTTATGGATGAAGTATGAAAGGATGAATTGTGAAGAGTAATGATAAACGGAAAAATAAAAGTGTCCAGGGATGGGAATCGAACCTACAGTGTTCCGCTAACCGTGCAGATGCCATGTCCACTAGGCTGGACATGCGGGATAATTTTCAAATGTCATTCTACAATTATAAGCCGCATTATATTGTATTATAAATTAGCTTCTTTATTACAATGTAGATATGACCAACCAGATGGGTTGATTTGCAAGGTTTTCCTCAATGTGCTAACTTCCAATCTACAATATATTGTTGCCTGCATATACTCATCCATCAATAAGCTCTACTCATTCCAAGTAGATACCTATATAAGTCCAAATATTCACAGACTTACATTTTATATGATTTAATGAAATTTAAAAAGAAAATTCCATATTTAAGGAATATATACGCAATCTTTATGTTCATACGTCATACATAACGTTTTAAAACATTTAGTAATATATGGTTAAATACATAAAAAAAAAACACTACTAGAAATTCAACATCTAGATCATTTCAAACAATTACAATTTCACATTAATACTCAAATACAGGCAGATTGATATCAATCTATATTTAAATATATGAATACTAATCCTTTAGGGAGATAGGTAATCATACACAAAAAATATTCAAATTCGTATATTTATAATTTATTTATTTGTTGTCACATGAAACTAGAAAGCTAGATTGTGTATCGATAAAAATTAAGCCTCTCTAAGCACCAAATCGATATCAAATCAATACCCGATCTATCCATTTCATATTCGTTTAAAGAAGATCAGTCACATACGGTCTAGGGTCAAAAAGACTTTATATAGAAAAGAATAGGAAGAATAGTCCAGCAGGGGACAAGATGGACTCCGGGAAACATCCAATTAGAAACAAGCCAGAAGATGGCTTCCAAGTCCACCGAGGGAGGATCTCCCTCGAATATTAATTAAACGACAGCCGATCTTATCTCCCTAATATACCTAATTATTAATGTTATCTCTCTGTGAATGAGAGAGAAAATAAAAGTTTACTTTTGACCACTGTGCTACTGAAATGAATTATCAGTTGTGTTGTGATCATTTTTTTTTTTTAATAGTCTCACAATTTGATTAATAAGGTAATTTAGATTTTTTTTAATGTTCAAAAATGAATTATAAAAGAGTTATCATGCAATATTGCCAAAAAAAAAAGATAATTTAACTGTTTTCAAATATGGCTTGATTTTTTAAAACGAGTTATTGTTTTCTTTATGAGAGAGTACTCAAAACTTATAAATTTATTGAAAATAATCGCTATTTTATAACCAATTTTATAAATTACAAAAATACAAATATTTTCTTTTATATTCTTTGAATTTTACATGGAGGTAATAATATACTTCTGTGTATAAATTAATCAGAAATTGATCACATAAAAGGTGTATCATTTTTTTTACATTAAAACATTTTGGGTTTACTAAGTTGTGTAAATATTAATTATACTGATCAATTTAAAACATAATGGCAATATAATTCAAATAACATTGATGTCTCTTAAAAAGTATATACATTCAAGAGGTGAACAATGAGGTTGAATATGAATAACAGGATTTTTTTAAAGTTACCGATAATGATTTGAAATGCATTTATCTTTCGTTTAGATTGAAAGTATTTGGGAAAAAGCGCTCAGAACTGAAATATATGTTAAACTAAGCCACGATATACAATACAACGAAACTATAACAAAAACTTCCTATAAATACGTATTATTTTTTAATATTATTTAGCTTTTCCTCACACTCGCGATGCAACGAAAGTTTTTCTCTAACTATTCAAATTCTTTAACAATTCCATTTACTTATTAATAGTTTATACTGTATTGCGAAAAAAATATTATTATAAGAACAACCACACGTCAGAGAAATATTACTATTATTATAGTAATAATAAACCTTCTAGGTTTCTATAGCGGTAACATTACAACGTTAGAAAAAAAAGAGTGCAATTCTCAAATAGGTTGATAAATTTCCAAATTTGAGAAAAAATGGATATAATAATAGAAATTGTTGCTAAAAGGGGGGGGTGTGTTATTATTAATAATAAACATTCTAGTTTTCCATAACGGTAACATTACAACGTTAGCAAAAAAGGTGTTATTCTCAAATAGGTTGATAACTTTCCAAATTTGAGAAAAAATGGATGAGTATAGAAATTGATGCTAAAAAGGAAAGTTAGAAATAATATTGAAGATTATATTACAAGGCAAGGGTAAAATCGTCTCAAGGAAGTTGATGAAGAAAGAAGGAAGGTGTTTCAGATGGTGGGGAGTGGTTCTACAAGATGATGGGGTGACGAAATCAGCATTGAAGGCTGCTGAGGAAAGACAGGACAGGGTGCTGTTACAATGGCGTCATCCCTGATATCGCGGCACAAGATAAGAGGCACAGTATCAACTGTTCCGAAATAGGTCCGGCATGTTTGGTGGCAGCCTATGTTGAAATCTTTATTTTATTTATATACACATCCTCGTTTTATATTTGTCAATGTTGTATAGGTATGTAAATATAGGTAATTCTGTGTGTGTGCCTCATACAAAATTCCTAACGAATTATAATTTGTAAAAGTGGATGAGAGATCATATTTAAAAAAGTCATAATCTTTAAAATTAGCAATTTTTTCATATATATATTTATTTTTTGAAAATAGAGCAATCCATTAATAAATCTTTAATTAAAAAGGCATATATATTTTTTTATCCAATATATGCCTTTTTAATTAATAATATATATTTATGTAATAAAAATACATATTGAGAGATAATATATGAATCACTCTATAATTCCAAAACTCAATTTTTACCAAATTTTATATTCCAGATTTTGTGTGTGTGAAAACAATTTATTATAGGCTAATCTAGAATTAACTGCCATATATTAGTCGTCTGCCATGAAAATACCCAGCCTATGGTCCAATATTAAATAAAAAAGCCATAACACGGTTTATGACCTTCTGTTTATGTGTTAAACATAGCCACTAGTCTCACGTTAGTTAGATTCAGTATCCCTAAAATTTGACCGACTAATTCTTCTAAATTAAATATTACTATTCCAATTTTATATATGGCCGTAAAGATAATTTTACTAATTGATATCTCTGTGTTATATTAAATCAAAATATACAGACTATGAATATTGATATTTGAAAAATGGTTTATCTGTGATTTTTTTTTAATCCGGAAAAATAATTTGAGATGTATTTTGAAATTATAGGTAATAATTAGAGAGTATATAGTTTATAATTTAGTTATTTAGTTTGTATATATAATATAGTTTACCTATTTTATTTTAAAATAATTATATTTCTAAGTAAAATGGAAATATATACAGAAATAGAAATTTAAAAAATATTATTTTTATATAGAAACGGTTTGAAATTATATAAAGAGCGGAGGAATTTCGTTAATTTCAAATATAAAATATATTTGCAGAAAATTAATAAATATTCGAATGAATATATTATATGTAACAAATCGATGCATAAAGATAATATTTATGTATAATATATTTTTATATTTCAGTGTATTTAATATTGGACATCGCATAAAAATTAAGCGTTAACCTTGCCCTACAATAATAATAATAATGATAAATAAATGTGTAATTAAAGCATACACATATTTTGAAAATTTGCTTCATATTGTATAAATAATATATCGTAGCTTTTTGCTATGCAAAATATATAAAACACTTACTACTTTTTAAATAATAATTTAATATAAAACCAATATATACTGTATTGTTCATATTTTGATTACAATTAAAATAATATATCGTATTTTTTATTTTTAAACATGCTTTATATTTTAGGCATAAATATTCAATCAAAATATTAAGATATAATTCTAGTTTAATAATATTGTATTCTTAATAAAATATATGTTGAAAGAACAAGCTCTTTATAACTAAATACACATTTAATATATTAAATAAAAAACCATAATATATTTTAAAAGACTCAATCTAAATAATTTACCATTAAAATTACAATAAGCGTGGTTACAAAAAATACATAAAACTATTATTTTAAATGCTATCGCTATAAATGTGGTATTAAATAAACGAGATTTAAAGGAATTTACGGAAAAGAAAAATAAATTTAAATAAAATAAGTTTCATTTGTTTATTT
Organism: Cordylochernes scorpioides; assembly: GCA_030710605.1. Classification (NCBI taxonomy): domain Eukaryota; kingdom Metazoa; phylum Arthropoda; class Arachnida; order Pseudoscorpiones; family Chernetidae; genus Cordylochernes; species Cordylochernes scorpioides. Next base: position 137,385,802 of record CP092865.1, read on the forward strand.
AAAGCTCGAATAAAATTTAAGCCTATTATGGAAAGTTTGCTTTGACTCTTGAATTTATTTGAGTATAAACAAACGGAAAACATCCGAATATACTTTAATTTTAATGTAAAATATAATAATAAAGTTTTATTTTTATTTATTCATAAAACGAAAAAGAAAACTATTTTTCAGAGGGTGAAACAAAGTTTTATTTCAGATCTCTAAACTGTTGCATTTATTTCGGAGCTTTTTATTCCAAAAGATTTGTTTATAAATGTAAACCATTGTATCAAAGCGAGTTAATTTTTATTGCTTTTTTTATTTATGAAAAAATTATATTTTACATATATAATACTGTAAACCGAATTGAAAAATTTAAACGCGTTTTTTATTTAACTTATTTGTAATGTTTCAAAACAATAAATTAATTGGAATAGTAAAATAATTTTTGAAAAAAAAAAAATTTTTTTAAATTATATCTTAATTTTGGAATTTATAAATACAAATATTTTGAATAATGAAATTAAATAGCAATTTAAAAAACTAGAGAGTGAGGCGACACGATCTTATGTCTTTATTAATGAGGTATTATATTCAATAATTGATTGATTGATTGATTGCAAAGAAGTCATTTAAAGAAAATTAATTCGTAACGACTCTTCATAAATCACTTTTAAGAATGTGTTTGCGTGCTTGTAACGAGGCGTTGCCCAGAACTCTATGTAAATATTACCAATTGATAACCTTTAGTTACATGGGCTTTGTTCATATGACATTTGCTTTTGTAATGAATCCTCTCAAAGTCGTCCGCGTAATGATTTTTTAAATAATATTATGTGACTGTGGTTAACAGATTGGTTACTAATATTTGATGGTGTTTAATTTTTGGTTATGTCAAGTTATCATAAGCAACCTACCTGTCTTTTCTTTGATCTCACAGAGAACACTAAAGAGTGCTGGCTTCATCCGATGGCAGTTCAGGGTATGTTTCCTGCACATCTCAGGTTAGTAAACAGTGTTTATCGAGAGTATTAAAAATGAAAAGAGGAATTTCTATAGATCATAGGTGAGTGTAAATGGTCTTGTATCCCCCTTACCTTGCCTGGGCTTCATCCAAGCTCTGGTCGGTGATATTCATGATTTGTTGTAGAATCTCGGAGATGTCGTGCTTGCGTCCATCGGGGGTGGCAGTTTCAGGGGCCTGGTCCACGACGGGTAAATAGCCGCCGGGGGCCGGCATGCCTCCAGGCGTCACAGCAGGATGCAGCATGTTACTTTCCATCACGGCGCCCGGTCACATCCATAGATACGCCTGCCTGTCTTACCTCCGCGGCCCCGGCTGCATAGGCTCGACGGCACGCGTGGAAACAAATAAACAAACAAACAAGACGCTGCCAAAAAAGACGAGCAGCGCCCGGCTACACTCGAAGCGCCTCTCAACCAAAGAATAATAATAGATGGCCGGACGACACACGTCACTCGAGGAGCTAGCCAATCAGCGCACGCCGGCCCATACGTCAATCAAGCCTAAAGCCCCGCCTACCAGCTCCGAGACGAGCGCTGCCGGAAGTTGGACCCGCGCATGCGCAACGCGCCACCTACCGGCGGTTAGAATATAAAGTTTTATATATTAAATGTTTTCTCCACCTCGGTCACACCTCCACAAACCCAACTTTTAAATCGTGCGCTCCTTTGACGGCCTTGTTGCCTTTTCTTCGTTTCCCCCCCTTTCTTTCTTTATTTTAATTCTTTTCATAATTATCATGTCCTTTTTTTTAATATTTGACCTCCTTTTTTCATTGAAACTTTTAAATTAAGATATGCAAATATATATATTTAAATATATTTAATAATATAAAAAATAAACCTTTTATTTAATTTAACGAATGAATGAACTATTCTCTAGGCTACTCATGGATGAACTGTGTAAGAGAATGAAGTGTTGGTGCTAAAGAAATCCACATACGATGTTAATGAGTCAGTAGATAAGGTGCTTATAAAATGTGCAGGAACTGTAAGCGCTAAGTGTGATCCCCTCCGGAGAACATCTTCCATGTTAACAGAGATCTCCACTCATCATTTCACATAAACTAACCATTCAGAATCATCCATACATCCAAAATTTTCAGAAGAGTTCTTCTATATTTCGATGTGGCACCACGAACCATTCTCTCTGAAGAGATAAAGAACACACAAATAAACACTAAGATGAGACGACGTGATAAAAAGAGGAAAGAATGATAGATTTTTTTTTTTACCTTCGCCTTCCTTTTATAACGCACTTGTGATTCAAGTATAAAGTTAACATAGCTTAGGCAGTTAGAATTAGCTATGACTCGGCAACTAAGTCTAGATTTACTGGACAGATAAATTAATTTAGTTTGTTTTGACTGGATTATTGTTAGTGATCAAATCCTTCCTTCTTATCTCTTCCACCTTCTTCTATACTGTTTGAAGTTTATATGTTAATTTTGTAATTATTCTTATTTTTTAATTCATAGAAGCATTTTTATGGCAGACATATTCAAATTTTTATCATCATAATCATTTTTTGGATTTTTTTTTCTTAGTTAGTTATCAAATCATTTTGCAATTGTAGTTTCTTTTTGTTTTGTTGTGTTCCTTTTTAAGCAATAAAATATATAGAACTAAGGTGTAATATTCAATTTAAGCATATGGAACCAACATCGATTCATTTTTAAAACAAAGCAAAAGCTTATACAAGTTTCACTTTTTCATACACATACTATGACATCGTTTCATTAAATCCCACACCAAGAATACACCTTCATGGGCAGACGATATAAGCAGAAGGACATATGATAGTTATAGCGATCTGGTGTATTGAATTAGCTAAATCATTGGGAAGGTTTACCTGCGAAGTCTCAATCCTAACCAATACCTTTTCATATTCAGTTCATTAATTATAGGAATTCGTTTTTTATTAAAAAAAAAAAAAGAAGTTTCATTGTAAAATTTCATCCGCAACCACAAGAAATGTACTTAATTGCTGCTATATTCCAAAACGAATCACAATCACTTTTTCTAAATATGTCTAGATGACACATGTAGAAAGAGATAGATCACTATTCATGATAAAAAAGATGGATTGAGAATAAACAAACCAAATAAGATTTTAGTATCGTAGTTATACCTGTTAAAGGGCTGTTACTCCCGAAAGCGTCCAGGGAACGAGTGGGAATTATGTTACGAGGACACTGAACATCTTACAATTAGAAAAGACCCCACAACCACACCCGAAAGCTTGTATTGTCGTGATAAAAAGACATTATTTCCTTAGCGAATTGTCTTTTATTAATAATTTTATACGGGAGGATTGCATTAAAATATTAAAAATAAAAAGAGGAAACTCTAAAGATCATAGGTGAGTGTAAATGGTCTTGTATCCCCCTTAACTTGCCTGGGCTTCATCCAAGCTCTGGTCGGTGATATTCATGATTTGTTGTAGAATCTCGGAGATGTCGTCCATCGGGGGTGGCACTTATAATATTAACAAAAATATTTTGATGCACAAACGTTAAGTGGATTGGTCATTCTGTTTGGTTCACAATCCAACATCTGCTGAAAGAAACATGTTAGGGCTCTCCCCCACAGAGGGTCGATGTCAAGGCTGGGTGACATTGCCCCCTGTGTTGTCACCGAACACCCCTTACTTCGATCTACTAGCCCCCTCTCTCTCAACTCAAACACAAACCCTACTCACTCACTATAGTGACGTCTCGCTCACAGAGAGATGCAATCTTTTTTTTTTGCTTATCCATAGTAAAATCATGGTGGGTAGAAGTTAGTGACTGCTTTTACTGTAAGTGCACCACATATCTACACATGTGAAAAGCAGTTCGACTTTTACTTACAAATGTGCCAGAGCCCCGTTTGGTTAATTGCACCCGCTGGTGTGGTTGGACTTTTTCAAGAATCAGGGGCCATTGGAGCTTTTTTTTATCAGAAAAAAGTGCCAAATGCGGGAATCGTACCCGGGTCGTAGCGGTCGAAAACCAACGGTATAGACCATCCTTCCACCGACCGCCTAGAGATGCAATCTAAAGAATCCAACAAAACAGAAACAACAACCCAAATCTTTAATAAGACAGCTTAACGACTTGTATGTTGTATGTTAAAACCTCATTTTTATATAAAAATTCTCAAAATACATCATTAATAGACGTAAGAAATGAAAATATTCAAAGCACGAATGTCTTTTTTTTACACAAAAAATCAAACTTCTACTGTCCTTACTACGATGAAAAAATTATATTGGGATGGTTTAGTTCATCAGTGGTGAACCCTCCCAGCGTTTTGCTAATTTAATCTATTAGACCGCTTCTTAGAGCTCTAATACTGTATTGAACTTGTTTGAAGTTTATATGTTAATTTTATAAGTATTCTTATTTTTAAATTCATAAAAGCATTCTTCTGGCAGACATATTCAATTTTTAAATATTATTATTGTTTTTTTCTTAGTTAGTTATCAAATCATTTGCAATTGTAGTTTCGTTTTTGTTTTGAGTGTTCCTTTTTAAGCAATAAAATATATAGAACTAATGTGTAATATTCAATTCAAGCATATGGAACCAGCATCGATTCATTTTTAAAACAAAGCAAAATCATAAGTTTATACAACTTTCACTTTTTCATACAGGACTATTCTGCTTATATAATGTTACACTGAAGGGTAGAATCTTAGAAATGGTATTTGAGCAAACTATAGAAATACGCTTTCAGGAAAGTATAATTACATATAAATATTGATTTTTGCCAAAAAAAGAAGCGGTCGTTGCTTCAAATATTTTAATTTCTTATATATAGACTGCGTGTTATTGCTTTATAGTAATTATGATTCCTTTCTTCCTGTAGGGAATCTGTATAAGACAGGTGGTCTTAATAAATCTGTGTGTGCTTTATAATAATTGATAGACGTGGTTCAATTAGAATCTCAAACATCTTTGGAGAAGGGGCCACTTAAACATATCTCGGTCACTACTGGAGCACTTACAGGGAGTGTGATTGTAAAACTGATTGTTTAGGTTAATCAGTCATGCTCCTTCGAATTGATCGATCCATAGAGTTGTCAACTGATGCTTAGACGTTGCCATGGTTTAAAAATCACAAAGATTTCTACAAAGCAATAACGCGCAACCGCTTCTTTAGAGTTCCAATACCATATTGGATCATTCTGCTTTTATATGCTACACTGAAGGGAGGAATCTTAGATATGGTGTTTAAGCAAACTATGGACATAAGCTTTTAGGACAGTAGAATTTTAATCGCAGTAAAGACAGTAGAAGTTTGATTTATCTGTGAAAATAAACATTCGTGTCTTAATGTCTTCATTCGTTATCTATAGATGGCGTGTTATTGCTTTGTAACAATATAAAACAGGATCCAGCAATATGAACGTCATGATAAATCGGCTCCAAAATCATTCTCTTTCTTGTAATCCCTTGTAACATCATTTATAAATATACGCCTTCAAATAGGTATGTAAATTTAATCCTATTTGTCCTATATCTTTAATCCTATTTTGAAGAATTCCTCTTACAGAATTTATGAACCAATTGAAATAAGAAACCAGGGCAATGATTTAATGTAAAAATTGTGGAAAGCGTTTGAAAACTACAAATATTTCTCACAATTTGCTTCCTTTTTCGAATTTTAAAATACTAGGTTAATATTTGCAAACATTTCATGTAAGAAACAGTCGTTGTTTTAAAAATTAAGCCTGTTAAAGAGCATTTATCTCTTGAAAGATAATATTTTAAAATTACAGTCGACTCTCGATAATTTGAAACTCAAGAGACCAGAGAAAATTTTCAATTTATCAAGAGTTCAAAATAACAGGAGAAATCTTTGTAATACAAATGAAGACATTAAGACGCGCGAATGTTTATTTTCACAAATAAATCAAACTTCTACTGCCCTTACTGCGATTAAAAATATATTGGAAGGGCTTGGCTCATCAGTAGGTGAACCCTCCCAGCGGTTTCGCCAATTTAATCTATCAGAGCTCTAAAGAAGCGGTCTATATATTAGCCTAGCATTTTAGAATTTAAAAAAGGAAACAAATAATGGGAGATCTTTGTAGTTTTCAAACGCTTTTCACAATTTTACATTGAATCGTTGCCCTGATTTCTTATTTCAATTGGTTCATAAATGTTGTAAGAGGAATTATTCTTGGATTCTTCAAAATAGGATTAAATATATAAGAAAAATAGGATAAAATTTACATACCTACTTGAAGGCGTATATTTATAAATGATGTTACAAGGGATTACAAGAAAGAGAATGATTTTGGAGCCGATTTATCATGATGTTCATATTGCTGGATCCTGTTTTATATTGTTACAAAGCAATAACGCTCCATCTATAGATAATGAATGAAGACATTAAGACACGAATGTTTATTTTCACAAATAAATCAAACTTCTACTGTCCTTACTGCGATGAAAATTCTACTGTCCTAAAAGCTTATGTCCATAGTTTGCTTAAACACCATATCTAAGATTCCTCACTTCAGTGTAGCATATAAAAGCAGAATGATCCTATATGGTATTGGAGCTCTAAAGAAGCGGTTGCGCGTTATTGCTTTGTAGAAATCTTTGTGATTTTTAAACCATGGCAACGTCTAAGCATCAGTTGACAACTCTATGGATC
>CP092865.1:137392552-137441711 GCA_030710605.1 Cordylochernes scorpioides
TTACGTTCTAGAGATTATCTATTTACCAACTGAAACACATCTTTGGAAGATTCTGTTTCATAATTCCTCACGTTGTAAATTGAAGCCGCTCTTGTACTTGCCTTTAACTTAAACCATCTTAAATTTCAGAATAATAAAGGAATATCGATCAATATCTTCAACCATTTCACACACAGTATTACCCAACACAGACAGACTTACTGACATGGAGCGAGCAGTCAAAAGAGAGAAGATTGCCATTTAAGCGAGAAGAACAAATTGCATCGTCAGAATAAGAGTAAATAGAGGAAGGGAGAGGTGAGAGTCTTAAAAGGACCACTTAGACCGATCAAAAGGATGGATTCTGGCGGCCTTTCGAGGCCAACAATGATGAGCCGTTTGACTTCCTCCCGAAAGGCATCAAAGGAAAGATTAGGCGATATGCAGAGCGACCAGACGGCTCTGTCAAATCTCATTATCCCCCTCCCTCCTCCCATTCCCCTCCAAAAGATAAAATCGTCAATTCAAAAGATGGCGCGAGGAAGGGGGGGGGACACGGGGTTGCTCGGGCCACATGAACAAAAGAATTTCAAAGCAGCCGATACCAATCTAATCCCCGGACTTCGCAGAAAGAAGAAGAAGAAAAAAAAACCAAATAATAAAAAAGGGAAGCGGCTTTTTTTTTTCGTTCTCTTCTTCTTCTTTATTAATTCTGACCTTATTCGGGTTAAGGCTTGAACCGATAGCATCTGACAATGGGCAGAGTGCAGGGCCGGTGGAATAGATGTGGATTATGAGGTAGAAAAAAAATGGCCAGCAGCAGCAGAGAAGGCGGGTCCGCTCATTAACCTGTCCCCCCTCCATGTCGAGCTGCAGCAGCCGAACTATTACTATGCTAAATAGATCTCCGTCTGCTGGAAATCCCCTCCTCCATCACAACTGATGTTTCTTCATCTTTTGGCTTTATTGTTTCTTCTTTTGTTACCACTGCGACCTCTGCAAATTTCGTTTATTCAAGTTAACGCTCCTTTTCTTTCTTTTTTTTTTTTTAACTTTTTGTTCTTAATATTTATTACTTCGCCGGGATATAAGAATTGATTTTTTCTCTCTCTCTCTGTTCGTTTATTTCAGGCTTTCTAAGAATCTAGGTGTTTGCAATTTCATTAACATCTTTTTTTATTTATGTGCTGAAGGATAAAAAGATTTCTCGAGAGAGTGCGTTGTGCTATAAAAATCACTTTAAATATATATCTTCGTCTGACGTTTGCAAAATATACAATTAAACATGTATATAGCGCCCTCTCTAGATAGCGCCTTCCTCTCTATAGCGACCGATTTTAAATACGTAGTACGATGCGATTTACATTAAAAGTGACCTGTCTATAGCACCCCCCTCTCTATAGCACCCTATTTTGGTGAGTCCCAAGAAGGAGCGATATAGACAGGTTTAACTGTACTTATATCATCTATAATTTAACTAAATATAAGTTAAGTAGTATGACCGAGCTGTTCTATAACCAATTTGGATGTTAAAGAATATTAATAAAAATATGGCCTCCGCGAATAGGATACATGCTTTATTTACATATCCTCTCCAGCTTTCGAGTATTATAAAGCCTTCTACGTGAGAATATATCATATATTCATAGTCATATACTCCTGTAAAAATGTTTATAATACTCGAAAGCTTAAGAAAATATGTAAATAAAGCAAGAAACCTATCCTCGGAGGCCATTTTTTATTATTGTTTACATTTCAGAGGACTTCATCGTTTGAATAATGGTTCATAACTGATATAAAGCTTCGAATTTTTTTTTACAGAATTTTATCTTTAAAAGTATCATATCTATATGTAAATAAACGAAGTTCAAGTTCCCATAGTGAAGCCATAGGATGTATATTACACCCAGGTTATATAAACGATGCTAAAGTTCCCATAGTGAAGCCATAGGATGTCTATTACACCCAGGTTATATAAACGAAGCTAAAGTTCCCATAGTGAAGCCATAGAATGTCTATTACATCCAGGTTATATAAACGAAGCTAAAGTTCCCATAGTGAAGCCATAGGATGTCTATTACACCCAGGTTATATAAACGAAGCTAAAGTTCCCATAGTGAAGCCATAGGATGTCTATTATACCCAGGTTATATAAACGATGCTAAAGTTCCCATAGTGAAGCCATAGGATGTATATTACACCCAGGTTATATAAACGAAGCTAAAGTTACCATAGTGAAGCCATAGGATGTCTATTACACCCAGGTTATATAAACGAAGCTAAAGTTCCCATAGTGAAGCCATAGGATGTCTATTACACCCAGGTTATATAAACGAAGCTAAAGTTCCCATAGTGAAGCCATAGGATGTCTATTACACCCAGGTTATATAAACGAAGCTAAAGTTCCCATAGTGAAGCCATAGGATGTCTATTACACCCAGGTTATATAAACGAAGCTAAAGTTCCCATAGTGAAGACATAGGATGTCTATTACACCCAGGTTATATAAACGATGCTAAAGTTCCCATAGTGAAGCCATAGGATGTCTATTACACCCAGGTTATATAAACGATGCTAAAGTTCCCATAGTGAAGCCATAGGATGTCTATTACACCCAGGTTATATAAACGAAGCTAAAGTTCCCATAGTGAAGCCATAGGATGTCTATTACACCCAGGTTATATAAACGATGCTAAAGTTCCCATAGTGAAGCCATAGGATGTCTATTACACCCAGGTTATATAAACGAAGCTAAAGTTCCCATATTGAAGCCATAGGATGTCTATTACACCCAGGTTATATAAACGATGCTAAAGTTCCCATAGTGAAGCCATAGGATGTCTATTACACTCAGGTTATATAAACGATGCTAAAGTTCCCATAGTGAAGACATAGAATGTCTATTAGACCCAGGTTATATAAACGATGCTAAAGTTCCCATATTGAAGCCATAGGATGTCTATTACACCCAGGTTATATAAACGAAGCTAAAGTTCCCATAGTGAAGACATAGAATGTCTATTATACCCAGGTTATATAAACGAAGCTCAAGTTCCCATAGTGAAGCCATGGGATGTCTAATACACCCAGGTTATATAAACGATGCTAAAGTTCCCATAGTGAAGACATAGAATGTCTATTAGACCCAGGTTATATAAACGAAGCTAAAGTTCCCATAGTGAAGCCATAGGATGTCTATTACATCCAGGTTATATAAGGAAGCTAAATTTCCCATAGTGAAGCCATAGGATGTCTATTACACCCAGGTTATATAAAGGAAGCTAAAGTTCCCATAGTAAATCCATAGGATGTCTATTACACCCAGGTTATATAAGGAAGCTAAAGTTCCCATAGTAAACACATAGGTTGTCTATTAAACCCAGGTTATATAAAGGAAGCTAAAGTTCCCATAGTAAATCCATAGGATGTCTCTTACACCCAGGTTATATAAGGAAGCTAAAGTTCCCATAGTAAATCCATAGGATGTCTATTACACCCAGGTTATATAAGGAAGCTAAAGTTCCCATAGTAAATACATAGGTTGTCTATTAAACCCAGGTTATATAAGGAAGCTAAAATTCCCATAGTAAACACATAGGTTGTCTATTAAACCCAGGTTATATAAAGGAAGCTAAAGTTCCCATAGTGAAAACATAGGATGTCTATTACACCCAGGTTATATAAGGAAGCTAAAGTTCCCATAGTAAATACATAGGTTGTCTATTAAACCCAGGTTATATAAACGATGCTAAAGTTCCCATAGTAAATACATAGGTTGTCTATTAAACCCAGGTTATATAAGGAAGCTAAAATTCCCATAGTAAACACATAGGTTGTCTATTAAACCCAGGTTATATAAGAAAGCTAAAGTTCCCATAGTAAATACATAGGATGTCTATTAAACCCAGGTTATATAAGGAAGCTAAAGTCCCATAGTAAATCCATAGGATAAACATCATATCCAAGTTTTCACCAAAGTTCCCGAAGATATAGGTACCAGCCTAAGATAGAAAAAAGTGTTCTTTGAAAAGATGTGGAAACCACTTTAGTCCATTAAATGATTTTCCCCTTCTATGATACCGGCAGCTGGGCACAAGAGCAAAGTCAATAAAAACCATCCTAGTTAAAGTTTAATTTTTTTTTTTTTTTGAGGACGAAGAAATAGATAAAAGAGCTCTGAAAAAAAAAAGGAGCTCGTCTGCTGGCAGTAAATATTGGGGGAGGTACGCGCCTTTTGTTCGATTTCCAATGGCCATTTCGAAGCAAACGAACAAATAAAAATGGAATGGGTGGGGCAGAAGGAGGAAACATTTCCGTCCCTTCAATTTCGGTAAAAAGGTAAAGTGCTAAGTAATATGTGCAGGATTTATTGGGCCGACCGACCGACCAGTCAAGTTATTCTTCCCGAGTGATCCAGACGGCCCACGTGCGCTCAAAGTTATGGGGTGATTATATTCTCCAATTGTATCTGGATTATCTTTAAAGATCTTCAAGTTTATATCTCGACATTTTCGTCGCTCTCTTCGAAAGCTCTTTAAAGCCCTCTTTAGATCTTCAATTACAATTAGACAATTCCGGTTAGCATGTAGAAGGCGGAACAATTGTCACATTAGACAATTCAGTATTGGTATAGACACCAATATATAATAACAAATAATAATAAGCAACTTTAATTGAGCTTATGGAATATAGAAAACATAATTTGAGAAAGGTATGCCTGATTTATGGCGTAAGAATTAAAAAAAAAATGAAAAACTTATTTACATAATGTACAAAAGTTTTGAGCCGACCATCGGAAAACAACAACAATGTATTTTTATAGGGGAAGCGTGACTTCTGGCGGTCGATTTAACAGAGTATTTGAATCTATGAAATATAATTTTAAATGAAATAATATTTTGATATAACATACATATATATATGTTGTAATGTAGTGTTTTGTTGTTGCTGTAGGATGACTGTAGTGTGGCATGTTGGTTGCAGTCGTGGTGGCCACAATGTTTAGAGTGGGTTAAGGTGTGATTGGGATTTTACAAACGGACGAGACATATTGGATGTCACCACAGAGATGGTGAGAGAGTAAGTGAAGCCGACACCGGTCAGGGAAGATCTGTTTAGGGAAGGTCTGTCAATCATCGTGTCTCAAAGCGGACTGATCTGTTTGAGTAAGAAGGGGGCACACCTGGGAACCCCGACATGTTTTTCTTATATTGGAATATATTACAACATATATATTATATACGCTAGATTTAGAATTTAGTAGGAGCATAATCTTAATTAGTGAACGTCAGGATTAGGTAGTTTAAAAGACGCTATGTACCTTCCAAACTTACAACCATAATACCATATCATTAAATCGGTTCATCCATTAATGAATACGAATCAGTAAATGTAATCGAAACGGTCAAGATTTTACAGATCTGACATATTTACATAATATGAGGAGGTTTGAAAGAAGAAGAGGAAGATCCTCAAAACAAACATCAATCGCTGATGATATTTGAAAGACGAGAGTTTATAATGATTTGTTTCTTTAATTCGGTCAGACTGGACCACGAACTTTCAAGCCAAAAGGTACTTTCTTGCTTAGGTAGATCATAGCTAGGGCGGCGGTGAAGTCCTTTGACTTCAAATCTTCTGATCGACAATTTTGATCGAAATAAAGAAACGTTCTCGTGTTTCAAAAAGATTCTGAAGTTGAATTCATATTTTCAGGATTCCAGATAGCGGTCACTACATCTTAATCACATGGTGTGTAATCATCCTATATTCCTTAACAATACGATTGGCAGGTTTACCTTCAGTACCTGGCAGTGCCAGCCTGGCTGTTCTACTGAATTCAAAATCTCCAGACTTTGGCCCCTATGGATTTTTGTGCTTTTAGCTTGCTGAAAACTGCTCTTAGATCTAGAAAACCTAAGACGCTAGAGGGTCTCTGGAAAGTGGTTAAGGACTTTTGGGATGGTCTTGATCAAAATATTATAAGATGAAGCCTTATTTCCAGTAAACATCGATGCAAGGCTGTTGCTAAACGTAAAGGCTTGCACATAGAAAACAATAGATTGTACAAACATTAATAAATTATTTTAATAAAGCACTAAAATCGTTATTTTAAAAATGGAACACCCTCTGTATAACATCGTTCTTTGTAAACAACTTTCTAGAATCCTGTAATAATTTGGATTAAGCTTGGATCATCTTTCCACATCGTATTATTGAAACAAATTTGATATTTTCTTTTGAATCGATCTTTATGCAACTGCATATTGGCTAACGGGTCAAACCCACAAATTTGCATATTCCTATTTCAAAAGCCGTCAAACAAAAGCTCCTTACGCAATTTTGATTGGGGGCGAGGACAACTATCGGAAAGCTGTAAATAAGGTATTCAGGCTGGTGGACATGTTTATTGGTCGGCCACCACGTGCGTAGCCGCAATATACGGCGTGTCGCAAGTTTCTTCTTCTTCCCACAATGTCAGTCAAACTTTGGATGGCACACGTGAAGGAAGAGAATTTTATCACCCTTCCTTTACTGCTAGATAGCCATCTAACGATACTGAAATGAACACCATTCCCATAATCTTATAGGCCGCATCAAGTTTTGCATTGTTCGATAAAATAAAATTTCGTTTTTTTTTTTTTTTATTTAAAATCACGATATTTTCAAACGGGGATTATATTTCTTTATTACGAGAACATTGGGTCACTAGTTTTCAAGCTTTCAAAACAGCTCAGGACCCTTCGTTCGATAACTCCTAAACCTTTTGCATTGTATTGAGCTGATCAACATGGAATTCACTAAGTAAGGTCAAATAGACATCACAGATGTAAATAAATGACCGACTCCAGGTTAAAAAGTAAGGTTTAGGTGATACTATAAATGTAAACAAATGACTTAACGTGTTGAATTAATGTCCAAGCGATATTACAAATGTAAATAAATGACCGATACAGGTTGAATTAAGGTCTAAGTGATGCTACAAATGTAAATAAATGACCGATACAGGCCTAAGTGATACTACAAATATAAACAAATGATTCTTACAGGTTGAAGTAAGGTCAAATAGCATTACAAATGCAAATAAATGACTGATACAGGTTGAAGTGATACTACAAATGTAAATAAATGACCGATACAAGTTGAAGAGTAAGGTGAAATTACAAATGTAAACAAATGACTGATACAGGTTGAAGTGATACTACAAATGTAAATAAATGACCGATACAGGTTGAAGTAAGGTCAAATAGATACTACAAATGTAAATAAATGACCGATATAGGTTGAAGAGTAAGATGATACTACAAATGTAAATAAATGATTCTTACGGGTTGAAGTAAGGTCAAATAGTATTACAAATGTAAATAAATGATCGATACAGGTTGAAGAGTAAGGTGATACTACAAATGTAAATAAATGACCGATACAGGTTAAAGATTAAGGTGATATTACAAATGTAAATAAATGACCGATACACAGGTTGTAGAGTAAGGTGATACTACAAATGTAAATAAATGATCGATACAGGTTGAAGTAAGGTCTAAGTGATGCTACAAATGTAAATAAATGACCGATACAGGTTGAAGATTAAGGTGATATTACAAATGTAAATAAATGACCGATACAGGTTGAAGTAAGGGGGTATTACAAGTGTAAATAAATGACCGATAGAGGTTGAAGTAAAGTGATACTACAAATGTAAATAAATGACTGATTGAAGAATGGTAAAGAAGAGAGCGAGGTCAAGAAGAAGAGCCGCTGTAGGGATGGTGGCACGTGTAAATCCAATTACCAGCTCCAAGAACAACTGAATGGTTAGCAGCAGCAACTATGACGGATGGCTACCTCGGTGTGTCATTATCATATTAGAAACTCGTGTCATTACATCTCCCTCTGGAGGTAGCCTCCTTCTTACAACACTGGCAACCCTTCTTGTAGATTTCTACTCTTTGATGAATGTGTCTACCATCATCATGTAGTTCAGCCATTTCTGGAATAGAGCTCAGACATCACGGAAAACCATTTTAATCTGATAAAATCTCTTTACTTCTTCTATATCTTCTATTTCCAGATCCTTTCTGTTTGATCTATTATCAGAACCGGTATTATCACCAGGATCCATGTGAATGCTATTATCGCTTGTAATTCCTTGTACACATTTCGATATACAATATCACAGTTCAGAATTGAAAGTAGAAAACACGACAGTTGAACTAGAAATGTTATTCACATTATGATCAGGTTTAGACTATTCTGTGTTTAAGTGAAGATTTTGCGTTAAAGACAAACCTTCAGTTTATAGTAAAGAGTATTGAAAATCCTTCGAGAACACTTTGAGATGGAACATTGACTGATTTGATAAATCTAATTTTCCATAAAAATCGAAAATATAAATTAGGATTAAGAAAAAGGCATCTATTTATCAACCTGAGGCATTAATTTATCCACCTGATTTCAGTACAATTTCACTGTTGTTCTGTTTTTTTGGCAGAATTTAAGATGTTAGAGCAATGGTGTGTCGTGTCTAATGGAGAGCCTCAGATGTCCCTATGCATCTCTATCACAGCAGCAGCAATGTCCACTATCTTGGGTGTGTAAAGCTGCTACTCTGGGTCCATGTCAAATTTCTGCAAGGCTGCGGCCATTGCTAGACATGAGAATATGTGGGTAGGTGTTAGTTCCACACCAGGACAGTTGTTGCATGTCCTGTAGGTTCTTGTGCCATATCATAGAGTAATGGTGTGGTGATTACCTTTTATTTATGAATTTATTAATGTCTTCTGTAGGTGTTCATTTTATCAATCACATTTCATCAATCTGATTGGTGGTCTTATTTAAAGCCAAAATATCTTAAAACCTTATAGCGATATACCTCTTTATTACGGTTATAATATGGCTATGAGATGTCTGACACTAACAGCTCTTCGTTAACAAGGCCCTGTGTTCGATGAAACAATTCTTAAACCTGTCATGGTAAATCCATCGTTGTGATACAAATTCCAAGTACACGTGGTACAGGCAATGATATTCATGGTGGGTAGTTAGCGTCTGCTTTTACTGTAAGTGCACTACATGTCTACACACGTGGAAAGCAGTTCGAATTACAACAATCTATATTGTATATGTGTGTTTTAGGCTTTTATGAAGCCATTGGCCTGGTGAAGCACGACCGCATGAACGCTTGCCTCCCTTTTTTTTTAAATAAAAGAAACTCCACAAGTATTTTTCTTTATTTTTATATTTAATTATATATAATTATTTGTAACTATATTTCAAGTATGGCTTACAAGTCTGCCAGAGTCTCCGTTTGGTTACTTGTACTCACTGGAGTACTCCGCCTTTGCCGGTCCCAAGCCCGGATGAAAAATGAGGGGGGGGGGGGGGGGGGGGGGGAAGCAGTAACAAGCTCGCTAAAAAACCTGGGTTCAGCTGGCCCGGCTGATAGTACCCTGTAAGGGCTCCTAATCCAGGTATACAGTATGAGTCTGTACTCCATGTTAGGAGTGGCTGCACATGGCGTCTGTTCCTCATGTCAGATGCGGCCATTTCTTTTGGAGCTAATTCGGCCTGCCACTGAATAGTGCTCCCAGTCTTAATGACAAAGGCAGACGCATTCTACTTCACCCAATCATGATCTAAAGCTTTACCACCTTGATACCTAATATGATTGAGTGAAGATAAGAAATAAGAAGACTGGTGATTTTGGATTTCTGTAAGAATTGGGAGCCATTGAAGCAATTTTTCTTAAGAAAAAATAAAGTGTCCAATGCGGGATTCGAACCCGGATCGTGGCTTTCAGAATTTGACGGTTTATATCAATCGCCCACTGATCCCCAAATCCATAGCTATAAACAGATACCTTTTATCATCACCCTAACCTCTTTATCTATTATTTGTAAAACTTTTAAGTTTTTAAAATTTAAAACGAAAGAAGGCTTGCAAAGCATAGAGAGTTCAATACTTTTAAATCGTTAAATCACCATTTTAAAATACATTTAAACAATCGAATAAAAAATACCAACAAAATCAGAGAATGAATAAAAAAAAATCCCAACGATTCAAATTACGAAAGAATCGGCTGAGTTAATTAAAAAGAGAGGAAGCAGAGGAGAAGAAAACCGGAGGCAATTCGGTCAAGGGTAGAAGAAATGGGCAATCGTCAGAAGCCACAAAAAGGAGAATGAGGTCAAAATGGAGAAATAAAAGATGGGAATACGTGGTCAAATAATTTTAAAGCGGTTCTCACAGATCACTCTCATCCAGCAGGGTGTATAAAGGGAAATGGGCCGGGGGTTTATAGCCGCCGTTTACGATGCATAAAAGGGCGGGAAGTAGATGCCGGCCTTCTTTTCCCGATTACCACCACATCGGCCGGTTTACATGGATTGGTTCCGGTTTACATATGTACATATGGGTTGGCTATTTCCTGGTTTACATATGTACATCTGGGTTGGTTCCGGTTTACATATGTACATGGCTCTGGACCGTTTTTTTCTAGGTTTGCCTGTCAGGATGTTTCTTTTCCGGTGTATATGTGCGAGTCTGGATTGGTTTCGGTTTACATATGTACATGGCTCTCTCTTTGGCTTGGTTCTGGACTTTTTCTTTCTAGGCTTGCCTGTCGGGATGTTGCTTTGCCGGCGTATATGTGCGCGTCTGGATTGGTTCCGGTTTTCAATATGTACATATGGGTTGGCTATTTCCTTTGCTTGGTTCTGGACTGTTTCTTTCTAGGTTTGCTGGTCGGAATGTTTCTTTGTCAGTTTATACGTAGGCGTCTGGATTGGTTATGATTTACATATGTACATATGGGTTGGTTCTTTCTTGGTTTACAGACTTGGTTCTGGACTGTTTCTTTCTATTGTTTGCCGGTCTGTTTGTTTCTTTACCGGCTTATATTTGTGCGTCTGGATTGGTTCCGGTTTACAAGACTCCATATGTTGAGATTGGTGCTTTCCTGATTTACATGATTGTGTTATGTATTTCCATGTATGCATTGTTTGTATCGATGTTGCATGTCTGTCTCTTGATTGATTCCGGTTTATATGTCTTAAATTCTTCCGGTTTACATGTTTGTACTTTTATTGCTTCAGTTTCATGTATGGTTTTGTTTCAGTTTACATATATGTAGGGTCATCTATAATGCCACATTGCAGCATTTGATAAGTGCTGAGGGGAAAACACCAATAGTCAATATCATTGAGGTAATCAAAAGAAAATTAAAAACCTAAGTAAAATTTTATGTTGGTGACTGACCACATCTCTCAATTTCCGCTGGACTCACTTTTGTCGCTTGAATTTCTCAAATGGCTTCTTGGCCACGAGAACTGGTCTGGGGTCTTGGTGGAGCAAATGTAAAATTATTTGAAGTGAATTAGTCCTAGGAACAATGTGTCTTATATCAATCAATCTTCTCCAAGATGATCAATCCCTATCCATAGTTTTCAACTAGTGGTAAGACTTGGTGTGTTACCTTGGGTTTTTTTCCTTCTGTGGGTCCACAAATGTAGTACGAGGGCGTCTTCTGGTGCCTTCAATGCGAAAGATGCAAGGTTTTTCCTATATGCGAACCCGGTTCGAATCTCTCTTTTTTTTCAATTTTTTTCTCCCGACACGGTGATTACTGTGGTACCACAGATATTTACTCTCTCAAGGCCTTCGATTTAAAGTCAATCGATAAAACTCTTCTCCTAAAACCAAAAGCTTCTGCACACCTTCAAATATGAAACAGGAAGCACAAACCCTGAAGTCCTGCCCCCTCTCTATGCAAATCAAACCTCTCACCGCCATTATAAAGACAGGCCACAATTATGGGGCTCTCCCCACTTTTTTTTTTTTGGCCAAGTTTCGTTGGCCAGTTGCTAGGGGCAACGTTGGGCCAACCCAATTGGCAGTTCCCCCTGTCAATCATCAGGCTGTCGACCAATAGTAGTGCAGTGACAGTCATGGTGGCCGGCATATCATTTGTTGGACAGTTTGTGTGTTTGTACTTGATAGCTCTATTGGTTTTTATTGGAGGAAGGAACGTTATCAAGGTGATGATTGGTGATTGAACGAACGGTCTAAAATGGAAGGAATTTGGAATCTAGTTTTTGAGGTCTCATTATTCCATTTAGTTTCTATACAAAATGGGACGGTTTATACCATCCCGACATTAACTAGCAATCTCCAACATGTACAAACTTATTCGAAAGAGATTTTTGACTTTAAAATATTTAGCGTTAGAGCAAGCATATAATGAGAAGTAGATAGCACTCTGCCATCTAAAAAGCATATGTGCTTGTGGTCAGGATATGTCTTTTTTGATTATAAACCAGGACTGTGTCGTGGCTCAAATGTCGCAGTGATCTGTTTCAGATGTGGTATTCTAAGACAAGGTATTTAGCCGTACAAGCGGACAGGTGTTGATTCATTCGTACAAGCTCACTTAGTCATTGTCACACGTTCTTCACTTACTGAGGTACATATGTAAATAGGTACTTGGTCGAGTAATGAGTTTGTACCTAAGATAACTCAAGCTAGTACTGGACATGGTTATCATGAAAGATAGAGATTTGGGTATGCTTGTACTGTAAGTGACTCCCATATATTATGGAATAAACTTAAATAAACGTTTCTTGAAAATAAAGATACTTCGGCCAGTAAATATTTTTATTACCTCGACGTTTCGACAAAAATCTTTTGTCCTCGTCAGGAGCAAACAAAAATTAAACATTTAGCAAGGCGTTAAAAATCTTTCTAAAGATTCAAGGGCGTTCTCACGAGATATTTAAAATTTTTGTACAAACATCTAAAGCACGAGTCAAAAATAAATATTTAACTCACAAAAGACTATGATTACAGCCGAAGTATCTTTATTTTCAAGAAATATGAATGCCGGCCAGGTAGCCTCAATATTTACGTTAAATAAACGTTTAGTTTATTTTTATTCCGCTAGATGGCTCTCTGCCATCTAAAAATATTATGTGAGCGGTCAGGACATGACCTTTCAATTTTTGTAGAAAGAGAGAGAGAGCAGTTCGACTGTGCACTTACAAGATGCTAGAGATTCTAATAATTTCTACTCATTTAAGAGAAATGAACCGTGAAAGAATAGGGACAATGAAATTGTCCGACCATATTGTCCTGAAATGCCGAAGAATTTGAACCACTTAACGGCTACCTATACTTGACATGGAAGCCTCAGCTCCATTCCCTTTATTCTGGATTCAATTGAGCTTTAAAATAAAATGGGGGAGTACGTGATATAGATCCTGTGAAAAAATAATTTTAGGAGAGAAAAAAAAAGCGTGAAGTAATTGAGTTTGTAGGAAAGACCAGCCTGGGGGGGTCAGCAACTCTGTCAGACGCCATTATGCGGTGGTACGTTCTAATTTGAGGCAGACTACAGGTGGTAAGGCAGCAAGTGTACCGGCAAAAAAAACTGAAAAAGAGAGGGACGGAATGAGATCTATAAGCCCATTTGGAGCGGGCTTGGCAAAATCCTGAAAAGCCTATTTTATCAAATATTTCAGGAGGATCGAAATTGAGGGAGGGGGGGGGATGAAAAAAGAGGGGAAGGGAAAAAACATTAGATTTCGGACACCGCTCTTCAGAACTGAGGTACGCTGTAGACCATGGTGGCCATTTTGTGGGGATTGTGTTATAGCCCCGCTTTAAATTTAATTTTCTAATATACCAATCTGTTAAATACACATTGTAATATATTGATATTTTGACTATAATATTCTAATTTTGATATAATGTGATGAAAAAATAGATATTTATATTAGGTAAAATATATCAGACCTCCAAGGAAAAGTATCTTTTCAAAACATTTTTATTCTCTAGCTTTCGGATACGGAATAAATGTGAACAAAATGGCCTCTGTCTTCTTTAAAAAACAAGACAACCGGCGATATTAAAAACTTTCCACTTCCTCAAGTTTTGTTCTTGAGTGAGTTCACAGAACTCAGCATTCCCATCACAAAGTTAAGATACCACAAAGATGGTGAAGTGTAAAGGATGTGGAATTCCCAGAAGAGATTTCAAAGAAGTGGTGTGAGTGAGTATCCCGGGATGCTCCAGAAACTCGGGTTATTTTGTCCCCAGGTCAAAATGTGTGGGTGTAAGATCTACCAAGGGTCTACAGGGAGCACTACAACCCAGCGACGACGGGGCATAACTCCCCCGGAAAGGACATAAGAGCCACTAGAAGTAAGCACCCGGCAGGGGGAGGGGAGAACAGCTGGCGGGTGTAGAGTTGCCCCTACAGGAACTGGGGGCTGGCTAGCTCCCCCTGTCTTTGAATTAGTACACATTGATGTGATCCATCTGGGCGGGTTGACAACTCTGATCTATCCGGTGGGTCTATTGCCCTACATCAATGTCTAGCTGACATTACTGTCCATCAATGTCTAGGGACCTAGCTGACATTAAACCTACAGTCAACAATGACAAGAGGTGTGTCTATCCAGTGGGTCTAGCTGACATCGATTACTCTACAGTGTCTAACAATATCTAGGACCATAAATGACATTATACTTACAGTCAACAGTGACAAGAGGTGTGTCTATCCAGTGGGGCTAGCTAACATCAAATACCCTACAGTGTCCAACACTGTCTAGAGACTAGCTGACATTACAGTTCATCAATGTCTAGGGACTTAGCTGACATTAACCCTACAGTCAACAATGGCAAGAGATGTGTCTATCCAGTGAATATAGCTGACATCTAGTGATCATCATTAAACTTACAGTCAACAATGACAAGAGATGTGTCTATCCAGAGGGTCTAGCTGACATCTAGTGATCATCAATTACCCTACAGTGTCCAACACTGCCTAGGGACCTAGCTGACATGAACCTACAGTCAACAAAGACAAGAGATGTGTCTATCCAGTGGACCTAGCTGACATCGATTATCCTATAGTGTCCATCAATGTCTAGGACCATAAATGACATTAACCCTACAGTCAACAATGACAAGAGGTGTGTCTATCCAGAGGGTCTAGCTGACATCTAGTGATCATCAATTACCCTACAGTGTCCAACACTGCCTAGGGACCTAGCTGACATGAACCTACAGTCAACAAAGACAAGAGATGTGTCTATCCAGTGGACCTAGCTGACATCGATTATCCTATAGTGTCCATCAATGTCTAGGACCATAAATGACATTAACCCTACAGTCAACAATGACAAGAGGTGTGTCTATCCAGAGGGTCTAGCTGACATCTAGTGATCATCAATTACCCTACAGTGTCCAACAATGTCTAGGGATCTAGCTGACATTAAACCTACAGTGTCCAACTTTGTCTAGGGACCTATCTAACATTAAACCAACAGTCAACAATGACAAGAGATGTGTCTATCCAGTGAACCTAGCTGCCAGTATTTCTACAGTCATCAATGCCTAGTTACACATCTATCCAGTGGAAATCTCGTTTTTTTTTTCATCCTCCATTCAGAAACAAGTTGCGGGAGGGCTATATGCAGCCACTAAATGTAGCACCTCTCCTTTAAAACATACGTTAAAACAATATAATTCAGGTTATCATCTCAATACAGAACGTAATGATGATGAGAATGTGCCTCAACGTCACCTATGTTTTTAACACACCACTATTTATTCTGTAAAATCGGTCTCTCTTCCTCCAAATTGAATCAAAACAATGCATATTTAAAGATAGAAGAGCCTCTTTAGATACATGAACACCACCCTCCCGTGACTTTATATTATATATTAGATAAATCTAAGAGGAAAACAAAGAGTAGACAAGATTCCCAAGCAGCAAGATTCCCAAACAGATGCATCCTGTCAACAGCCAATCAACCTCAACCTAACCAACCATAAGACTCAGAATATAAACTGGACTTAACCTGGCATCCTTCCAAACAGCCCACAATCCAAAAATGTCCAATTCTATCCAAATACTGTCAACCAAAATAGAAAGTGATTAACAAACTATCGTTAAGATGATAGGCGTATAAAATTTTTAAAGTAAATTACTAATCAGAATAAGGTGATAAAAAAAACTTATTTTTAACTATAATCTAAAAAAATGGGAAAGTTTTTCTTTTTTTAAATCAAAAAAAGCCCTCGAGTACATATTAATAATGAATCAGGCTTCGGTGTCCTTGTTTGCGACGGTCGTTTCTATGGTTACCACTAAAATAACCCCCCCACCCCTGAGTACCTCCATTTTTGCACCCTGTCTGGCTAAATATGATTGGACGCACCAACCTTAATTACGTCTGCTGTCACCTAGTGGATTAGAGATATTGCCAGACGACGACTAATGGTGCTAAAACTGATGATCTTTTAATTTTTATTGACAATAATTTTTAAGGAGCTGCTAGAAGTCATTAGTAGTAATTTTCAGTAACTTTATTGCGATGTCGTAAAGGTAGAATGACACCCTACCTGAAGGCTTGGAAGTGCCATCAGTATTTGTCATCTAACATACAGTTGACAATCACACACAACTCTTGGTGGCTTATGTTTATAAAAACATGTTTATATATTGATAAAAAGGCCATTTACTGATCGTACAACTAAAGGAAATGTCATTTTTTTTTCAATTTATCCACCTGATCCAAGTACGAATTCACTTTTGTACTATTTTTCATGTTCATACTCTTAAAAACACCTTCTGGAGATTTAGCAAACCACTGAAGACGCTAAGAACTATTTCAAAAAAGAAAAATATAGCAATAAAACTCTATAATTTCTACAAATCAATTGTAAATCGATTCATACACAAAAGAGGTAGTGAGGAGAGTTTTAGAACAGATGCCTAAATAAATCCCTTTTCAAACAAAGGCTCACGTGCACATGGGGAAAGGGAGGAAAAATTACTGTATTATTTTGTTGTTGTATGGCGAATCCATACAGGGCAATGGGCCCTAATAATTTGTTGTTGTATGGCGAATACAGGGCGATGGGCCCTAATAATTTGTTGTTGTTTACACATGTTCATACTTCCTTTACAATTTAATAAAACCAACAAGCAATCTATAGCCAGGTTTCTTTGCCATTTTTATATCTATAGCTTTCAGTCCAATATGTCCTTCAACAGGAGAACTAGAAGTATAACTTCCAGCTAACTGTACACGGAGTGTATACACTTCTAGTCCTATACTGTAAGACCGGTAGAGTGTGGCTATTGTTGATATGTTATATTGAAAGATACTATTTGGCCAAGTTTCAGTGATCTTTTTTTGGATCCTTACGTCAATATCCCCCATATCTTTTGAATACCATATAGTACAATTGGCCCTCTGTAGGAGATACCATATGGTACAATTGGCCCTCTGTAGGAGATACCATATGGTACAACTGGCCCTCTGTAGGAGATACCATATGGTACAATTGGCCCCCTGTAGGAGATACCATATGGTACAATTGGCCCTCTGTAAGAGATACCATATGGTACAATTGGCCCTCTGTAGGAGATACCATATGGTACAATTGGCCCTCTTCAGACATAATCTCTACGCAAGATTATCACACAATTAGTTCCGCTTTTCGACTACAGAATACTCAAGCTTTGTTGAGGATCATAAATATTATAGAATGGATTAATATGACAAATGAATGTTTTTGATGGCTTAGCAACTTAGTTGAGTTCCTGTTTCTTGAATCATCCGAGCTGTGTCCGCGTGTAAAGGAAGCAGCAATGGCGGAAGACATTCCAGGTTGAAGTAAAGTCGCCCCTCACGTCCGAGCGGCGTGACCCGATGTTTAGCACCAGATCTGCTGTCTGCCTGGCCAATCCATCTGTGGCTCAGAAATGACGTGAACGGGAGCTTAATGGGCTGTCATATCTCGAGATGACCTCCTATCTAACATTGGATCCTAGTGGAACTCTCTATGTGGGATGTCTTCTGTGTACCATATTGGTACATATAGCGATGATCTCTACCAGAACCACCGAGGAGTCCCGTTGACCAAGTTTTGGTCATTCTGGGAATTAGCAGGATCCTCAGCCTTCTATAATGCTGTAGAGAGCCAGTCTAGACTACTCCAGCTCTAGGGTTTAATCTGCCAAAAACGAGACCTATGTAGCGGCACTACCTCTAGTGTAGAAGTACATGACTGGACTTACAACAGATTAAAACAACACAATGACGGGTTAGAACAATGTTATGACTGATAAGATCAATGTTATGACCGGTGAGAACAACGTATTGACGTAAGAAAAACGTTATGACTGATGAGAACAACGTAGTGAGACAATTTTATAAAGAACGAGAACAACGTTATGTAAGATAAGAACAACTTGTTGAGGGATGATAACACCATTATGAAAGAAAAAAACAACGTTATGACGGATGACAGAACAACGTTATGATGGATAAGAGGACAATGTTTTGGTTAATGATTATAGTGCTGTGACGGGTGAGAACAACGTATTAACGGGTAAGAACAACGTTATGACTGATGAGAACAACGTAGTGATGAATGAAGACAGTTTTATGAAGGAAAAGAACAACGTTATGAAAGAAGAGAACAACGTCATGACGGATGAGGACAACGTTATGACGGATGAGGACAACGTTATGACGGATGAGGACAATGTTATGATGGATGATATCAACATTATGAAGAAAGAGTACAATGTTATGACGGATGAGGACAACATCATGACGGATGAGGACAACCTTATGACTGATGAAGACAACGTTACAACAGGTAAGAACAACGTTACATCGGATGAGAACAGTGTTATGACGGAAGAGCACAATGTTACAATGGATGAGTACAACATTATGACGGATGAAGACAACGTTACGACAGATAAGAACAACGTTCCAACAGGTAAGAACAACGTTACAGAAGATGAGAACAACCCTACAAACGGATCATAAGGTGTAGTAACTCAATAACGGGGGATCCAGGTATAATGCAATCATCCCCTCACAAATCCTATAAGGGGATTAGTCTAATTGTGAGAGCTATCCTATTGAAAACCGCGAGTTTCTGCCACCAATTATGGCACCTCGACTCTTGTGTCTGTGCCTGCAGACGTAGTGAAAGAAGTTTTTTAAATGTTTTTTTTTATTTTTATATTGGAGAAATACTCTCCATATTAGTGTTAGACGCGTATGATTCCTTTTAAAAATAAACAATTTCTACTGCCCTTACTGCAATGAAAAAATTTCATTGCAGTAAGGGCAGTAGGAATTGTTTATTTTTAAAAGGAATCATACGAGTCTATAATAGTTTCGAATTTTGATAACAGATCGCGTTAATGCATCACAAATATTAGTGTTTAGTGGAAATGATGATAAAATTTGAGAATGCTTGAAAAAAATGTTTTGAAGATGGTGAGAATGAAAATACCTACAATCTGAATTGACATTTGGGGTTAATATTCCAAATTGAGTTTTCTCTCTCATGCTCTATATCATCTATTAAATATAAAGCTAGCGGAAAGATATTTACATTCAAAGATCCTAAATAGGTCTGAAACCGATGGATTAAGATAAAATATCCATGGCTATGAAAGACGCAAATTGGTTTCAGACCTCTATTGAAATAAAGAATCTTTAATTAAAAAGGCATATATTGGATCAAAATATCATTTATTTTACCAATATTTCAGTTGGCTGAACGCCAACCTTTATCAAGGTATTATAACATATTTAATGTGTGTCAACAACAAACTCACAGAATTTTATATTTTACTATTTCCTACTTCTTTATATGCATATATATGGATTTATTTAAAGTTTTAGTATTGTAATTGTAGCTGTTGAAGGGCTGTTACATCTGAAAACTTGGATGGTCGTTGTATGAAAGAAACTCTTCCCTCAGAAAATTGTCTTTTATTTAAAGGTGTATGCTGTGCTTGTATATAACATGGGTTAGATGGAAATATGACACTACCTATCACCTCACATCTCTGTCATCTCATAGGGGATATCCAGGACATATGTAACTAGAGACTCATATCTAATGTCTATATTGTAACAAAGTATTTATTAATTTTATTATTTTTATTAACAGAGTGGTCATTTTTATGTTTCTATTTTGCTACTCTGTAAATTTCTCTCGTGGCTTATCTTTTGTTTACCATTCATAGTGTGTCCTTGCCTGAAATAAATTGTTGTCTCCTCCTGAAGTTTTTGTCTTCCCTAATTTTCCACGTGGCAATATATAAAAATGGTGTAAATATATACTCTCTCTCTATATTCAACTTTACTTGCTAAACTGAAACTTTGACTCATGTAAAACTGACTTTACTACATGTATATAGCCATTGTTATTATGTAAATATTACTATGTAAATAATGCTATGTAGTTAATGTCTGAATAAAGAGTTTTAAAACATATGTAACTAGAGTATTATTCATCCTGTGGAATCCTTTCTCAAGACACTATATATTGGGTATAAAACATAGACTATAATGACTGGAATAACATGGACTAAAGTAAATCAAATTGAATTGCTTTCCTTTGTCTTGTAGGTTAGATTTTGTACGATAGGCTGCTTTGTTCGAAGGCTATATAGAGTTATTTGAATACAGAAACATGCCACACTCTAGAAAATTTGGAAATCTCTCAATTAGACCAGCGAATTTTGGCGTTGTAATATAGATTGGATATATGTATAAATTTCATTATATCAATATTGATTGTGATTATCTTTTGCTTTTTTATCTTCCTTTTCGGTGAATCCGTGGCAAATCCATGTATAATAAATTTCCTTTCCTCCAATTTACAGACTAATATATTAGCTTGATTGTCTTTATATAATTTTTCCTGTATATAAATATCATATAACCATTAAGGTACTATTACCTTTTTCTGCTTGTATCCTACATTTCTGATTGGAAAATCTGTATAAGACTAAAAGATCTTAATAAAGCTTTTTGTTGTTGTTGTTGTTATATAGATTGGATATATAACATGGGGTATAATGATATATTCTGGATTAAAATGGAATATAAAGCCACATAAATACCATAGATTATGATGATATAGATTGAATTAAAATAGGATAAAGAAACATAGATTAGACCACTAACATAGGGTATTATGTTGACATAGATTGGATTAAGATTGAATAAAACAAGATAGATTGGATTAAAAATAGGCTAAATAAACCTAGATAAGATTAAAATGGGCTAAGGCAACATAGACTATGAGGACATAGATCGGATTAAGATTGAATATAACAAGATAGATTGGATTAAAATAGGCTAAATAAACCTAGATAAGATTAAAATGGGCTAAGGCAACATAGACTATGAGGACATAGATCGGATTAAAATGGGCTGAAACAAGATAGATTTGTTTAAAATGAACTTAAAGCAACATAGTTTGGATGCATATCGTAGACTATGATTACATAGATCGGGTTAAGATTGGTTAAAACAAGATAGATTTGTTTAAAATGGGCTATAAAGCAACATATAGATTGAATATATAGCAGAGACTATGATGATATAGATCGGATTGAAATGGGCTAATGCAGAACATAGATTGAATATATGGCATAGACTATAATAGTATAGATTGGATTAAATGTCTAAATCACAAAAAAAGATTGGACATAGGCCAGAATGACATAAGCTGCTCGTGTACTGCCATGACATTTGCTGAGGTAACAAGAACTTGACAATCGACTTCCAAGAAGAAGGAGAAGCCGCCCAAGGACGGCTGTAAGAGACAAAGAAGGAACTCGGCTATAATTCCCTATCGTGCTGAATTAAAAATGCGTTAGGTGAAATTTAGGATGATGACAAGAGACTCCGCCCCTCTCTATATGTAAATACAGCAACCAATCAGATGCTGTTACACCGCAGTTACATCTTCCGAGCGGCAGGAATCTCAGAGGACAACTTGTTCCTTCATATTTTTATAACAATTTTTCTTGTAAAACATAACACGTCAGTTTAACTCTTTTTTTTTTAACAGCATCTCATCTATAGTATGGGATGTTAGAAGAGTTGACCATCTGGAGAGAACTCAGGATGCCCAACCCCATCGCTCTGACCGCCAAAGAGTTTAATCAGTCCAGGTTTTACGTCCCGAGGTTGTAAAAGACTTCCTTGAACCATAAACATCTGATCCTGGAACATAAATCTTGCTGACATGGTCTGACAAATCGTTCAATTGGCCTACCACACAAATAATAGACCATTGTCTCTGGGGAGGGACTCATTATGGAGATATCAAAGGAGGTGTGAAACCTTTTGTCGCGCCTTATAATTTATCTTCTTAAATTGGCTTAATGTTGATTAAAAACTTGTGGGCCAGTTTCCTCACCCGAGCTGCTACTGCCAGGGCGTTCCCCTCTTGAACACTTGGCTGAAACATTTCTTGTCGCGGGACATGTTTCTCTCATCCCATATAAGGAGAGATGTGGTACAAGCTAAGATTTTTTGTATTTCGCTTCGAGAAGAGCCCCCCCCCCCCCCTTGAATTCATACTTGTGTACTGAAGAGTGAAAAACCAGGAAAAAAACTCAAATGCTGAGGTCAAGGGCTGCTTGAATGACAACCACACACCAAAGATAAAACCACAGCTACCAGAAGAACAACCACCGATACCAGAAAGGCAACCAAACAACAGACAATCGCAAGTGTTAGACGAACAACCACACTACATAAAAAAAACACAGCTAGAAACAGAAAACCACCTCATCAAGGCAGTCAATCAAACCACAGACAACCATAACTACCAGACGCGAACAACCACATCACAGACAAAACCACAGTTTCCAGAAGGACAACCATCAATACCAGAAACACGATCAAAACACAGATAAGCACGACTTCTAGACGAAAGTCCACACTACATTCAAAACCAAAACTATAAGGAATATCACACTACGAAAGAAAACCAAAACTACCAGAAAGAAAATCACAGCTGTCATTAACCGGAATGAAAAAACACAACAACCAGACATAGAACCGAAAATCTAATGAAGGAAAAACGACAACAACCAGACAGGGCACCACAATCTATCAGACAAACATTTTGGAACCTGGCGGAGTGCTTGGAGCTTTCTCCACCTCTGCAATGGGTTGGCCTGGTATTGCATTATCTCCAGGAGCAGCCCATTCAATAATAAAAAGAGGTGATGATAATCTAGCAGATAAACAGTCATCTCTATCAGATTGCCAAACACATCAACCAGATAGACAACCATTCGGGAAAGATAGTTGTGTGAAAATGTTTGAAAATCAAGCAATCGAGATTACAGAAGCAAGATGTAGAGGGACAAGTAGGTAGAGGGGATTGTTGTTATCAGGATGTTGGAACAAACAATGGTGCTCCACATGTCTGAAGAGAAGTGGACCGCCTGACGTCCCTGCCTGCACATCCTGCGTGCACTATATAAAGGCCACCTATATATATACTAACCTCCACCGGGTAAATATTGACGGGGGGAATCATCCTTAGTGTCACTTTTTAAACACATTCTTTGGGAGGAACACTTTTAGAGGTATTTTGACGACCTAAAACCCCCAACCTCAGCAAGAATTATTGATGTCTTTTTTAACCATCCTCCTTTTCTGATCAACCTTACAACATCCCTGTTGGATTAACGTATTAAGCATGATCCAAATTCTTAAAAGTCGGGTTCGAAACTGCATAAACGTTACTTTTGTCTCAGGTCGATAGGTATTGCAGCCTTGACGCTGTATCATGCCTCTTTAGCTTCTACCATTAATTCAGCGGTCTCCTTGCCTGGTGTTCTGGTTGATTGGATGAATTCTGGATGATGATGCCATCAAGAAGGATGTACAAGCATTCTTAAAACGAGAAATGATGATCAAAAAATCAATTTATCTGGAGGAGAATTTCTTCAGTGTTAGGTAAGCCTTCTAAAACTCAATTTGGGAATACATTTATCAGCAATATGTATCTATCTTTCAGCCACATTGTCAATAAATAGATTTTCCATTCGATTCAGCGACAAGAGAAATATAGAAGACTTGAATGACAGAGTTTAGATTGTTCTGTCTTGTCTCAACATTCCTGAAATTTTCAAGAGAATGAAGACACATCCACATCACGACTCTATTATCTCTATATCCTATTTGTCTTATTTCCACTCTTTCATTTTGGACAGGACTTTTTAACGACGTATTAAGCTGTGAATTTTCATGGACGAAGCATATTTGTAAATTGAAGTTCCCTGATTTAATCTTTTCTGAAGAATTCTAATGAAGGTAGATCCAAACATAAGACCAAGAAGAAAATCGAAAAATGCAGTATAACAGCGGTATGGTAGATTAAACTGGTAAAACCGCAGGAAGGGTTCACCACTGGTGAGCCAGGCCCTACCATTAATTTTTCCATTGCAGTAAGGGCAGTATAAATTGTTTCTTTTTAAAAAGAATCATACGCGTCTATAATAGTTCCCAATTTTGATAACAGATGGCGCGCTAATGCATCACAAGACCAAGCGTACTCGAGGTTTCAAGCTCTAGCAAAGGCATCCAAAACGACCATATTGGTTGTAAGACCTGAGTTGATGGACACGGAAGGGAAGTTGTCACAGGGCAGTCGCAGCAGGACACCTCCTGATTACCGCAAGGAGAATAAGTCACACAATTGACATTACTGGGGACCGATAATTGAGTTTGTCCGAATGAGTCAAAGATTAGGTTGACCACAGCGCTGTGAAGATGTTTTGTAGCATCAATTCTTTGCTAGACTCCTTGTGATAAAATATACTCTTTGACTTGGATAGAAAGGTATATTGGTTAAGGAATCTTACGTGCATTAACCTGGTCAAAATAATTATTTTTCAATGTCTTTGATTAAATAATTATTTTATTTTAAAGAATTGATTTAAAGAATTAGTAAATCGTATAAAAGAACTTGGAATTGTTTGTTTTTATAGAATGGTAACATGGCCAAAGTATTCCATTGACTTTGTAAAGTAGTTTCAGATTTTTATTTCCTTTTTTGCTCGTGAGCACGCGGGGATATAAAAAACTATCAAAACTACAAGTTATGTTTCTTGTTCGGTATAATGTGGGGCATGCAAAACCTAAAGGCTATAACAACGCATATGCAAATCCAGATGGCTAAGACATATGGTAGTTAGTTGAAATAAATAATTTTCACCTTTTTGCATCGTTTTTGTTCCTTTTCTTGTAGCTTGGATAATCTAATGGGGGTTTTCCACTCCCCAACACATGCTAGCAAATACGGGAAAAAAAGCTTCCTTGTCTAGCTAGCAACAGGGAGAAGCTACGACGAGGCCAGAACAAGCTGACAAGGAAAAGACAATGCCAGCTGAAACAATACTAACAAGAACTCCAATCATGTATAAACCCAGGATACTCTAGGAGAACAAGAGGAAAAATTGAAAAAAAAGGTCTGGAACTAAGGGGACCTAGCGTATCAAGACAAAAGAAAATTTTGAGCGGGAGAAAATAAATCTTCTGTTCTTATGCAATATCTTTGTGAAACATTCTTTTGGCGCGGCTTCCTTCACAGCGGGGAGCTAGCACTAACGAAGTGGGGGAAGGCTTTCCCCAGTGACCTTGTGCCAAGATTTGGAACCTTTTATTGTTCCAGAAGAACGCGTCCGGGGCGGAAAATTCGCCCATCAATCAAAAAACTTCTTCGTCTGATTGAAAATAATCCCCCCCCCCCCCCCCTCCTAATTCTCTCCGCCGCATCCCTCGTCTCTTTTGAACATCTTCTGCTGTGACCGCAGCTCTCTATTAACGTCTGTCTATTAATGGAGCTTTTGTTTAACTTTTGTTGAGAGTAATCGATAATAAAATGAATATTTTACGTTTTTTAGAACATTCTTTGTGAATATAAATTAAAAAATCCTATATACACTTATATGTTGATGGTAAAACAAGGTATAAGACGAGGCATATTTGGAATTATTTATTTTTTTTTCTCGTTGACCCCAACAAATCAAACAATGTATGTTAAAATATGATGGTTTACAAATGGAAGCAAAAGCTAGCTGTTTTATTCCTCAAAGATGTTTCATGCTAAGAGCATGATGAAAGCAAAATTGTAAAAAAGTAAGATTGATTTTAAGCATTAACCTATCATCGTAAGTTTAAAATTATCATTTTAGTGTGTTTAAACAAGTTTTAAGAGATATAGCATTTATTTATTATTTATGCTGAACTACATGAAGCAGAGATATGTATTCTCAATGCTGATTATAATCAATGTAGTTAGCTTTAGTTATATTTGCGTCAAATTTCAGATAAAATATTGTAAAAGAAGTTGTTTTAGTTACTGCCTAAATACATTGTGAAGCATCCATTTTAAAGATGTCAAAAATAGCATGAGAGAGAGAGAGGAATATTAATTCAAATGTGATAAAAATTTAATACTAAGTTTTAGAAGATAAAAATATATACTATAATCATGAGAGAATTTTGTGTTTAAAAGTTCATATATATTTTTCATATATTATGTTTCCTTATCTATTTTTATAAATGCTAAATATGTTTTAAAATAATTTTAGTTTGCGAATGCATAGAATATAATTTTTATTTACAAACACATAGCCCAAATTAGTTATTGAATATTTTTCCTACCATGAAATAATATACCGTAAATATATATATATATATATAATAAGACAAAAAAATTATTAAAACTTTTAATTAATTCTATAAAATTGTGTGAAGACGTAATTCTAATTAATCCAATTCCGAAAATCTGATTTTTCTAATTTATTTATATTTTTTGCAAAATATACTAATGTCTTTATTATTCAAGTTGTGAAAATATGTATTATTTTTAATTTCGCTTGATATTGTTATGTATTTTTTTCAAGTGCACATTTTATTTTTTAAGTGATTATAATGGTGGATCGTTATAAATTTAAAAAATATATTTTTTATAATAGTCTAGCAAGCATATTTAAATGTGTCTCTACAGAAAGATGCAAATGAAATAAATAAATATTTATTTTTCAAATATATATTCAGGCGACCATTTAGATATAGGCTTGCATAAAAAAATAATAATAATATAAAATAAATTTGATATTTTGTGTGTGTATTTTATAAAATTTTATTATTTGTTATTCTAACCTAGATTGAAATGTGATTTCACATTAATAGCAATATATATTTTAAGCAAATACTAAAATTATTTAGGTGTTAATTTATAACTTTAACTTCATTTAAATATGTAAGATATTTTTCAATTAAATTTAGAAAAAATAAATTGCCTTTGAGCGTAAAACGCACGTAAATAAAACTTTATATATTAATTATTCAAAAAATGATATTATTATTTTTATTTTAATACATTAAAAGTTTACACATCAAATATAAAAATTAAATTCTTATTATTTAGTTAAACTAAAAAAAAAGGTTTTTCATAAAGTATATAACGAATCTCGGGTAAAAAAGAAGAAAAATCATAGAATGGGGACAGAAATGGCTCCAAATTAGATGGCAGCCGAGGAGGAGTCGTAAAAAGGTTTTAAGGACCGACCGCGGCGGCCAGGACCAATAATCTCTCTTGGGGTGCGAAATGCCCATTAAATTCTAATAAAAAGCATTCGAAACGTTCTTTTAAAAAAAAATCCTGCGAATTTCCTTGTTTCTTGCTTTTTATTCTTTCCACCTTCTCGTCTACACGAATATTTTCTATTCATATGGCCCTTCTTACCAGCTAACTCCTTTTTGTTATTGGAGCTCAATACGAAAGAGGGGGGGAAAACACTAAAACGCCCTTACTTATTTTATGGAAACCACAACATAATGACTGTTTTAAAAGGTATAAAGAGAATATTTTCTGTTATTTATTTGTGAAATATATATACATACGAGTTATACAATTAATATAAGATGTTATTTTGCAAACTTATAACGATAATTTGTGTAAAATGATGGAATTTTTTCTATTAGATTAAATTTGAATAGATTGTTAAGAAAATGTTGAAGATATAATATAAAATGTTGAGGCCAAGCCAGCGGCAACCCTTTGTCTTGGCCCCTCCCAATGGCAGGTGCTCTCCTTCCAAAGCAACAGGCTAGATCTCTTAGGAACCATCCAGATTTTCGAATACGCAAGTATTTTACAACTAAAGAAATCCTTACAGATCATAGCGTACTGTGTTTATTATATCTTAATGATTCTGTCTGATCACAAGGATGGAATGATTACACAATATCGATTTTAAAATAATTATTCATTATCTCTGGATGTCTATACACTCATAAACAAAACTTATGGAATTTTGTATATCGGGATTCAGAACAATAACTCTGAAAGATATTACAGTGACTTTAATTGAAGATACACCAGATTACTGTGAACAAAATTGACTCTGTCTCCTTCAAAAAAATAGACAACGGGCAATATTAAAATATGAAACCTCCTTAAGTTTTGTCCATGAGTGTATGTATGGTTGAATATCCAGTGCATTTTATTCTTTATTTCCAATGTTTCAGCGATCCGATGTCACTTTTTTCAAGGAAACCTGTAATGGATATATTTAATTATATTTATAAATCCAACCACTTCAATATGTAATGATTATTTCTATATCTCTAATTTGATACCACTCTCTTTTCGATTGCGTCTTTTAGAATTTATTGAATTTTAGCACACTCTTTCTACGGTAATATGTGAAAAAAAAGATACTTGGATTTCAAAGTGAAACACGGACAAAAATGAACATTGTGTTCTACCATCTTGGGGGGTTTGAGCTAATATAAACGGGTTCGAACCTGTCATACATCAGATAGAAACCGTCCTAACCCCTATTTATCCAAATTGTCATCATTTTACTTCCTATTTTTATATTTCAGCCTAGAGTTGGGGTATAGACTGTCTGTTCCTAGGCTATAAACAACAATCTCTGCCTATAGCTATTGTGGCAATATCTCTTGTTATATGGGTGCTGTTCACCTGGGTTGCCGGTAGTGCCAATAAAGGGCATACCACCGACCACATTCTTCTCCACGTGAAGATTTCATCATGGAGCGATGGGCCACATTATGCAAGGCAGGCAGGTACAAGAAAAGAAGCATAAATCAGGGAGATTTGTAGGGAGGGCGCCACTGCGACAAACACCCGGTCCTCGCACAATGCCGCTGGCCCCTGCAAGGGCCCCTTCCCCCCTCCACACGATGGCAGCCTACATTCTGACAAGGTCACCTCCGTCGTCTTGTTGCCAGATTGACTTTGATAAAATGCTCTTGTCACTTTTGAGTTCCTTCATTTTGATCGGGAGATCGATTTGAAAGAATCAGGAATAGAGTTTTAAACACATCTACGACCGTATCCTATTTGAGTAAGCCCTGAGTTTCTTATATCCATATTGACAATTCATCCATAGAGATGCTGTTGTACTACTTCCAAGCCCATGGAACAATCAATTCGAAAGAATCTAGAGTGGATTTTTCGATATGCTCAACCATCGCTATGAACTTATGGGAATAAACTCTGATCTTCTTACATCCATAGAGATGCTGTTGTATTACCTCCAGGCCCATTGACCAATCAATACGATTTAATCAAGAGTGGAAATTTTCGATATTCTCAACCATCGCTATAAACATATTATATGGGGATACGCCCTGATCTTCTTACATCCATAGAGATGCTGTTATACTACTTCCAGAACCATGGACCAATCAATCAGAAAGAATCAAGAGTGAAGATTTTCTATTTGCTCAACCATCGTTATGAACACATCATATGGGAATATGCCATGGTCTTCTAATACCCATAGAGATGCTGTTCTACTACTTCCAGGACTATGGGCCAATCGATTCGAAAGAATCTAGAGGGAAGAATTTCTATATTCCCAACTATTGCTAAGAACTTATGGGAATAAGCTCTGGTTTTCTAACATCCATAGAGATGCTGTTTTACTACTTCCAGGCCTATAGGTCAATAGATTCGAAAGATTCTATCATATGGGAATAAGCCTTGGTCTTCTTACATCCATAAAGATGCTGCTGTACTAGGAAGGAACAGCACATCTTCCATGGGCCCACCACCAGGCAGCAGCTTGGAGATAAACTCTCGGTTATCGACGGTGGAAGGCTTAGCTATGTCGCAATGTGTGAACACAAGGAATCTGCTCCAAGAGATAATAGAACGTTCTTCAACGCCGCTACCGTCTGTATCCAACATGTATGTACCTGAGGGAAGATAAATTTGATTGTGGCCAGTCATCCATCAAGAGAGCCGCCAACATTTTAACATCTCCACCACAGACAAAATAACATCCCACTGACAGGATTGCCAATTAACTAATGCACTTCCAACCAACCGGATGTAATGGTGATTCATGCGCCGTAGAGACGGACAGACAGACAGACCTCTCTGCTTGGTTACAACTTAGTCGCTACATACAGTACATGGCTGTTACTTGTTACAACTTGGGTTGGTTGTAACAATCAGTTGACTTGGCAGCTTCCCAGACTCTTCCAGGAATATAAATTCTTAAATTTGCATCGTTTTATAATAAGAACTACATTGCTGTGTGTTCTTTCAATTTTTTCTTACTTATCTCCTTTTTTATCCCCATAAAGTACAAAATACAAAACCCTCGTAAGATGGACGATTGGTCCATCGTAATATTGGATAATAAAAAAATGTCAGGTATTTGTTATCAAAATAAAAAAAAAGACATATCCTGACCACGTTTGCATGAACCTTTTGATGGCAGAGCACCATCTGGTGTAACAGAAATAAACTAAAAAAAAAAACTGGTGTATACCAGGGGTATAGTATTTAGAATTCAGAGATATTGACCAACTGCTTTC
Source organism: Cordylochernes scorpioides (assembly GCA_030710605.1). Classification (NCBI taxonomy): domain Eukaryota; kingdom Metazoa; phylum Arthropoda; class Arachnida; order Pseudoscorpiones; family Chernetidae; genus Cordylochernes; species Cordylochernes scorpioides. Next base: position 137,423,257 of record CP092865.1, read on the forward strand.
GTTATATCAACGTTCTATTCCTTTTTTAACAAAAGTTAAATAAAAGGTCCCAAAATTTGATTTAGCAAATTTTTAGACTAATTTATTATAAGATCGGGGTTCATACATACATATTTACATATGTGAATTTTTTTCAATAATTTCGTCATTACAGTGATATTGTATTATGTATCTCTAGAGTTACAGGGTTATATATAGTGCTATTATATTTGGTAGTTGTCTAAATTGAACAATTATATAATAATATAGCCAACTGTATATGTATATACGGATATAGAGTAGTCTATATTATAAAAACAGGGTTATAGAGACGCTAATTCTAGCCACACTTACAATAAAACAAAACCTAGATTTTATAGCACCATAAAAAAAAACTAACAACGGCCAATTACTTATTAACAATACATATTGTGCCATGTCTATTCAATGTTAAAATAAATGGTATGATGTATTTTTATAATGTCTTGTAGAACATCTTTTTAATGATTGAAAAACTTATTGAAAGAAAGCATTTGCATCCTCAGATCAAATATATTAATACGCCTTTATAAGATTGAATGAAGTAAAGAAAAACAGCAGTATATAACACGGTATGTATTCCCTGCCATTAGTATTTATCATTAACTTCTTTGTAAAACGACATTTGAAAATTATCCCGCATGTGTTTCTTTTGAACGAAAAACGAAATTTATTTTAAGAAGAAATAACGATTATTTCTAACCTTATGGATGAAGTATGAAAGGATGAATTGTGAAGAGTAATGATAAACGGAAAATAAAAGTGTCCAAGGATGGGAATCGAACCCACAGAATTCCGCTAACCGTGCAGATGCCATGTCCACTAGGCTGGACATGCGGGATAATTTTCAAATGTCGTTCTACAATTATAAGCCGCATTATATTGTATTATAAATGAACATCTTTATTACAATCTGGATATGACTAACCAGATGGGTTGATTTGCAAGGTTTTCCTCAATGTGCTAACTTCCAATCTACAACATATTGTTGCCTACATAGACTTATCCATCAATAAGCTCTACTCATTCCAAGTAGATACCTATATAAGTCCAAATATTCACAGACTTACATTTTATATGATTTAATGAAATTTAAAAAGAAGATTCCATATTTAAGGAATATAAAGGCAATCCTTATGTTCATACTACCCCTGTCATATATAACGTTTTAAAACATTTAGTAATATATGGTTTAATACACAAAAAGAACACTACATACGTACTTCAACAATAAATTCAACATCTAGATCATTTCAAACAATTAAAATTTCACATTAATACTCAAATACAGGCAGATTGATTTCAATCTATATTGAAATATATGAATACTAATCCATTAGGCAGATAGGTATTCATACACAAAAATATTATTCAAATTCGTATATTTATAATTTATTTATTTGTTGTCACATGAAATTAGAAAGCTAGATTGTGTATCGATAAAAATTAAGCCTCTCTAAGCACCAAATCGATATCAAATCAATACCCAATCTATCTATTTCATATTGGTTTAAAGAAGACCAGTCACATACGGTCTAGGGTCAAAAAGACTTTATGTAGAAAAGAATAGGAAGGATAGTCCAGCAGGGGACAAGATGGACTCCGGGAAACATCCAATTAGAAACAAGCCAGAAGATGGCTTCCAAGTCCACCGAGGGAGGATCTCCCTCGAATATTAATTAAACGACAGCCGATCTTATCTCCCTAATATACCTAATTATTAATGTTATCTCTCTGTGAATGAGAGAGAAAATAAAAGTTTACTTTTGACCACTGTGCTACTGAAATGAATTATCAGTTGTGTTGTGATCTTTTTTTTTTTAATAGTCTCACAATTTGATTAATAAGGTAATTTAGATTTTTTTTTAAATGTTCAAAAATGAATTATAAAAGAGTTATCATGCAATATTTCCAAAAAAAAAAGATAATTTAACTGTTTTCAAATATGGCTTGATTTTTTAAAACGAGTTATTGTTTTCTTTATGAGAGAGTACTCAAAACTTATAAATTCATAGAAAATAATCGCTATTTTATAACCAATTTTATAAATTACAAAAATACAAATATTTTCTTTTTATATTCTTTGAATTTTACATGGAGGTAATAATATACTTCTGTGTATAAATTAATCGGAAATTGATCACATAAAAGGTGTATCATTTTTTTACATTAAAACATTTTGGGTTTACTAAGTTGTGTAAATATTAATTATACTGATCAATTTAAAACATAATGGCAATATAATTCAAATAACATTGATGTCTCTTAAAAAGTATATACATTCAAGAGGTGAACAATGAGGTTAAATATGAATAACAGGATTTTTTAAAGTTACCGATAATGATTTGAAATGCATTTATCTTTCGTTTAGATAGAAAGTATTTGGGAAAAAGCGCTCAGAACTGAAATATATGTTAAACTAAGCCACGATATACAATACAACGAAACTATAACAAAAACTTCCTATAAAGAAGTATTATTTTTGAATATTATTTAGCTTTTCCTCACACTCGCGATGCAATGAAAGTTTTTCTCTAACTATTCAAATTCTTTAACAATTCCATTTACTTATTAATAGTTTATACTGTATTGCGAAAAAAATATTATTATAAGAACAACCACACGTCAGAGAAATATTACTATTATTATAGTAATAATAAACCTTCTAGGTTTCTATAGCGGTAACATTACAACGTTAGAAAAAAAGAGTGCAATTCTCAAATAGGTTGATAAATTTCCAAATTGGAGAAAAAATGGATATAATAATAGAAATTGTTGCTAAAAGGGGGGGTGTGTTATTATTAATAATAAACATTCTAGTTTTCCATAACGGTAACATTACAACGTTAGCAAAAAAGGTGTTATTCTCAAATAGGTTGATAACTTTCCAAATTTGAGAAAAAAATTGATGAGTATAGAAATTGATGCTAAAAAGGAAAGTTAGAAATAATATTGAAGATTATATTACAAGGCAAGGGTAAAATCGTCTCAAGGAAGTTGATGAAGAAAGAAGGAAGGTGTTTCAGATGGTGGGGAGTGGTTCTACAAGATGATGGGGTGACGAAATCAGCATTGAAGGCTGCTGAGGAAAGACAGGACAGGGTGCTGTTACAATGGCGTCATCCCTGATATCGCGGCACAAGATAAGAGGCACAGTATCAACTGTTCCGAAATAGGTCCGGCATGTTTGGTGGCAGCCTATGTTGAAATCTTTATTTTATTTATATACACATCCTCGTTTTATATTTGTCAATGTTGTATAGGTATGTAAATATAGGTAATTCTGTGTGTGTGCCTCATACAAAATTCCTAACGAATTATAATTTGTAAAAGTGGATGAGAGATCATATTTAAAAAAGTCATAATCTTTAAAATTCGCAATTTTTTCATATATATTTATTTTTTTGAAAATAGAGCAATCCATTAATAAATCTTTAATTAAAAAGGCATATATATTTTTGATCCAATATATGCCTTTTTAATTAATAATATATATTTATGTAATAAAAATACATATTGAGAGATAATATATGAATCACTCTATAATTCCAAAACTCAATTTTTACCAAATTTTAAATTCCAGATTTTGTGTGTGTGAAAACAATTTATTATAGGCTAATCTAGAATTAACTGCCATATATTAGTCGTCTGCCATGAAAATACCCAGCCTATGGTCCAATATTAAATAAAAAAGCCATAACACGGTTTATGACCTTCTGTTTATGTGTTAAACATAGCCACTAGTTAGTTAGTTAGATTCAGTTAACGTTCACAAACGTTAGTTAGATTCAGTATCCCTAAAATTTGACCGACAAATTCTTCTAAATTAAATATTACTATTCCAATTTTATATATGGCCGTAAAGATAATTTTACTAATTGATATCTCTGTGTTATATTAAATCAAAATATACAGACTATGAATATTGATATTTTAAAAATGGTTTATCTGTGATTTTTTTTAATCCGGAAAAATAATTCGAGATGTATTTTGAAATTATAGGTAATAATTAGAGAGTATATAGTTTATAATTTAGTTATTTTGTTTGTATATATAATATAGTTTACCTATTTTATTTTAAAATAATTATATTTCTAAGTAAAATGGAAATATATACAGAAATAGAAATTTAAAAAATATTATTTTTATATAGAAACGGTTTGAAATTATATAAAGAGCGGAGGAATTTCGTTAATTTCAAATATAAAATATATTTGCAGAAAATTAATAAATATTCGAATGAATATATTATATGTAACAAATCGATGCATAAAGATAATATTTATGTATAATATATTTTTATATTTCAGTGTATTTAATATTGGACATCGCATAAAAATTAAGCGTTAACCTTGCCCTACAATAATAATAATAATGATAAATAAATGTGTAATTAAAGCATACACATATTTTGAAATTTTGCTTCATATTGTATAAATAATATTTCGTAGCTTTTTGATATGCAAAATATATAAAACACTTACTACTTTTTAAATAATAATTTAATATAAAACCAATATATACTGTATTGTTTATATTTTGATTACAATTTAAATAATATATCGTATTTTTTTATTTTTAAACATGCTTTATATTTTAGGCATAAATATTCAATCAAAATATTAAGATATAATTCTAGTTTAATAATATTGTATTCTTAATAAAATATATGTTGAAAGAACAAGCTCTTTATAACTAAATACACATTTAATATATTAAATAAAAAACCATAATATATTTTAAGAGACTCAATCTAAATAATTTAACATTAAAATTACAATAAGCGTGGTTACAAAAAATACATAAAACTATTATTTTAAATGCTATCGCTATAAATGTGGTATTAAATAAACGAGATTTAAAGGAATTTACGGAAAAGAAAAATAAATTTAAATAAAATAAGTTTCATTTGTTTATTTAAAGCTCGAATAAAATTTAAGCCTATTATGGAAAGTTTGCTTTGACTCTTGAATTTATTTGAGTATAAACAAACGGAAAACATCCGAATATACTTTAATTTTAATGTAAAATATAATAATAAAGTTTTATTTTTATTTATTCATAAAACGAAAAAGAAAACTATTTTTCAGAGGGAGAAACAAAGTTTTATTTCAGATCTCTAAACTGTTGCATTTATTTCGGAGCTTTTTATTCCAAAAGATTTGTTTATAAATGTAAACCATTGTATCAAAGCGAGTTAATTTTTATTGCTTTTTTTATTTATGAAAAAATTATATTTTACATATATGATACTGTAAAACGAATTGAAAAATTTAAACGCGTTTTTTATTTAACTTATTTGTAATGTTTTCAAAACAATAAATTAATTGGAATGGTAAAATAATTTTTGAAAAAAAAAAATATTTTTTAAAATTATATCTTAATTTTGGAATTTATAAATACAAATATTTTGAATAATGAAATTAAATAGCAATTTAAAAAACTAGAGAGTGAGGCGACACGATCTTATGTCTTTATTAATGAGGTATTATATTCAATAATTGATTGATTGATTGATTGCAAAGAAGTCATTTAAAGAAAATTAATTCGTAACGACTCTTCATAAATCACTTTTAAGAATGTGTTTGCGTGCTTGTAACGAGGCGTTGCCCAGAACTCTATGTAAATATTACCAATTGATAACCTTTAGTTACATGGGCTTTGTTCATATGACATTTGCTTTTGTAATGAATCCTCTCAAAGTCGTCCGCGTAATGATTTTTTAAATAATATTATGTGACTGTGGTTAACAGATTGGTTACTAATATTTGATGGTGTTTAATTTTTGGTTATGTCAAGTTATCATAAGCAACCTACCTGTCTTTTCTTTGATCTCACAGAGAACACTAAAGAGTGCTGGCTTCATCCGATGGCAGTTCAGGGTATGTTTCCTGCACATCTCAGGTTAGTAAACAGTGTTTATCGAGAGTATTAAAAATGAAAAGAGGAATTTCTATAGATCATAGGTGAGTGTAAATGGTCCTGTATCCCCCTTACCTTGCCTGGGCTTCATCCAAGCTCTGGTCGGTGATATTCATGATTTGTTGTAGAATCTCGGAGATGTCGTGCTTGCGTCCATCGGGGGTGGCAGTTTCAGGGGCCTGGTCCACGACGGGTAAATAGCCGCCGGGGGCCGGCATGCCTCCAGGCGTCACAGCAGGATGCAGCATGTTACTTTCCATCACGGCGCCCGGTCACATCCATAGATACGCCTGCCTGTCTTACCTCCGCGGCCCCGGCTGCATAGGCTCGACGGCACGCGTGGAAACAAATAAACAAACAAACAAGACGCTGCCAAAAAAGACGAGCAGCGCCCGGCTACACTCGAAGCGCCTCTCAACCAAAGAATAATAATAGATGGCCGGACGACACACGTCACTCGAGGAGCTAGCCAATCAGCGCACGCCGGCCCATACGTCAATCAAGCCTAAAGCCCCGCCTACCAGCTCCGAGACGAGCGCTGCCGGAAGTTGGACCCGCGCATGCGCAACGCGCCACCTACCGGCGGTTAGAATATAAAGTTTTATATATTAAATGTTTTCTCCACCTCGGTCACACCTCCACAAACCCAACTTTTAAATCGTGCGCTCCTTTGACGGCCTTGTTGCCTTTTCTTCGTTTCCCCCCCTTTCTTTCTTTATTTTAATTCTTTTCATAATTATCATGTCCTTTTTTTAATATTTGACCTCCTTTTTTCATTGAAACTTTTAAATTAAGATATGCAAATATATATATTTAAATATATTTAATAATATAAAAAATAAACCTTTTATTTAATTTAACGAATGAATGAACTATTCTCTAGGCTACTCATGGATGAACTGTGTAAGAGAATGAAGTGTTGGTGCTAAAGAAATCCACATACGATGTTAATGAGTCAGTAGATAAGGTGCTTATAAAATGTGCAGGAACTGTAAGCGCTAAGTGTGATCCCCTCCGGAGAACATCTTCCATGTTAACAGAGATCTCCACTCATCATTTCACATAAACTAACCATTCAGAATCATCCATACATCCAAAATTTTCAGAAGAGTTCTTCTATATTTCGATGTGGCACCACGAACCATTCTCTCTGAAGAGATAAAGAACACACAAATAAACACTAAGATGAGACGACGTGATAAAAAGAGGAAAGAATGATAGACATTTTTTTTTTACCCCTTCGCCTTCCTTTTATAACGCACTTGTGATTCAAGTATAAAGTTAACATAGCTTAGGCAGTTAGAATTAGCTATGACTCAGCAACTAAGTCTAGATTTACTGGACAGATAGTTTAATTTAGTTTGTTTTGACTGGATTATTGTTAGTGATCAAATCCTTCCTTCTTATCTCTTCCACCTTCTTCCATACTGTTTGAAGTTTATATGTTGATTTTGTAATTATTCTTATTTTTTAATTCATAGAAGCATTTATCTGGCAGACATATTCAACTTTTTATCATCATAATCATTTTTTTGATTTTTTTTTTCTTAGTTAGTTATCAAATCATTTTGCAATTGTAGTTTCTTCTTGTTTTGTTGTGTTCCTTTTTAAGCAATAAAATATATAGAACTAAGGTGTAATATTCAATTTAAGCATATGGAACAAACATCGATTCATTTTTAAAACAAAGCAAAAGCTTATACAAGTTTCACTTTTTCATACACATACTATAACATCGTTTCATTAAATCCCATTACCAAGAATACACCTTCATGGGCAAACGATATAAGCAGAAGGACATATGATAGTTATAGCGATCTGGTGTATTGAATTAGCTAAATCATTGGGAAGGTTTACCTGCGAAGTCTCAATCCTATCCAATACTTTTTCATATTCAGTTCATTAATTATAGAAATTCGTTCTTTATTTTTTAATAAGAAGTTTCATTGTAAAATTCTATCCTCAACCCTAACAAATGTACTTAATTGTTTGCATATTCCATAACGAATCACAATCCTTTTTTTCTAAATATGTCTAGATGACACATGTAGAAAGAGATAGATCTCTATTCATGATAAAAAAGATGGATTGAGAATAAACAAACCAAATAAGATTTTAGTATCGTAGTTATACCTGTTAAAGGGCTGTTACTCCCGAAAGGGTCCAGGGAACGAGTGGGAAATATGCTACGAGGACACTGAACATCTTACAATTAGGACAAGACACAACCACACCCGAAAGCTTGTATTGTCGTGATAAAAATACATTCTTTCCTCAGCGAATTGTCTTTTATTAATAATTTTATACGGGAGGATTGCATTAAAAATATTAAAAATAAAAAGAGGAAACTCTAAAGATCATAGGTGAGTGTAAATGGTCTTGTATCCCCCTTAACTTGCCTGGGCTTCATCCAAGCTCTGGTTGGTGATATTCATGATTTGTTGTAGAATCTCGGAGATGTCGTGCTTACGTCCATCGGGGGTGGCACTTATAATATTAACAAGAAATATTTTGATGCACAAACGTTAAGTGGATAAAGTGGATTGGTCATTCTGTTTGGTTCACAATCCAACATCTGCTGAAAGAACCATGTTAGAGCTCTCCCCCACAGAGGGTCGATGTCAAGGCTGGGTGACATTGCCCCCTGTGTTGTCACCGAACACCCCTTACTTCGATCTACTAGCCCCCTCTCTCTCTCAACTCAAACACAAACCCTACTCACTCACTATAGTGACGTCTCGCTCACAGAGAGATGCAATCTTTTTTTTTTTTTTTTGCTTATCCATAGTAAAATCATGGTGGGTAGAAGTTGGCGACTGCTTTTACTGTAAGTGCACCACATATCTACACATGTGAAAAGCAGTTCGACTTTGTGCTTACAAATGTGCCAGAGCCCCGTTTGGTTAATTGCACTCACTGATGGGGTTGTACTTTTGCAAGAATCGGGGGCCATTGGAGCATCTTTTTTTATTTTTAATCACAAAAAAAAGTGCCCAATGCGGGAATCGAACCCGGATCGTAGCGGTCGAAAACCAACAGTTTAGACCATCTTTCCACCGACCGCCTAGAGATACAATCTAAAGAATCCAACAATACAGAAACAACAAGCCAAATCTTTATTAAGACAGCTTAACGACTTGTATGTTGTATGTTAAAACCTCATTTTTATATAAAAATTCTCAAAATACATCATTAATAGACGTAAGAAATGAAAATATTCAAAGCACGAATGTCTTTTTTTTTTTTACACAAAAATCAAACTTCTACTGTCCTTACTGCGATGAAAAAATTATATTGGGATGGTTTAGTTCATCAGTGGTGTACCCTCCCAGCGTTTTGCTAATTTGATCAATTAGACCGCTTCTTAGAGCTCTAATACTGTATTGAACTTGTTTGAAGTTTATATGTTAATTTTGTAAGTATTCTTATTTTTAAATTCATAAAAGCATTTTTCTGGCAGACATATTCAATTTTTAAATATTATTATTGTTTTTTTTCTCTTAGTTAGTTATCAAATCATTTGCAATTGTAGTTTCTTTTTTGTTTTGTTGTGTTCCTTTTTAAGTAATAAAATATATAGAACTAAGGTGTAATATTCAATTCAAGCATATGGAACCAACATCGATTCATTTTTAAAACAAAGCAAAATCATAAGCTTATACAACTTTCACTTTTACATACAGGACTATTCTGCTTATATATGCTACACTGAAGGGTGGAATCTCAGAAATAGTATTTAAGCAAACTATAGACATACGCTTTCAGGAAAGTAGAATTACATGTAAATATTGATTTTTGCGAAAAAAATAAACATTCGTTGCTTTGAATATTTCCATATCTTATATATAGACGACGTGTTATTGCTTTATAGTAATTATGATTCCTTTCTTCCTGTAGGGAATCTGTATAAGACCGGTGGTCTTAATAAAGCTTTGTGTGTGCTTTATAGTAATTGATAGACGTGGTTCAATTAGAATCTCAAACATCTTTGGAGAAGAGGCCACTCAAACATATCTCGGTCACTTCTAGACTGTCAAAATAAATAAGTATTGGAGCACTTACGTGTGATTGTAAAACTGATTATTTAGGTTAATCGGTATGGCTTCTTCGAATTAATCGATCCATAGAGTTGTCAACTGATGCTTAGACGTTGCCATGGTTTAAAAATCTACAAAGATTTCTACAAAGCAATAACGCGCAACCGCTTCTTTAGAGTTCCAATACCATATTGGATCATTCTGCTTTTATATGCTACACTGAAGGGAGGAATCTTAGAAATGGTGTTTAAGCAAACTATGGACATAAGCTTTTAGGACAGTAGAATTTTCATCGCAGTAAGGACAGTAGAAGTTTAATTTATTTGTGAAAATAAACATTCGTGTCTTAATGTCTTCATTCATTATCTATAGATGGAGCCTTATTGCTTTGTAACAATATAAAACAGGATCCAGCAATATGAACATCATGATAAACCGGCTCCAAAATCATTCTCTTTTTTGTAATCCCTTGTAACATCATTTATAAATATACGCTTTCAAGTAGGTATGTAAATTTAATCTTATTTGTCTTATATCTTTAATCCTATTTCGAAGAATCCAAGAAGAATTCCTCTTACAACATTTATGGACCAATTGAAATAAGAAACCGGGGCAACGATTTAATGTAAAATTGTGGAAAGCGTTTGAAAACTACAAAGATTTTTCACAATTTGTTTCCTTTTTCGAATTTTAAAACACTAGGCTAATATTTGCAAACATTTCATGTAAGAAACAGTCGATGTTTCAAAAATTAAGCCTGTTGAAGAGTGTTTATCGCTTGAAAGATAACATTTTAATATTACAGTCAACTCTCGATAATTTGAAACTCAAAAGACCAGAAAAAAATTCAATTTATCAGGAGTTCAAAATAACAGGAGAAATCTTTGTAATACAAATGAATGCATTAAGATGTGAATGTTTCTTTTCACAAATGAATCAAACTTCTACTGCCCTTACTGCGATTAAAAATATATTGGAAGGGCTTGGCTCATCAGTAGGTGAACCCTCCTAGCGGTTTCGCCAATTTAATCTATCAGACCGCTTCTTTAGAGCTCTAATACTGTATTAGATCATTCTGAATGATCCAATACAGTATTAGAGCTCTAAAGAAGAGGTCTATATATTAGCCTAGAAATTTAAAATTTAAAAAAGGAAACAAATTGTGAGAAATCTTTGTAGTTTTTCAAACGTTTTTCTCAATTTTTACATTGAATCATTGCCCTGGTTTCTTATTTCAATTGGTTCATAAATTCTGTAAGAGGAATTCTTCAAAATAGGATTAAAGATATAGGACAAATAGGATTAAATTTACATACTTACTTGAAGGCTTATTTTATAAATGATGTTACAAGGGATTACAAGAAAGAGAATGATTTTGGAGCCGATTTATCATGATGTTCATATTGCTGCATCATGTTTTATATTGTTACAAAGCAATAACGCGCCATCTATAGATATCGAATAAAGACACCAAGACACGAATGTTTCTTTTCACAAATAAATCAAACTTCTACTGTCCTTACTGTGATTAAAATTCTACTGTCTTAAAAGCTTATGTCCATAGTTTGCTTAAATACCATTTCTAAGATTCCACCCTTCAGTGCAGCATATATAAGCAGAATAATCCAATACAGTATTAGAACTCGAAGAAGCGGTCTGGTAGATTAAATTGACGAAACCGCTGGGAGAGTTCACCACTGATGAGCCAAGCCCTCCCAATATTTTTTCTTCGCAGTAAGGACAGTAGAAGTTTGATTTATTTGTGAAAGGAAATATTCGCGTTTTAATATCTTCATGTTTTATATGCATATTTTTTTCACATAAAAATTTATATTAATAACTTCAAGTGCCATCTATCGTTAGAATTTCGTAATAATTATTTCAGGCAAAATGTTTCTTTTTACATATATCATGAAATTTTATTTCTACAGACCTTACTGCAATGATATAAGTTATTGAATGAGAGGGCTCATCAGTAGTCAACCCTCTCAGAGGTTTCGCCAAATTAAAATCCAGACCTCTCTATTATTGTATTTAGTTTTCTTATTAACCCTGTGCATTCACTAAGGAAGACAGCTTAGGGTTGTTTAGGAAACCTATAGGCATAAGCTTATAGCTTCTGAATGTTTATAATATTGGTATTTTTAATAATAAAATAAATAGATATTTACTTTTCTTAATTATTTAATTTTTCGACACAGGGTATGTCATATATTATTAGGTACATTACACACCATTGATACACACTACATATATTTTTGAACCTTCCTCAAGTTCAATTAACTGCCTCAGCGTGGAGGGAAGGTGACCCTGGGCAGGACAGTATATCTGTAGTCTTGTACTCCTGTTACCCTAGACATGAAGGTTGCAGTCCTACTAAGCCCAGCTAAATGTAGAGTACTCCCCAAGTCCTGTTAACTGCCTCAGCGTGGAGGGGAGGTGACCCTGGGCAGGACAGTATATCTGTAGTCTTGTACTCCTGGTACCCTGGACATGAAGGCGGTTGTCCTACTAAGTTCAGCTAAATGCTAACATACAAAGTCCTACCTTAGTGTGATGTTCCCATCAGCAGTAAACTCACAAAATTACTATCCATGAATTTTACTCTCCTTAAAGCTAGAGAAGAGTGGACTTCCAGACATGGTCTAAGAAGATAATCACCTACACCTTTTTGTACGTTGTCGTGAGGAGAGATGCCTTATGAAAATTAGAAACTATTTTAGACGCGCGCGTAAGATTCTTTTTGAAATTAAACAATTTCTACTGCCCTAACTGCAATGGAAAAATTAATGGGAGGGCCTGGCTCATCAGTGGTGAACCCTCCCAGCGGTTTCGCCAGTTTAATGCCTTATGTTCATGGCTCCAGGTGAATTTAGTCCAGGATAGGCACAATGGGTGAGAGATTCTTGGATAGAGTCACCAACAAGAAGACCATGTAGGATGATATCACCTACAAGGAAGAAAGATAATAAATAAAATTATTATTTAAAAGATAATTGCTTTATTATTTCCTTTTTATCTCTTTGTTTTGATGATGTAACTTCACTCAGGAAAGGTGTATATCACGTTTAAGGGAAAAATAATGATTGAAGAGTCAGCCAATATGCAAAAAGGTGTAACACTATAAATAAATATAGATATACGGTGTTTAATATAAATATACATAACTTCCATTTTCGGAAAGGTAAAATCTCCTCTGTAATACTTATAAATAATGTTTTTCAAATAAAAAATATATAGCAATAGAACTCTATAATTTCTACAGATCAATTGTAAATAGATTCATACACAAAAGAGGTAGCGAGGAAAGTTTTAGAACAGATATTTAAATAAACCCTTTTTAAACAAAGGCTCACGTGCACATGGGGAAAGGGAGGAAAAATTACTGTATTATTTTGTTGTTGTATGGCGAATCCATACAGGGCAATGGGCCCTAATAAAAGCCTTTTTGTTGTTTGTTGTTGTTTTTCAAATTAAATATACATCGACAAGTAAATATTTTTTATTGTCTCGACGTTTCGACAAAAATCTTTTGTCCTCATCAGGAGCGAACAAAAATTAAAACTTCTGTCAAAGCGTTAAGAATTATTGTCAAACACTTTAAAATGTTTTAAATTTTGATCATTCCTGACGAAGACAAAGATTTTTGTCGAAACGTCGAGATAATAAAAATATTTACTGGCCGAAGTATCGTTAATTTGAAGAACTATGAATGCCGTCCAGGCAGCCTCTATCTTTACGATTATAAATATTAATCGAAACGGTTCCCAGGTTTTTTATCATCCTCTCTAGGAAGCCAATTTGCGAATTATTTATATGAGCTTCAATTATAGAACAATCTCGCCACCTATATGTGAGAAAATAAAACATTTAAGCACGCGAAATTCTCTTTTTTTACACATAAATAAAATTTTAAATTTCTACTATCCTTACTGCATACTGCAATGAAAAAAAATTGGGAGGGCTTAGCTCACCAGTAGTGAACCCTCCAAGCGGTTTAGCCAATTTAATCTACCAGACCGCTTTTAGAACTCTATTACTGTATTGGACTTTTCTGGTTAAATAGGCTACAATGAAGGGTGGAATCTTAAAAATGGTATTCAATTACACTATAGACATAAAGTTTTAGGACAGTATATTATATAGAGGTCTTAAAACCTCATGGCAATGTGTTCAGAACATTTGATTCTGAATTGAGGTGTACTTAACGTGAATTGGGTCAACTGTGGTCGAAGCTGCGAGGTTTTGTTGTGACTGGAGATACTCTTGGGGGCTTTGGTCCCCTACCAGGGGCCAACTCTGGAAGGGGTCGTTGCTTATCAGTGGCTTGTTGTACTGTCGCCCCAGGGGAGTGGGGTGGATGGTCCCTGCTGCTTTCTAGACTGACGCTGTCTGCGCTGTTTTAGCCTCTGCATTGCGGTTCGATGCAGGCTGTTGTCTGCGGTACAGTTTAAACCTCAGGTTGGATACACGGCTGTTGTCTTCACTACAGTTTAACACTGAGGTTGGATACACGGCTGTTTTCTTCACTACAGTTTAACACTGAGGTTGGATGCACGGCTGTTGTCATTACTACAGTTTAACACTGAGATTGGATACACGACTGTTGTCTTCACTACAGTTTAACACTGATGTTGGATACACGGCTGTTGTCTTCGCTACAATTTAACACTGATGCTGGATACACGGCTGTTGTCTTCACTACAGTTTAACACTGATGTTGGATACACGGCTGTGGTCTTCACTACAGTTTAACACTGATGTTGGATACACGGCTGTTGTCTTCACTACAGTTTAACACTGAGGTTGGATACACGGCTGTTGTCTTCACTACAGTTTAACACTGAGGTTGGATACACGGCTGTTGACTTCACTACAGTTTAACACAGAGGTTGGATACACGGCTGTTGTCTTCACTACAGTTTAACACTGAGGTTGGATACATGGCTGTTGTCTTCACTACAGTTTAACACTGATGTTGGATACACGGCTGTTGTCTTCATTACAGTTTTACACTGAGGTTGGATACACGGCTGTTGTCTTCACTACAGTTTAACACTGAGGTTGGATACACGGCTGTTGTCTTCACTACAGTTTAACACTGATGTTGGATACACGGCTGTTGTCTTAACTACAGTTTAACACTGAGGTTGGATACACGGCTGTTGTCTTCACTACAGTTTAACACTGATGTTGGATACACGGCTGTTGTCTTAACTACAGTTTAACACTGAGGTTGGATGTACGGCTGTTGTCTTCACTACAGTTTAACACTGAGGTTGGATACACGGCTGTTGTCTTCACTACAGTTTAACACTGAGGATAGATACACGGCTGTTGTCTTCACTACAGTTTTGCACTGAGGTTGAATACACGGCTGTTGTCGTCACTACAGTTTAACACTGATGTTGGATACACGGCTGTTGTCTTAACTACAGTTTAACACTGAGGTTGGATACACGGCTGTTGTCTTGACTACAGTTTAACACTGAGGTTGGATACACGGCTGTTATCTTCACTATAGTTTAACACTGAGGTTGGATGCACGGCTGTTGTCTTCAATACAGTTTAACATTGAGGTTGGATACACGGCTATTGTCTTCACTACAGTTTAACACTGAGGTTGGATGTACGGGTGTTTCTTCACTACCTTTTAACACTGAGGTTGGATGTACGGCTTTTGTCTTCACTACAGTTTAACACTGAGGTTGGATACACGGCTGTTGTCTTCGGTTTATGGGCCTTACAGGCCTGGGGAACCCTTGTACCTAGAATGTTGTCTTCACTGTAGTTTATCTCTGATTTTAGATGTACGGCTGTTGTCTTCACTACAGTTCAACCCTGAGGTTGGATGTACGGCTGTTGGCTTCACTACAGTTCAACCCTGAGGTTGGATGTACGGCTGTTGGCTTCACTACAGTTTAACACTGAGGTTTAATGTACGGCTGTTGTCTTTACTACAGTTTAACACTGAGGTTGGATGCACGGCTGTTGTCTTCACTACAATTTAACACTGAGGTTCGATGCACGGCTGTTGTCTTCACTACAGTTTAACATTAAGGTCGGATGTACGGCTGTTCTCTTCGCTACAGTTTAACACTGAGGTTGGATACACGGCTGTTGTCTTCACTATAGTTTAACACTGAGGTTGGATGCACGGCTGTTGTCTTCACTACAATTTAACACTGAGGTTCGATGCACGGCTGTTGTCTTCACTACAGTTTAACATTAAGGTCGGATGTACGGCTGTTGTCTTCGCTACAGTTTAACACTGAGGTTGGATATACGGCTGTTGTCTTCACTATAGTTTACCACTGAGGTGGATGTACGGTTGTTGTCTTCACTACAGTTTAACATTAAGGTCGAATGTACGGCTGTTGTCTTCACTATAGTTTACCACTGAGTTGGATGTACGGTTGTTGTCTTCACTACAGTTTAACATTAAGGTCGGATGTACGGTTTGCTGTCTTAACTACAGTTTAACATTAAGGTCGGATGTACGGCTGTTGTCTTCACTACAGTTTAACATTAAGGTCGGATGTACGGCTGTTCTCTACGCTACAGTTTAACACTGAGGTTGGATACACGGCTGTTGTCTTACTATAGTTTACCACTGAGGTGGATGTACGGTTGTTGTCTTCACTGCAGTTTAACATTGAGGTTGAATGTACGGCTGTTGTCTTCACTACAGTTTAACACCGCGGTTGGATGTACGGCTGTTATCTTCACTACAGTTTAACATTGAGGTTGGATGTACGGGTGTTGGCTTCACTACAGTTTAACACAGCGGTTGGATGTACGGGTGTTGGCTTCACTACAGTTTAACACAGCGGTTGGATGTGTGTACGGCTGTTGTCTTCACTACAGTTTAATACAGCGGTTGTATGTACGGCTGTCGTCTTCACTACAGATTAACACTGAGGTTGGATGCACGGCTGTTGTCTTCACTACAGTTTAACACAGCGGTTCGATGTATGACTGTTGTCTTCACTACAGTTCAACACAGGGGTTGGATGTACGGCTGTTGTCTTCACTACAGTTTAACACATCGGTTTGATTTACGGGTGTTGTCTTCACTACAGTTTAACACATCGGTTTGATTTACGGCTGTTGTCTTCACTACAGTTTAATACAGCGGTTTTATGTACGGCTGTTGTCTTCACTACAGTTCACCACAGCGGTTGGATGTACGGCTGTTGTCTTCACTACAGTTTAACACTGAGGTTAGATGCACGGCTCTTGTCTTCACTTCAGTTTAACACTGAGGTTGGATACACGGCTGTTGTCTTCACTAACAGTTTAACACTGAGGTTGGATGTACGGCTGTTGTCTTCACTACAGTTTAACACTGAGGTTGGATACACGGCTGTTGTCTTCACTAACAGTTTAACACTGAGGTTGGATGCACGGCTGTTGTCTTCACTATAGTGTAACACTGAGGTTGGATGTACGGCTGTTGTCTTCACTACAGTTTAACACTGAGGTTGGATGCACGGCTGCTGTCTTCAATACAGTTTAACACTGAGGTTGGATGTACGGCTGTTGTCTTTACTACAGTTTAACACTGAGGTTGGATGTACGGCTGTTGTCTTCACTACAGTTTAACACTGAGGTTGGATACACGGCTGTTGTCTTCACTACAGTTTAACACTAAGGTTGGATACACGGCTGTTGTCTTCACTACAGTTTTACACTGAGGTTGGATGCACGGCTGTTGTCTTCAATACAGTTTAACACTGAGGTTGGATGTACGGCTGTTGTCTTTACTACAGTTTAACACTGAGGTTGGATGTACGGCTGTTGTCTTCACTACAGTTTAACACTGAGGTTGGATACACGGCTGTTGTCTTCACTACAGTTTAACACTGAGGTTGGATACACGGCTGTTGTCTTCACTACAGTTTAACACTGAGGTGGATACACGGCTGTTGTCTTCACTACAGTTTAATACAGCGGTTTTATGTACGGCTGTTATCTTCACTACAGTTCACCACAGCGGTTGGATGTACGGCTCTTGTCTTCACTTCAGTTTAACACTGAGGTTGGATACACGTCTGTTGTCTTCACTCTAGTTTAACACTGATGTTGGATACACGGCTGTTGTCTTCACTACAGTTTAATACAGCGGTTTTATGTACGGCTGTTGTCTTCACTACAGTTCACCACAGCGGTTGGATGTACGGCTCTTGTCTTCACTTCAGTTTAACACTGAGGTTGGATACACGTCTGTTGTCTTCACTCTAGTTTAACACTGATGTTGGATACACGGCTGTTGTCTTCACTACAGTTTAACACTGAGGTTGGATGCACGGCTGTTGTCTTCACTACAGTTTAACACTGAGGTTGGATACACGGCTGTTGTCTTCACTACAGTTTAACACTGAGGTTGGATGCACAGCTGTTGTCTTCACTACAGTTTAACACTGAGGTTGGACACACGGCTGTTGTCTTCACTACAGTTTAACACTGAGGTTGGAT
>CP092865.1:137441811-137452316 GCA_030710605.1 Cordylochernes scorpioides
GATCAATTCGAAGGAGCCATACTGATTAACCTAAATAATCAGTTTTATAATCACACGTAAGTGCTCCAATACTTATTGATTTTGACAGCCTAGAAGTGACCGAGATATGTTTGAGTGGCCTCTTCTCCAATGATGTTTGAATTCCTAATGGAACCACGTCTATCAATTACTATAAAGCACACACAAATCTTTATTAAGACCACCGGTCTTATACAGATTCCCTACAGGAAGAAAGGAATCATAATTACTATAAAGCAATAACACGTCGTCTATATATAAGATATGAAAATAATCGAAGCAACGAATGTTTATTTTTTTCGCAAAAATCACAATTTATATGTAATTCTACTGTCCTAAAATCGTATGTCTATAGTTTGCTCAAATGCCATTTCTAAGATTCTACCCTTCAGTGTAGCATATATAAGCAGAATGATCCAATACAGTATTAGAACTCGAAGAAGCGGTCTGGTGGATTAAATTGACGAAACCGCTGGGAGGATTCACCACTGATGAGCCAAGTCCTCCCAATATTTTTTCTTCGCAGTAAGGACAGTAGAAGTTTGATTTATTTGTGAAAAGAAATATTCGCGTTTTAATATCTTCATGTTTTATATGCATATTTTTTTCACATAAAATTTTTATATTAATAACTTCAAGTGCCATCTATCGTTAGAATTTCGTAATAATTATTTCAGGCAAAATGTTTCTTTTTACATATATCATCAAATATTATCTCTACAGACCTTACTGCAATGATATAAGTTATTGAATGAGAAGGCTCATCAGTAGTCAACCCTCTCAGAGGTTTCGCCAAATTAAAATCCAGACCTCTCTATTATTGTATTTAGTTTTCTTATTAACCCTGTGCATTCACTAAGGAAGACAGCTTAGGGTTGTTTAGGAAACCTATAGGCATAAGCTTATAGCTTCTGAATGTTTATAACATTACTATTTTTAATAATTAAAATAAATAAATATTTACTTTTCTTAATTATTTAATTTTTCAACACAGGGTATGTCATATATTATTAGGTACATTACACACCATTGACACACACTACATATCTTTTTGAACCTTCCTCAAGTTCTATTAACTGGCTCAGCGTGGAGGGGAGGTGGCCCTGGGCAGGACAGTATGTCTGGAGTCTTGTACTTCTGGTACCCTAGACATGAAGGTTGCAGACCTACTAAGCCCAGCTAAATGTAGAGTACTCCCCAAGTCCTGTTAACTGCCTCAGCGTGGAGGGGAGGTGACCCTGGGCAGGACAGTATGTCTGTAGTCTTGTACTCCTGTTACCCTAGACATGAAGGTTGCAGTCCTACTAAGCCCAGCTAAATGTAGAGTACTCCCCAAGTCCTGTTAACTGCCTCAGTGTGGAGGGGAGGTGACCCTGGGCAGGACAGTATATCTGTAGTCTTGTACTCCTGGTACCCTAGACATGAAGGCGGTTGTCCTACTAAGCCCAGCTAAATGTAGAGTACTCCCCAAGTCCTGTTAACTGCCTCAGCGTGGAGGGGAGGTGACCTTGGGCAGGACAGTATGTCTGGAGTCTTGTACTTCTGGTACCCTAGACATGAAGGTTGCAGACCTACTAAGCCCAGCTAAATGTAGAGTACTCCCCAAGTCCTGTTAACTGCCTCAGCGTGGAGGGGAGGTGGCCCTGGGCAGGACAGTATGTCTGGAGTCTTGTACTTCTGGTACCCTAGACATGAAGGTTGCAGACCTACTAAGCCCAGCTAAATGTAGAGTACTCCCCAAGTCCTGTTAACTGCCTCAGCGTGGAGGGGAGGTGACCCTGGGCAGGACAGTATGTCTGTAGTCTTGTACTCCTGTTACCCTAGACATGAAGGTTGCAGTCCTACTAAGCCCAGCTAAATGTAGAGTACTCCCCAAGTCCTGTTAACTGCCTCAGTGTGGAGGGGAGGTGACCCTGGGCAGGACAGTATATCTGTAGTCTTGTACTCCTGGTACCCTAGACATGAAGGCGGTTGTCCTACTAAGCCCAGCTAAATGTAGAGTACTCCCCAAGTCCTGTTAACTGCCTCAGCGTGGAGGGGAGGTGACCTTGGGCAGGACAGTATATCTGTAGTCTTGTACTCCTGGTACCCTGGACATGAAGGTTGCAGTCCTACTAAGCCCAGCTAAATGTAGAGTACTCCCCAAGTCCTGTTAACTGCCTCAGCGTGGAGGGGAGGTGACCTTGGGCAGGACAGTATATATGTAGTCTTGTACTCCTGGTACCCTAGACATGAAGGTTGCAGTCCTACTAAGCCCAGCTAAATGTAGAGTACTCCCCAAGTCCTGTTAACTGCCTCAGTGTGGAGGGGAGGTGACCCTGGGCAGGACAGTATATCTGTAGTCTTGTACTCCTGTTACCCTAGACATGAAGGTTGCAGTCCTACTAAGCCCAGCTAAATGTAGAGTACTCCCCAAGTCCTGTTAACTGCCTCAGCGTGGAGGGGAGGTGACCTTGGGCAGGACAGTATGTCTGTAGTCTTGTACTCCTGGTACCCTAGACATGAAGGTTGCAGTCCTACTAAGCCCAGCTAAATGTAGAGTACTCCCCAAGTCCTGTTAACTGCCTCAGTGTGGAGGGGAGGTGACCCTGGGCAGGACAGTATATCTGTAGTCTTGTACTCCTGGTACCCTAGACATGAAGGTTGCAGTCCTACTAAGCCCAGCTAAATGTAGAGTACTCCCCAAGTCCTGTTAACTGCCTCAGCGTGGAGGGGAGGTGACCTTGGGCAGGACAGTATATCTGTAGTCTTGTACTCCTGGTACCCTAGACATGAAGGTTGCAGTCCTACTAAGCCCAGCTAAATGTAGAGTACTCCCCAAGTCCTGTTAACTGCCTCAGTGTGGAGGGGAGGTGACCCTGGGCAGGACAGTATATCTGTAGTCTTGTACTCCTGGTACCCTAGACATGAAGGTTGCAGTCCTACTAAGCCCAGCTAAATGTAGAGTACTCCCCAAGTCCTGTTAACTGCCTCAGCGTGGAGGGGAGGTGACCTTGGGCAGGACAGTATATCTGTAGTCTTGTACTCCTGGTACCCTAGACATGAAGGTTGCAGTCCTACTAAGCCCAGCTAAATGTAGAGTACTCCCCAAGTCCTGTTAACTGCCTCAGCGTGGAGGGGAGGTGACCCTGGGCAGGACAGTATATCTGTAGTCTTGTACTCCTGGTACCCTAGACATGAAGGTTGCAGTCCTACTAAGCCCAGCTAAATGTAGAGTACTCCCCAAGTCCTGTTAACTGCCTCAGTGTGGAGGGGAGGTGACCCTGGGCAGGACAGTATATCTGTAGTCTTGTACTCCTGGTACCCTAGACATGAAGGTTGCAGTCCTACTAAGCCCAGCTAAATGTAGAGTACTCCCCAAGTCCTGTTAACTGCCTCAGCGTGGAGGGGAGGTGACCCTGGGCAGGACAGTATATCTGTAGTCTTGTACTCCTGGTACCCTAGACATGAAGGTTGCAGTCCTACTAAGCCCAGCTAAATGTAGAGTACTCCCCAAGTCCTGTTAACTGCCTCAGCGTGGAGGGAGGTGACCCTGGGCAGGACAGTATATCTGTAGTCTTGTACTCCTGGTACCCTAGACATGAAGGCGGTTGTCCTACTAAGTTCAGCTAAATGCTAACATACAAAGTCCTACCTTAGTGTGATGTTCCCATCAGCAGTAAACTCACAAAATTACTATCAATGAATTTTACTCTCCTTAAAGCTAGAGAAGAGTGGACTTCCAGACATGGTCTAAGAAGATAAGCACCAACACCTTTTTGTACGTTGTCGTGAGAAGAGATGCCTTATGAAAATTAGAAACTATTTTAGACGCGCAAGATTCTTTTTGAAATTAAACAATTTCTACTGCCCTTACTGCAATAGAAAATTAATGGGAGGGCCTGGCTCATCAGTGGTGAACCCTCCAAGCGGTTTCGTCATTTTAATGCGTTATGTTCATGTCTCCAGGTGAATTCAGTCCAGGATAGACACAGTAGGTGAGAGATTCTTGGATAGATCCACCAACAAGAAGACCAGGTAGGATGATATCACCTACAAGGAAGAGAAAGAATAAATAAAATTACGTATTAATTTAAAAAGATAATTGCTTTATAATTTCCTTTTTATCTCTTTGTTTTGATGATGGAACTTCTTTCA
Organism: Cordylochernes scorpioides; assembly: GCA_030710605.1. Lineage (NCBI taxonomy): Eukaryota > Metazoa > Arthropoda > Arachnida > Pseudoscorpiones > Chernetidae > Cordylochernes > Cordylochernes scorpioides. The sequence continues at coordinate 137,445,967 of CP092865.1, forward strand.
GGAAAGAGGTGTATATCACGTTTAAAGGAAAATAATGATTGAGGAATCAGCCAATATGCAATAAGGTGTAACACTATAATTAAATATAGATATATGGTGTTTAATATAAATACAAAACTTCAATTTTCGGAAAGGTAAAATCTCCTCTGTAATACTTATAAATAATGTTTTTCAGAAAAGAAAAATATAGCAATAGAACTCTATAATTTCTACAGATCAATTGTAAATAGATTCATATACAAAAGAAGTAGTGAGGAAAGTTTTAGAAAAGATGTGTAAATAAATCCCTTTTTAAACAAAGGCTCACCTGCACATGGGGAAAGGGAGAAAAAATTACTGTGTTATTTTGTTGTTGTATGGCGAATCCATACAGGGCAATGGGCCATAATAAAAGCCTTTTTGTTGTTTGTTGTTGTTTTTCAAATTAAAGATACTTCGGCCAGTAATTTTTTTTATTGTCTCGACGTTTCGACAAAATTTTGGTCCTCGTCAGGAGCGAACAAAAATTAAAACTTCTGTCAAAGAGTTAAGAATTATTGTCAAACACTTTAAAATGTTTTAATTTTTGTTCGCTCCTGACGAAGACAAAGTCGAAACGTCGAGATAATAAAAAGCTTTAATGGCGGAAGTATCTTTAATTTTAAAACTATGAATTTCGTCCAGGCAGCCTCTATCTTTACGATTATAAATATTAATCGAAACGGTTCCCAGGTTTTTTATCATCCTCTCTAGGAAGCCAATTTGCGAATTATTTATATGAGCTTCAATTATAGAACAATCTCGCCACCTATATGTAAGAAAATAAAACATTTAAGCACGCGAAATTCTCTTTTTTTACACATAAATAAAATTTTTAAATTTCTACTATCCTTACTGCAATGAAAATATTGGGAGGGCTTGACTCATTAGTGGTGAAAGATCCCAGCGGTTCCACCAATTTAATCTACCAGACCGCTTCTTTAGAGCTCTAATACTGTATTGGATCATTCTGCTTTTATATGATACAGTGATAGTTTGAATCTTAGAAAATGGATTCAATTACACTATGGACATAAGGTTTTAGGACAGTATATTAAATAGAGGTCTTAAAAGCTCATGGCAATGTGTTCAGAACATTTGATTCTGAGATGAGGTGTACTTAACGTGAATTGGGTCAACTGTGGTCGAAGCTGCGAGGTTTTATTCTGACTGGAGATACTCTTGGGGGCTTTGGTCCCCTACCAGGGGCCAACCCTGGAAGGGGTCGTTGCTTATCAGGGGCTTGTTGTACTGTCGCCCCAGGGGACTGGGGTGGATGGTCCCTGCTGCTTTCTAAACTGCCGCTGTCTGCGCTGTTTTAGCCTCTGCATTGCGGTTGGATGCAGTCTGTTGTATGCAGTACATTTTAAACCGCGGTTGGATTCACGGCTGTTGTCTTCACTACAGTTTAACACAAAGGTTGGATACACACACGGCTGCTGTCTTCACTACAGTTTAACACTGAGGTTGGATGTACGGCTGTTGTCTTCACTACAGTTATACACTGAGGTTGGATGTACGGCTGTTGTCTTCACTACAGTTTAACACTGAGGTTAGATACACGGCTGTTGTCTTCACTACAGTTTAACACAGAGGTTGGATACACACGGCTGTTGTCTTCACTACAGTTTAACACCGCGGTTGGATGCACGGCTGTTGTCAACACTACAGTTTAACACTGAGGTTAGATACACGGCTGTTGTCTTCACTACAGTTTAAAACAGAGGTTGGATACACACACACGGCTGCTGTCTTCACTATAGTTTAACACTGAGGTTGGATGCACGGCTGTTGTCTTCACTACTGTTTAACACTGAAGTTGGATGTACGGCTGTTGTCTTCACTACAGTTTAACACTGAAGTTGGATGCACGACTGCTGTCTTCACTACAGTTTAACACCGTGGTTGGATGCACGGCTGTTGTCAACACTACAGTTTAACACTGAGGTTAGATACACGGCTGTTGTCTTCACTACAGTTTAACACAGAGGTTGGATACACACGGCTGTTGTCTTCACTACAGTTTAACACCGCGGTTGGATGCACGGCTGTTGTCAACACTACAGTTTAAACACTGAGGTTAGATACACGGCTGTTGTCTTCACTACAGTTTAACACAGAGGTTGGATACACGGCTGTTGTCTTCACTACAGTTTAACACTGAGGTTGGATACACGGCTGTTGTCTTCACTACAGTTTAACACCGCGGTTGGATGCACGGCTGTTGTCTTCACTACAGTTTAACACTGAGGTTGGATGCACGGCTGTTGTCTTCACTACAGTTTAACACTGAGGTTGGATGCACGGCTGTTGTCTTCACTACTGTTTAACACTGAAGTTGGAAGTACGGCTGTTGTCTTCACTACAGTTTAACACTGAAGTTGGATGCACGACTGCTGTCTTCACTACAGTTTAACACTGAAGTTGGATGCACGACTGCTGTCTTCACTACAGTTTAACACTGAGGTTGGATGCACGGCTGCTGTCTTCACTACAGTTTAACACCGCGGTTGGATGCACGGCTGTTGTCAACACTACAGTTTAACACTGAGGTTAGATACACGGCTGTTGTCTTCACTACAGTTTAACACAGAGGTTGGATACACGGCTGTTGTCTTCACTACAGTTTAACACCGCGGTTGGATGCACGGCTGTTGTCAACACTACAGTTTAACACTGAGGTTGGATGTACGGCTGTTGTCTTCACTACAGTTTAACACAGAGGTTGGATACACACGGCTGTTGTCTTCACTACAGTTTAACACCGCGGTTGGATGCACGGCTGTTGTCTTCACTACTGTTTAACACTGAGGTTGGATGTACGACTGTTGTCTTCACTACAGTTTAACACTGAGGTTGGATGCACGGCTGTTGTCTTCACTACTGTTTAACACTGAGGTTGGATGTACGACTGTTGTCTTCACTACTGTTTAACACTGAGGTTGGATGCACGGCTGTTGTCTTCACTACAGTTTAACACTGAGGTTAGATGCACGGCTGTTGTCTTCACTACAGTTTAACACAGAGGTTGGATGCACGGCTGTTGTCTTCACTACAGTTTAACACTGAGGTTAGATGCACGGCTGTTGTCTTCACTACAGTTTAACACCGCGGTTGGATGCACGGCTGTTGTCTTCACTACTGTTTAACACTGCGGTTGGATGCACAGCTGCTGTCTTCACTACAGTTTAACACTGAGGTTAGATACACGGCTGTTGTCTTCACTACAGTTTAACACTGCGGTTGGATGCACGGCTGCTGTCTTCACTACAGTTTAACACTGAGGTTGGATGCACAGCTGCTGTCTTCACTACAGTTTAACACTGAATTTGGATGCACAGCTGCTGTCTTCACTACAGTTTAACACTGCGGTTGGATGTACGGCTGTTGTCTTCACTACAGTTTAACACTGAGGTTGGATGCACAGCTGCTGTCTTCACTACAGTTTAACACTGAATTTGGATGCACAGCTGCTGTCTTCACTACAGTTTAACACTGCGGTTGGATGTACGGCTGTTGTCTTCACTACAGTTTAACACTGAGGTTGGATGCACAGCTGCTGTCTTCACTACAGTTTAACACTGAGGTTGGATGCACAGCTGCTGTCTTCACTACAGTTTAACACTGAGGTTGGATGCACGGCTGTTGTCTTCACTACAGTTTAACACTGAAGTTGGATGCACGACTGTTGACTTCACTACAGTTTAACACAAAGGTTGGATACACACGGCTGCTGTCTTCACTACAGTTTAACACTGAGGTTGGATGCACGACTGCTGTCTTCACTACAGTTTAACACTGAGGTTGGATGCACGGCTGCTGTCTTCACTACAGTTTAACACTGAGGTTGGATGCACGGCTGTTGTCTTCACTACAGTTTAACACTGAAGTTGGATGTACGGCTGTTGTTTTCACTACAGTTTAACACTGAAGTTGGATGCACGACTGCTGTATTCACTACAGTTTAACACTGAAGTTGGATGCACGACTGCTGTCTTCACTACAGTTTAACACTGAGGTTGGATGCACGACTGCTGTCTTCACTACAGTTTAACACTGAGGTTGGATGCACGGCTGCTGTCTTCACTACAGTTTAACACTGAGGATGGATGCACGGCTGTTGTCTTCACTACAGTTTAACACTGGGGTTGGATGTTCGGCTGTTGTCTTCACTACAGTTTAACACTGAGGTTGGATGCACGGCTGTTGTCTTCACTACAGTTTAATTCTGAGGTTGGATGCACGGCTGTTGTCTTCACTACAGTTTAACACTGAGGTTGGATGCACGGCTGTTGTCTCCATTACAGTTTAACACTGAGGTTGGATGTACGGCTGTTGTCTTCACTACAGTTTAACACTGAGGTTGGATGTACGGCTGTTGTCTTCACTACAGTTTAACACTGAGGTTGGATGCACGGCTGTTGTCTCCATTACAGTTTAACACTGAGGTTGGATGCACGGCTGTTGTCTCCACTACAGTTTAACACTGAGGTTGGATGTACGGCTGTTGTCTTCACTACAGTTTAACACTGAGGTTGATGTACACGGCTGTTGTCTTCACTACAGTTTAACACTGAGGTTAGATACACGGCTGTTGTCTTCACTACAGTTTAACACTGCGGTTGGATGTACGGCTGTTGTCTTCACTACAGTTTAACACTGAGGTTGGATGCACAGGCTGCTGTCTTCACTACAGTTTAACACTGAGGTTGGATGTACGGCTGTTGTCTTCACTACAGTTTAACACTGAGGTTGGATGCACGGCTGTTGTCTTCACTACAGTTTAACACTGAGGTTGGATGCACAGCTGCTGTCTTCACTACAGTTTAACACTGAGGTTGGATGCACGGCTGCTGTCTTCACTACAGTTTAACACTGAGGTTGGATGCACGGCTGTTGTCTTCACTACAGTTTAACAGTGAGGTTGGATGCACGGCTGCTGTCTTCACTACAGTTTAACACTGAGGTTGGATGCACGGCTGCTGTCTTCACTACAGTTTAACACTGAGGTTGGATGCACGGCTGCTGTCTTCACTACAGTTTAACACTGAGGTTGGATGCACGGCTGCTGTCTTCACTACAGTTTAACACCGCGGTTAGATACACGGCTGTTGTCTTCACTACAGTTTAACACTGAGGTTGGATGCACGGCTGCTGTCTTCACTACAGTTTAACATTGAAGTTGGATGCACGTCTGCTGTCTTCACTACAGTTTAACACTGAAGTTGGATGCACGACTGCTGTCTTCACTACAGTTTAACACTGAGGTTGGATGCACGGCTGTTGTCTTCACTACAGTTTAACAGTGAGGTTGGATGCACGGCTGCTGTCTTCACTACAGTTTAACACTGAGGTTGGATGCACGGCTGCTGTCTTCACTACAGTTTAACACTGAGGTTGGATGCACGGCTGCTGTCTTCACTACAGTTTAACACTGAGGTTGGATGCACGGCTGCTGTCTTCACTACAGTTTAACACCGCGGTTAGATACACGGCTGTTGTCTTCACTACAGTTTAACACCGAGGTTGGATGCACAGCTGTTGTCTCCATTACAGTTTAACACTGAGGTTGAATGTACGACTGCTGTCTTCACTACAGTTTAACACTGAGGTTGGATGTACGGCTGTTGTCTCCATTACAGTTTAACACTGAGGTTGGATGTACGGCTGTTGTCTTCACTACAGTTTAACACTGAGGTTGGATGCACGGCTGTTGTCTTCACTACAGTTTAACACTGAGGTTGGATGTACGGCTGTTGTCTTCACTACAGTTTAACACTGAGGTTGGATGCACGGCTGCTGTCTTCACTACAGTTTAACACTGAGGTTGGATGCACGGCTGCTGTCTTCACTACAGTTTAACACTGAGGTTGGATGCACGGCTGCTGTCTTCACTACAGTTTAACACCGCGGTTGGATGCACGGCTGTTGTCAACACTACAGTTTAACACCGAGGTTAGATACACGGCTGTTGTCTTCACTACAGTTTAACACTGAGGTTGGATGCACAGCTGCTGTCTTCACTACAGTTTAACACTGAGGTTGGATGCACGGCTGCTGTCTTCACTACAGTTTAACACTGAGGTTGGATGCACGGCTGCTGTCTTCACTACAGTTTAACACTGAGGTTGGATGCACGGCTGTTGTCTTCACTACAGTTTAACACTGAAGTTGGATGCACGACTGCTGTCTTCACTACAGTTTAACACTGAGGTTGGATGCACGACTGTTGTCTTCACTACAGTTTAACACTGAGGTTGGATGCACGGCTGCTGTCTTCACTACAGTTTAACATTGAAGTTGGATGCACGTCTGCTGTCTTCACTACAGTT
>CP092865.1:137452416-137617584 GCA_030710605.1 Cordylochernes scorpioides
ACACAGTTGAACCTCCTGGGTCGTCAGAGTTCCTGTAGCTTGGACTTGACACAGTTCAACCTCCTGGGTCGTCAGAGTTCCTGTAGCTTGGACTTGACACAGTTCAACCTCCTGGGTCGTCAGAGTTCCTGTAGCTTGGACTTGACACAGATCAACCTCCTGGGTCGTCAGAGTTCCTGTAGCTTGGACTTGACACAGTTTAACCTCCTGGGTCGTCAGAGTTCCTGTAGCTTGGACTTGACACAGTTCAACCTCCTGGGTCGTCAGAGTTCCTGTAGCTTGGACTTGACACAGATCAACCTCCTGGGTCGTCAGAGTTCCTGTAGCTTGGACTTGACACAGTTCAACCTCCTAGGTCGTCAGAGTTCCTGTAGCTTGGACTTGACACAGTTGAACCTCCTGGATCGTCAGAGTTCCTGTAGCTTGGACTTGACACAGTTCAACCTCTTGGATAGTCAGAGTTCCTGTAGCTTAGACTTGACACAGTTGAACCTCCTGGGTCGTCAGAGTTCCTGTAGCTTGGACTTGACACAGATCAACCTCCTAGGTCGTCAGAGTTCCTGTAGCTTGGACTTGACACAGTTGAACCTCCTGGGTCGTCAGAGTTCCTGTAGCTTTGACTTGACACAGTTCAACCTCCTGGGTCGTCAGAGTTCCTGTAGCTTAGACTTGACACAGTTCAACCTCTGGGTTGTCAGAGTTCCTGTAGCTTTGACTTGACACAGAAAAACCTCCTGGGTCGTCAGAGTTCCTGTAGCTTGGACTTTACACAGTTGAACCTCCTGGGTCGTCAGAGTTCCTGTAGCTTGGACTTGACACAGTTGAACCTCCTGGGTCGTCAGAGTTCCTGTAGCTTGGACTTGACACAGTTGAACCTCCTGGGTCGTCAGAGTTCCTGTAGCTTGGACTTGACACAGTTGACCTCCTGGGTCGTCAGAGTTCCTGTAGCTTGGACTTTACACAGTTGAACCTCCTGGGTCGTCAGAGTTCCTGTAGCTTGGACTTGACACAGTTGAACCTCCTGGGTCGTCAGAGTTCCTGTAGCTTGGACTTGACACAGTTGAACCTCCTGGGTCGTCAGAGTTCCTGTAGCTTGGACTTGACACAGTTGAACCTCCTGGGTCGTCAGAGTTCCTGTAGCTTGGACTTGACACAGTTCAACCTCCTGGGTCGTCAGAGTTCCTGTAGCTTGGACTTGACACAGTTGAACCTCCTGGGTCGTCAGAGTTCCTGTAGCTTGGACTTGACACAGTTGACCTCCTGGGTCGTCAGAGTTCCTGTAGCTTGGACTTGACACAGTTCAACCTCCTGGGTCGTCAGAGTTCCTGTAGCTTGGACTTGACACAGTTGAACCTCCTGGGTCGTCAGAGTTCCTGTAGCTTGGACTTGACACAGTTCAACCTCCTGGGTCGTCAGAGTTCCTGTAGCTTGGACTTGACACAGTTCAACCTCCTGGGTCGTCAGAGTTCCTGTAGCTTGGACTTGACACAGTTAACCTCCTGGGTCGTCAGAGTTCCTGTAGCTTGGACTTGACACAGTTCAACCTCCTGGGTCGTCAGAGTTCTGTAGCTTGGACTTGACACAGTTCAACCTCCTGGGTCGTCAGAGTTCCTGTAGCTTGGACTTGACACAGTTCAACCTCCTGGGTCGTCAGAGTTCCTGTAGCTTGGACTTGACACAGTTGACCTCCTGGGTCGTCAGAGTTCCTGTAGCTTGGACTTGACACAGTTCAACCTCCTGGGTCGTCAGAGTTCCTGTAGCTTGGACTTGACACAGTTGACCTCCTGGGTCGTCAGAGTTCCTGTAGCTTGGACTTGACAAAGTTCAAACTCCTGGGTCGTCAGAGTTCCTCTAGCTTCGACTTGACACCGTTCAACCTCCTGGGTCGTCAGAGTTCCTGTAGCTTGGACTCGACACAGTTCATCCTCCTGGGTCGTCAGAGATTCTGTAGTTCGGACTTGACACAGCTCAACCTCCTGGGTTGTCAGAGTTCCTGTAGCTTGGACTTGACACAGCTCAACCTCCTGGGTTGTCAGAGTTCCTGTAGCTTGTACTTGACACAGTGAATAAAGGAGAGATGAAGTTGGCCTATGATATGTCATGATAACGTCATATTGGATAGGCATGCAGTCTGCCGAGTGGACTCGAAGCGCAGTGGTGTGTTAGGATGCAATGTTGGGTGATGAGAACTGGGTCTGCTGCCGCCTGTGTACATAGCAAATGGATTCTGCACTATTTCTCTATGGCGAGATGATATCGGTGTACATGACTTTCTGTTGGCAAGTACATGGTGTTACTGCCATCAGCGAGTGGGAAGGCATATAAAAGAATAACGTAGCCCTCGTGTAGACTTCCTAAAATGTCAGCTTCAAAGACCTTGGACACACTTGCAGAGAGGTTTCCCCATCCTGACGTTCGCCGAATGGCAGCTGGCGGATGACAGCCTCAATCTGGTCGCACGAGATGTCGGTGAGAACGAGCTGATCTCACTTGTCGAAATCAAGGATTACTTTGCGTGGAAGTCGGCGATGTCTTCAGGCGAACTGGGCGTCTGGAATAAGCGATTTCTAGAGAGTTCCAGAAGGTAAAGCCTTAGTTGGCCTCTTTGGAATTCCTTTTTTTGTCAGTGTAGGTGAGGAGGAGTGCGACGTCTGACTCGGAGGAAACGCCCGAGGTCCGGCAAGGAAGGATAGTCGGAGAGAACAGCGTAGTCTTGCAGTGCCCTTCTCAGAAGGTGACTTGCTTCTTCGATGTAGCTACCGCCAGACTAAAGCGCGGAGTATCCTATATCCGCGACTGAGTCTATTGGAACTACAGCATCAGGGGTAAGAGGCTAACTATGTCTTCCGAAATGTCGTTGTTTAACATTTCCATTTGATCGACGAAAAGGTCCTACCATAGCCGTTTCCCGCTGCAGTTGAGTTTTACAGAAGCTGGCTCTATTTCTTGGATCAGGATGACACGGTGTTCCGAGTAGACGTAGTTTATAGTTTGTCATTGAGTGTCACAAGTTATAGAAGGTTTCACAAGAGTGACATCCACAGCGCCAAGGATTCTTCTGACGGGGAGGTTGAAGGCAAGTCCCATAATTGTACTCCTTCTGTTTAGTGCCACGTATAATAAAGCGATAACTTTTGCTGCATACCTTCGAACTCACGTGTGTATCTTTGTGGCATCCTGATTAGACAAAGAACACGAACAGAATCTGGGTACGACGTAACAATATGATAGTAGTATCTCTTGTTGAGCTTCACCTCCGGAACAAAGAATTATTACTACTGACTGAAGTCTTGGCAGAATTCCAGAAGGACACATTAGTCTGTCTGACAGATCAGTTGACTATGGATTCTTCCATTATAACTTTGAAGCATTTATGTACTTGTGTATTTTATAGAGAGGAGTGAACACCGGACTTGGAAGCTTGCAGCTAGAAGCGGCTCTTTTTTCTCTGCCAGTCTCGTCACTTCTGATAGTCTGTTCTGCTCAAAGCCAAATGTATGGCAATGAAGGCTTATTAATTTATTATCATAACATTATAGTTCGAGAATGTCAATTCAGAATGTGTGTCTCTCGGATAGAATTAATACTTCAGTATCATTGACCGGAGAGAAGAAGTACTTCAGTATCATTGTGACCGGTAATTAGAAGAATATTTTCTTATCTTTGATTTAAAAGAAGAAATACATAAATAAAGCATCGAGTGTTGTCGCATCAGAGTGAAGAACCATTTAGATAATGAAGGACTTGTAGTGACATCACCAGCAGTGTTAAATGATAGAAGAGATAGTACAGGCATGAATCCAAGCAAGATGATGTTGAATTGGTCGCACGACCTCTGAAGCCAAGTCCATAGGCAAAATGATCCTCTACATTGAATTCAAGACTGGATCATCCTTTAGTTCCAATAAAGACTTTTTCTCTTTGTTGTTTTGTCTCTAGGAATATTTTTTCCAAAAATTTTCATAAAGTACTTGTAGACTTTTCTTCAACCTTCAGATATTGGACTTAGCGCTGTAAAAGGATATATTTGTTTTATAGCCATAAGAGTCCATAGAAGAACAATAGAGTTAGAAAGCACACAAATATGAATCTGTTATTTTAATTTAAAAAATTCTCTTCCTCCAATTTACCCAGAAGTCTTAAGTTTTCCTGTATACAAATTTCATATTACCATTAAATATGAGTAACTTTCGAAACTATTATAGACGCGTTTGATTCTTTTGAAAATTAAATAATTTCTACGCGTCTATAATAGTTTCGAATATTCATAACAGATGGCGCGCTATGCATCATAATGATTAAAAACAATAATAATAGCATTGCTTATTACTGGTACTATCACTGTTATTCCTGTATGTACCCTACATTTCTGATAATTTATATTATGTTGATTATAGATTTTGCCAGACATTTCTTTCTTTTGTATACAGTTCTCTGTTCTCGTTTTCCCCTTCTCTTTATCCTTTTAATACCATATTACTATTCTCTTTACCGCCTTAAATTATTGTAAACACACCCGGCTAATGTAGGAAGGTTTCAATTGTTTGTTCTCCATAGGAGCGGCTCCATGTCAGGAGACCAAAAGAAGCAAAATCACACTGAGTGGTATTTCCAGGTTTTCAGACCAACAGCACCTCTCTTTCCTTCTCTATGATGTCTACACTCCGGGAAACCCCAGAACTATAATAGAAAAGGTGAGATAACGGAACCTAATGGAGATCGTTTAAACGACTTGAGTAATAAGCAACAACATTATTGTAAATATGTATAGACAAATGTAAAGGCATACATGTATGACAGCGTAAGTGTCCATAGGGGGACATTGCGCTTTAAATTGAAATAAATAAATACATTTCTGCGCTTTGGAGAATCTGTATAAGACTGAAATGGACTGTATAAGACTTGTTGTTGTCTTAATAGAATAAACATTTGCTTTAGTAATGTATTATAGGTCATTGATTCTTAAGTCAATAGGCTTAGTGTACATTTCACATTCCTTCATGGCCACCCTTGTTGCTAAAACCAAAATGACAAGTTAACCACGAGGATTGAAGCAGCGTTAATAAGTTCTAAAGCGTTAATCAGTTCTCAAGATAATTTTAAAAGATTTACCACAACGTCAGAAACTGTCCTCCTGGCTGCGACACTTTGGCAGTTGACCCGGCCAAAGCCCTCGCTGGGTCTTGTACGTCCACCCCACGCTAAAAATTTTCAAACACTTTAAACTTTTTTTCTTCTTTAAATTTTTACCTTATAATTAATTTTTTGCTCAAACAATTTGTTGGCCAAGTAATTTCTATACAGAAATTAATTTTAGAAAAAAAAAGTTGGAGGTTGTGTCACCAAAGTAATTAATTAAAACTGCAGCCGATTACCTCCGTTTGACGACGCATCTTTTGGCGGGAAACTCTTGGTCGATAATTTACATGGCCGCTGCTGCTGTACATATTTACATATATAGCCTCTACTTTCTATATGTATATGTAAATTGCTGTACATATTTATATAGTCTCTCTTCTCTTTAGATTATATATGTATATGTAAATTTCTGTGCATATTTACATAGATCTCTTCTCTCTACGTTCTAAATGTATATGTAAATCTCTTATACTACGTTCTATATGTATATAAAAATTTCTGTACATATTTACATACATAGCCTTCCTTTTCTTTACTATATATTTATATGTGAATTACCGGCTTGTTGACCCAAAGTTCTGGGTGATCATATGTTTCTAGGATGTATATGTAAATTTTTCGTTATGGTACCCAATCGAGTGTTAATGTAATTGTGGATACACAAAGGAACAATAAAGAAAAACAGAGAATATTTCATCAAGGGATATTTCAAGAAAGGTTGATATTCCAAAATCTGATCAGACCATCTCTTCTGGGTCTTCATCTTTCCCTCTCAACAATGTCTCAAATAACGGTTGTTCTCCAAGTTCTATTGATATAGCCTTAGTATCTTTGCACTTAAGCCATCGATGTTCTCTCCCTCAATCAGTATTTTGTTAAGATTTAAAGCACGCCTAAGATGCCTCCATTGGTTCTCCTTGAAGTCTACTAGACTCTGAATTCCAACACCAATATAACAATTCAAAAGCATTCTAATTTTTTCTTCCATTGTTTCTTTAGGTCAACAAGCCGGTGATTTACATATACGGTAGATAGAAGAGAGGCTATCTATGTAAATATGTACAGCAATTTACATAAAATGTATGGGTTCAAGACTCACTTCTATAGTTGATTATGGGGTTAACCAAGGTATCGAAGAGTTTAATTCTGTCTGATTATCCTGGCCCTACCAGGTGAACATGAGATACGTAATAGAAATTCAAAGAACCATTTACTCTCTGCTTTAGTAACACATTTTGCCATCATACCAAGATGGATTCCATCATATATAATGATATAATTACATATACTCATGGACAAACCTTAAGGAATTTGTACCTTTTAGCATGTATATTGGGATTCAGATAATAACTCTGGATAATAACAGTGACCCCCCCTTATTGAAAACACACGAGATAACAAAGTGTGAACAGTCTCTGTCTCCTTCAAAACACAGACGACGGCAACACCAAAGATTATCCATTCTTCAAGCTGTGTCCATTAGTGTATATAGTTACAGTGATGATGGTTAAGCCTTTCCATTTTTGTTTCACCTTCCATTCACTAGTTGTAGAAAGTGTCTTAAATTTTATAATCGCTGAATAACTTCATCGTCGACAGTTGACTTGGCTCTGTATCACTCGGTGAGATCATGTTTCGGTTAAAACATCATTCTCTTGAGACTGAAGGTCATCTATGGACAATCTTCTTCTTCTTTCTTATCTCCACTCAATCATATTAGGGTATCAAGTTGTGACCTTGATGGTGCCTGTTTGTCAACCATCATGAATGGGTGAAGTAGAATGCGTCTGCCTTTGTCATTAAGACTGTGAGCACTACTCAGTGGCAGGCCGACTTAGCTCAAAAAAAATGACCGCCTCTGACATGAGGAACAGGCTCCATGTACAGCTGCTCCTAACATGGAGTACAAACGCTGCTCATCCTGTATCCCTGGATTAGGAGCCCTTACAGGGTACTATCACCCAGGCCAGCTGAGCCCAGGTTTTTAGTGAGCTTGTTACTGCTCCCCTCCTCCTTCATCCGGGCTTGGGACCGGCAAAGGCGGAGTTGTGTATTTGTTGTACGAACAATGAATTTCCAGAATGGTTGCAAGGTTTTCCCACTATGTACTAAGTGTCAACCTACAACCCCAAAACACATTATTGACTGTATTGACTCATCCATTGATGTGCTCTTCTCATTCCCGGCAGACACCATCAACAAGCTCTACAAGCTTGATACCCTGATATGGTTAATAATTTAAACAATTTTATTGATTCTTCTAATCAATTGTTACAAAGGTGGAAAAATATATAATAAGATAGTAAATAAAGGGCATATAAAGTGTAGGGGGATATATATAGTTGTGTATGTGTACAAATTTCTTCAGCAAGGAACGCTTCTCGACCATGAGAGAGTTCTCCTCCAGACAAGGTCTTCACTCCTCAGTTCCACACCGAGGAAGTACCTATAGATGTGTGTCTTGGCAGACGCCAGGATTGCCAGGGCGTCATCGTCTAGGCCATTCCCGAAGACCCTGTCTTCGTCTGCAGGTCAGGGGGGATTATGGTAAATGGTTCCCGGATGAGAGGCCTGATGTAGCGGCAGGATCAGTAGAAGAAGAGGCTAAAGAGACTTCACTAAGAGTTTACATAGATATATGAAAGCTGATGAAGCCTCCAGAAGACAAGAATCCACAAGAAATCAGCAGATTCTGCCAAGTAATTCCTCTCACGAGACCGCATTAATAATCGTCTGGTTTTTGTGTGACGTCTGCACGCACTGCGTTGGGATTGGCTGGCGTGATAGTTGGCTACATCTATCAAACAGAGATATGGCATTATTGGATACATTTCTACTCACACCGTCGTTGGCTGCTATGGCGATTTTATGGTTCATATATATATTTATTATTATCCCTAGTACACGTGGTACAGGCCATGATAATCATGGTGGGTAGTTAGCAACTGCTTTTACTGTAAGTGCACCACATGTCTACACATGTGAAAATCAGTTCGACTTTGCACTTACAAATGTGTCAGAGCTCCGTTTAGTTACTTGCACTCGCTGGTAGGGTTGGACTTTTGCAAGAATCGGGGGCCAATGGAACTAGAAGGACAACTCGTTCTAACCTAGAGATCTTGCAAAACCTATTTTCTTTGTTTGTTTTTTTAACAAAAAAAATATGATCTTATAAAATTATAAAATAAAAGCTTTCAGGGATAAGTTTCTTGTGCAAATTTTTATTTTCAAACTTTCGGACTTGTCAGTTCTTCAACAGAAGTTGTGGTTGTTGCCTATTCCTTAAGTCGTTTAAACGATCTCCATTAGGTTCCATTGTCTCAGCTTTTCTATTATAGTCCTGGGGTTTTCCCAGAGGTCTTTTTTGGGGGATTTAATAAATTAATGATAAATGCTATACAAAAAAAAATATTTTTGAAAAATTTATATATCAATTTTAAAATTGATCTACCCCAACAGTTCCAGCATATTCAGCACAGATAATCCAACCCCTATTGAAACTGTCCCCATAACCTTCTACAACTGAAAACTATTTTTATATTTGATTTTTGAAAATTTATTTCTGTGAATCTCTAATACATGTATGTTGCACGTCTTTGCGGAGCCAGTGGCCTGATGAAGCGCGACCACGTGAAAGCTTGCCTCCCATTATCTGAATAAAGAAACTCGGCAAATATTTTTATCTCCTAGGTATCACCAACATATGTCCAGCATCCCTAGAAAATCTCCCAAGAAAGAAATCTGCCTGGCGACACCTCATTAATTGGACTTCCACTGGCATTGTATATAAATCCAAGAAGACTTAGGTCAGAAGGACATCCCGGGTAGTTGGCGACTTCTGTACGCTCCAGGAACCTGGGTTACTTAAATAAATAATAATAATAATATTTTTATATATTTAAATATATATATATTATATATAAAAATATGAGATTTTCTGTTGATTTTTAAATATTAGAGCCATATAGAATTATCACTTGATTATTTTGAGAATAGACAATATTGTAGAGCATTTTGCTTGACCTTGAAATCCATGAGTATTTGATATTTTTCTGCAGTCGTGGCAATAATTAAATAAAATTAGTTGTCAAGAATAGCTTAATTGAGCTAAAAGAATATATATAAAAAAACATAATTTGATAAAAGTACTGCCTGGCTTAAGGCGTAAGAATAAAAAAAATGAAAAACTTATTTACATAATGTACAAAAGTTTGAGCCGGCCATCGGGAAACAACAACAATCGGTTTTATAAATGGAAAGTCCCGACATCTGGTGGTAGATACGAGGGTGAGTAGAAAAGTAAGGTCTCCTATTTTTTTTCATAGAAAAACACATTTAATCACAATTTTTATACATCATTGGAAAGGTTGGACACTTTGCTATTTTTTCTACATAGTCGCCTTGATGCTCAATCACTTTTTTCATCCTGTCAACCAACTTTGTAATTCCGGTGTTGTACCACTCTCCCGCCGCGTGCGAGTTGCGCTCAGTTATACGCTTTTTAAATGCGAAAAATAATTCTCCGGTCGAAATTCACCGTCAGTTAGTGGAAGTGTATGGTGAGAAGTGCATGGACATCAAAAATGTGAGGAAATGGTGCCGGGAGTTTAACGAGGGGCGGATAAACGTCCACGATGAACAGCGGTCTGGGCGGCCGAGTTTGACGGAATCAACGGTGGCTCGAATCGACGAAATGGTGCGCGCAAACCGGCGGATAACCCTTGAAAAGATCGAGGATGGCCTGAATGATAATTTCAGCCACTTCTCCGTGCACAAGATTGTGTCTGAGACCCTCGGCTACAGAAAGGTGTCCGCCAGGTGGGTCGACAAGTGGCTCAAAGAGGCGGCGGGAGAGTGGTACAACACCGTAATTACAAAGTTGGTTGACAGGAAGAAAAAAGTGATTGAGCATCAAGGCGACTATGTAGAAAATAGCAAAGTGTCCAACCTTTCCAATGATGTATAAAAAGTTGTGATTAAATGTGTTTTTCTATGAAAAAAAAAAAAAAAAAATAGGAGACCTTACTTCTCTACTCACCCTCGTATAAACAGAATATTGGAATCTGTGAAATATAATTTTAAATAGAATATTATTTTTAATATAATATATATTTTTTTCGAGGTAAAGGTTAAACAAGCATTTTTTTAATGTATAACTTTTAAAAAGTTGTCTTCCTGCGACGTCTCTCTGATCCCCAGGAAGGTCACCCAGACCTCAGTGCTCCCCTGTTGCCAGCCCTAGTGAACTCAGTCTTTGTTACACTATCCAATCTAACGAATGAAGACATTAAGACGCGAATGTTTCTTTTCACGAATAAATCAAACATCTACTGTCCATACTGCGATGAAAATAATTTGGGAGGGCTTGGCTCATCAGTGGTGAACCCTCTCAGTGGTTTCACCAATTTTTAATCTACCAGACCGCTTCTTTAGAACTCCAATACCGTATTGGATCATTCTGTTTTTATATGCTGTATGTAATTATACTATTTTAAAACAACAGCATGATACAATATAGTATTGGAGCTCTAAAGAAGCGGTCTGGTAGATTAAATTTGCGAAACCGTTGGGAGTGTTCACCACTGATGAGCCAAACTCTCTCAATATTCTTTCATCGCAGTAAGGAGAGTAGAAGTTTGATTTATTTGTGAAAAGAAACATTCGCGTCTTAATGTCTTCATTCGTTATATATAGATGGCGCGTTATTGCTTTGTATTAACCAACCAAACTGTAGCAAGGAAACTCGAGACACCTACTGCTGGAATGTCCACTTTTCTATAACACGCTAGACAACACACAGTTACTAATCTTGAAGATCTGTATGTATTTGTAAATACACCAATACCTCGCTTTGCGTTTTTTTCGGGGTTGCGTCGCTGCTTAATTTTTACTTATTTTCACTGTGCGTCGTTAGATTTTCGAAGTTGCGTTGTTTTGGATTCGAGTCTTTAATTTTTTTTTTTTTTTTTTAATTTTTTTTTCCTAAAATATGGCAACACCTTTGTTTTTGATTGCGCCATGCCATCGAAATTTCATTTTCACTTTGCGTCGTGTTTTTTTTTTTGGAACGTAGCCCCGACGCAAAACGAGGTATGGGTGTACCAGAGATAATTATCACATACTTAATTCATTTTGTAAATATATTTATGATTATCTTTATAACCTAAAAGGATCAGGTTCCTAATCGTTCTTATTCTTTCTTTTTTCTCTCTTGCATAATGATCTATATAAGAAATTTTAAACTATTTTTGATGCGTATGATTCTTTTCGAAATATAACAATTTTTCCCCTTACTGCAATGATCAAATGTTGCGAGGGAGTTTATCATTGCATTAAGGACAGTAGAAATTGTCGAAAGAATCATACGCATCAAAAATTGTTTAAATTTCTTATAAAGATGGCGCACTAATGCATCATGTTAATAATGGTCTATATAACTGTTTCTGTTTAACCATTGTAAATTGGTGCAATCATCCTTAGCGGGGATATCGCGTTTTATGTATTAAAATAAAATAGAATTTAAAAACACCTTGACCTCTGGTCGATTGACTCCTGTGTGGGTTCAATACTACCACTAGGAACATGCAACCATAGCGAGAACTTTAGCATCTTGGGAATGCAAAGTTTGAACTGACAATGATATAGGAACTAAGACAATCAGTCTTTTAGGTACTGTACTTGTATGAAGTATGATCAACAAGAGTTTTATAGTAGTGAAAAAGATCGAATTGGTATAATTAAAAGGCATTTCGTGATTGTGTGGGTTCAAAAAGCTACCACTAGGAACATGCAACCATAGCGAGAACTTTAGCATCTTGGGAATGCAAAGTTTGATCTGACAATAATATAGGAACTAAGAGACAATCAGTCTTTTAGGTACTGTACGTAGCATAAAGTATACTCAACAAGAATTTTAAAGAAGTGAAAAAGATCGTGTTGGTATAATGAAAAGGCATTTCGTAATTGTGTGGGTGTGTGTGTTCAAAACTACCACTAGGAACATGCAACCATAGCGATAACTTTAGCATCTTGAGGATGCAAAGTTTGAACTGACAATGAATGATATAGGAACAAACCTTCAATGACCATCGGGGTTTTAGGTACTATACTTGTATGAAGTATGATCAACAAGAATTTTAAAATAGTGAAGATATCAAGTTGGTACAATGAAAAGGCATTTCGTGATCATATAACTGAATATGGATGATGAATCACTACAATTCGTAGATCGCGAAATACGTGGTGTCGCTGGAGACCCACTGGCGATTCTCCACCAAACTCTGCAGCGCTGGTAGAGGCGCCATATTCATTGTACATAGTGTATATAATGCATGATATCTTTTTTTTTTAATAGTGTAGACTGTGAACTTTGCATGTATTGACAAGATGTCAATAAAATCATTTTAATTGTCAATTGTCTAACAGAAATATATATAGATGGCGCCAACCATCAGCAACTTTCAGTTGCACAATAAGGAGATACCTTTTTCTTAATTTATGCACCTTATCCCAGTACAATATCCCATTTGTACTATTTTTTCACATTGTTTAGCGTCCTCACTCAATTCTGGCCGTAACTACCCGTTTCATGCTTTTTTCAGGATGCATGAAAGACCAATTTTTTGTTTGTTGAGGTACAGCTTGCACCACTCTGATGAGGGCCAACTACCCGAAACTCTTACGTGGTTAGCTTTTCTTGATTAATCAGGAATGGGTATTTGGCCAATTCTAGAATAATTAAAAATCAACAAATATGTGATATTTATTCCGATAGATGGCGCCAGTCATCAGTAAATTTCAGTTGCATGATAAGGAGATGCCTTTTTCTTAAGAAATAACTTGGATTATGAAACTCATTTTGTATATGTTTCGGGATGTTGGCTTTCATTAGCATGATGATTGTAAGTTGAAGATCTATCTTTTATGTTCTACGTAGAGTTACTTCTTGAGACAAAGCATTGACAAAGTAGTGAACATGCTCACGTTGGTATAATGGAATAAGGCACTTCCTGATCTTGCAACTGAATATTGATGATAACTCATTGCTATCTAACAGAAATAGCTTGAATTGTTGTTGTTGTTGTCGTGTCCAAAGAAGAGTCTCAGATGTCTCCATGCATCTCCATCACAGCAGCAGCAATATCCACTATCTTGGGTGTGTAAAGCTGCTGCTCTGGGTCTAAGTCAATTTTCTGCAAGGCTGCGGCCATTGCTGAGCATGAGAATATGTGAGTAGGTGTTAGTTCCACACCAGGACAGTTGTTGCATGCCCTATAAGTTCTTGTGCCATCTGGATGTATTGCCATTACTTTATAGTGATAGCTTGAATTATGAAACTTATTATGTTTCGGGGTGTTGGTTTTCATTAGCATGATGATTGTAAGTTGAAGGACTATCTATTATGTTATATGTATAGTTAGTTAGTTCTTGGGACAAAGCATTGACAAAGTAGTGAAAAATACCACGTTGGTTGTATGAAAAGGCATTCCCTGATCATGTAACTGAGGTTGGTGACGAAACACTGCTATCTAACAGAAATAGCTTGAATTATAAAGCCTGCTATGTATATGTTTTGGCTGTTGGTTCTCATTAGCACGATGATTGTAAATTGAAGGCCTATATACGTTCTACGTAGAGTTAGTTATTGAGACAAAGCATTGACACAAAGAATGTTACATAGTCGCCAAAAGTGATGTAAATACAGCCAATGGTAAAGCCGCAATAGAATCCCAAACGACACAAGCAACCAGCGACATCCAGACAAGCGTTCCTAATGAGAAAAGATGGCGTTGCCCCCTCCCCCCGCTTTTTACAGTCCCTTCCTTCACCCTCGCATTTCCTAATTGGCCCTTAAAACTTTGCCAAAAGACTGCGCTGGTGTGCGCAGACGAACTCAGCGTTTCTCAGGTTCAACAAATTAGATTTGTTTATTGTCTCCCTATTGTTCTTCAACAGTTGGCAGCGGCTGAATCTTCTGCTTGGCGGTGCCATCACAAAGGCCGAGGGTAATTAGAATCGTCTGCTTTGTTAATATTTGTTGCTGAGCAGCGATTAACCCTAATAACGCGCCAAAATACCACATTCGTCTGCTTTTAAAACAATGGGTCGCCTCAAGGCTTCTTACAAATTTAAATAATAATTTGTTTTTAAGATTTTTTTTTCTATTAGCCTGGATTTATTAATGGGAGATGTTATTAGCTTTGTGATTTTTGTTTATTGTCCACACGTGTTCCTATAATATATAATGCCATGTAAATGATGGTTTTGAAAATTGAATTTTGACATTTTCTCATTTAAATAATGATTATTTTTTCCTGTTGTTTAATTTTATTTGTTGTCTGAAGTCAAGAAAGACATATCCTGGCACACACATTCTAATATCTATAATAATAATATATATTATTATATTAATTATAAATTTATGTTGAAATTTATATGTTAAATTTGAAATATAATTTTTCAAATATTTCCCTGGTGTTCTATAAAATCGTTTTAATTTTTTTTTAATTCCAAATATTTATGCAAAAGAAAAGTCCGGGCGTTGTTTGCTATGAATTTCCACAGTATTAGGCTTATTTATATGAAAAAAATTGACACAACATATTAATGTAAAATAAAAATGGAAAAGTGTGCGTTTGTTTGTTATTTATTTCTTCAATAGTTGATTGACCTATTTCACTCGTTGAAATATTGACACCAATATAGAAATATTATATCTTAAACCCCATAATATGCTAATTATTCCTAGATAATTTGCATATACCCCTTGTTCCACCCCTTGTACCCCTTGATATGTTTTCTTGCATTAAATTGCCGTGTCATCCTGTAGTTTGTCTTTCCTGATTTTCTACCTGAAAATAATATTACGATTCAATAAAGAATGGTATGCAGCTGTGTATTACATATAAACTTGCAAACATTTTATCTTGTTGTATAAATATTAATTAATTAATTGTTCTCACAGAGTGTGTGTGTAAGTTCTCAAGTTAATAGGCGCTAACCGAAAAAAGAAAAAGTTCCTTTGTTCAATATTAATTTCCCTTTTAAATTTTGTTCTCTCTCTTGTAAATCAATAAATATAAAGTTTGATTATAATTCTTGGAATCTCTCTCAGTTTCATTAAAAATTCTAAGCAAAGTCAATATATCTTATATTTACAGTTAGGCAAAAAAATATTTATATTTTAAAAAATACTAATAAAACTTAAGTTGGAGAACACTTCTACTGGCATATATGAAAACATACTAGTATATCTAGATTGTGTATTCAAACATGAGTCTATACAGGGGTTGCAAACTGCGAGCCACATGCGGCTCTTTGGATGTGAAGCTCTTTATATAGTTCCATACTTTAATTAAAAAGGCATATATTGGATCAAAAAATCATTTATTTTACCAATATTTCATTTGGCTGAACGCCAACCTTTATCAAGGTGTTATAACATTTTAAAGTGTGTCAACAACAAACTCAGCGCTACATAACGTCAACAGCTATGTGGCGCTGAGTTTGTTGTTGACACACTTTAAAATGTAATAATACCTTGATAAAGGTTGGCGTTCAGCCAACTGAAATATTGGTAAAATAAATGATTTTTTGATCCAATATATGCCTTTTTAATTAAAGATTTATCTATGGATTGCTCTATTTAAAAAATAATAATAATAGTTCATACGTAAATATTATTAATGCGAGTACTATTTATTGTTTGTTGGCAAGAAAAATATTTGTGGCTCTTTTATTTATTTCAACACACAAAACGCGATATTCCGGCTAGAATAATTGCGTTGATTTATATATTTTTTAAACAGAAACAGTTATAAGCATATTATACAAGAAAAAGTAATCAAAAATAAAAAGATAAACAATAATACACCTATCCCCCGATTTACACGGTAGATACGTTCTTGAGAAAAACGTGTAAATCGGGGGATAGGTGTACACAGAAATAAAAATAAAATGCATTGACAGGTTAAAATATGTAGTCAGCACATAAGCTCGGGATTCCTCGTGAGATGTGTACACAGCGCATGTGTTCAATCACAGTAGCATTTAGTATAGTGCGATAAAAACAAAAAAAAAACTAATTTGGAAAACCGTGTAAAAGCGAAAACGTTTTTAAAAAGTACCGTGTAAATCGGGGGATAGGTGTATATTGAAATTTTGTAAATTGTTATTTTTGACTCCTCCAACTCAAATGTTTGCCGACTCCTGATATAGACAAGTCAAGCATTGAGAATACTCCATGTCTTGTAAGACAATAAATTTCAGTTGTACTCTCCATGCCTCAAAATACACTCATGGACAAAACTTAAGGAAGTAAAAGGTTTTTGATGATGTTGCTAGGTGTCTGTATTTTTCTTTGTTTGTTTTTGTTTTTGAAGGAGACACAGGGAATTTTATTCATACTTGTTTATCTTGTGTCTTCAATAAAAGTCACTGTAATATCTTTCAGAGTTATAATCCCGATATACATATTAAAAGGTAAAACTACCTTATGTTTTGTCCATGAGTGTATATTGGTTATCTCTTGTGTATTCAATAAAGGTCACTGTAATATCTTTCAGAGTTATTGTCTGAATCCCGATATACATGCTGAAAGGTACAACTTCCTTAAGTTTGATCCATGAGTGTATATTGGTTATCTCGTGTGTCTTCAATAAAGGTCACTGTAATATCTTTCAGAGTTATAATCCCGATATACATATTAAAAGGTAAAACTAGCTAAAGTTTTGTCCATGACTGTATATTGGTTATCTCATGTGCCTTCAATAAAGATCAATGTAATATCTTTCAGAGTTATTGTATGAATCCCGATATACATGCTAAAAGGTACAACTTCCTTAAGTTTCATCCATGAGTGTATCTTTCATGTCTTGTTTGACAATACTCTCTTTCCAGTACTCTACAACTCAAAGTAATCGCTACTGTAGCGAAGTATTTATTATTTTACACTAGTATTAACAGAGTATCATTTTTAATGTTTATATTTTACTACTCTGTAAACTTCCCTCATTCCTTATCTTTTGTTTATCATTCATAGTTTGTTCTTGTCTTAAATAAATTGCTGTCTCATCCTGAAGTTGGTCTTCCCTAATTCTCCACGTGGCTCCACAGACATCAAACGTATTCTTCATCAAGTGTTACTATCATCTTACGTATAGGATTGCGAATATAGTGTTGCAAGACTATTAAGATCCAAAAATTAACTTACATACAAAGACATTTTTATTCACCTTACATAAAAGCTAGGTTTCGTGCCAAAAGTTCCTCAATAGGCTTAGTTACTAATTAGAAAACCAGCCAGCTGGTAATACAAGATTATAAAAGATTTTGTCTCTTTATAACTCTGTGTTTTATAACTTGTTGACCTTGTAATTAGACCCGTTGGAGATCTTTTGGCTACAAATTTAGCCTTTTTGTAAGATAACGATATTCATTGCAAGTAAATCTTAGACTTTCATTAAAGACATCTCTCTTGTAGTGTTCATTCACATTAGAAATGTAATATAAGATTATAAAAGATTTTGTCTCTTTATAACTCTGTGTTTTATAACTTGTTGATCTTGTAATTAGGCCTGTTGGAGATATTTTGGCTACAAAGTTAGCCTTTTTGTAATGTGACGATATTCATTGCAAGTAAATCTTAGACTTTCATTAAAGACATCTCTCTTGTAGTGTTCATTCACATTAGAAAGTTATTTGATTTCAAATTGCTATTGTATTTTAACCTATGAGTGTAATGGGTGTAAACTAAGCATATACCATCTGCTTTTATGGTAAACCTTTTCTGCTTTAATTTCTTAAATCGTATAAAACAAGTTTCTACAAACACCAAAACTATCTCCATTGTTTCATTAACCACTAAGAATTAACCTTCAGCTTCGGACTATATAAATAGAATCAACAATACAATCTTGAAGATAGAGATTTCCTAACAAGCATTCTATATCCATTTATAACGCCTTACCAAATGCTTTAATTTTCATTTTTTACTGACGATGACAAAATATTTTTGTCGAAATGTCAAGAGAATTTAAAATATTACTGACCGAAATGTCTTTTAATTCAAATAAATCAATAGTTGTAGCTAATGGTGGATTAAATTGACGAAATCACTGAAGAGTCAAACCTATCAAATATATTTTCCATTTTCTGTCTAGTGTAATTGAGAAGGAAATAAATTTTATATTCATTTTAGAAATTAATTTTCACAGAAAATATTTCATGTCTATAACATAGTTGTCTTTTCCACAGCAAATGTTAAGAAGCTCTAACTGCCATTTATTTTTTCAATTTAGCTCTACAAAGCATTAAAGACTTGGAAAAGCTGTTTTGGTTTTAAATTGTTATATATTGTTATTATATATTGTCATATATTGTATTAATATATATAAAAATGAATGTATGTGTGTGTGTCCTTTATGCCTGACCAAACCACTCATTGGAACGCCATGAAACTTTGGTAAGTTATTTAGTATAGTACTGGGAAGGTTTCTAGAAAATAAAATTTTTGAAATAACTTTTCGCCTAAAAATAATCAAAATAAATATTCTAATTTATCTGTTATAATTCAACAATCTGCTCTAAATATTATCATGATGATACGATGATTTTGTAATGTAGAAAATTAGGAAAGACAAAATTCAGGATGACACGGCAATTTATTTGAGACAAGAATAATGATACAATTCCAAGGCAAGATACTATTCCTTTAACTTCCAATTACCGAGGGAACCAATTAATATTGATTTTATTCAAATTATCGAGTATTTTTCAAGGGACCGGGAAAAAATGTTCACTTTATCGAGAGATTCGTTAGACAAACCTTTACTCGCGTAAAACCCGGGCGAAGCCGGGTGCATCCGCTAGTATGTTATATATAGCATGAAGTTTCGGGAAAATGGTATTCATGTACCAGAAAAGGCACATCTCCCTTTTAAAATGCATTGTTTTTTATAATTGTCAACTATCGTAGTAGGATGTTATGAAACCGACCCGGTACTGATGGCCCGAACTCCTGGTATACAGATTGTTGGATTTTGTCTGTATTTTCCCAAACAGATGTTGTGTCTCATTCTTTATTATCATCAGTATGTTATGTACTGGAGTGATAAACCAAAAATTCATTGTTTTAGTGCATGTTTAAAGGGAGAGGTGCCACTTTTGGTAAACATATATGTAAATACTAGACGAATGGCCCGGGCAACGCCCGGGGTTTACCCGAGTGCGAATATGTCTATTGTCTATTGTCTACACCTTGTATACATCTTGCTTCCTAGGGTTGCCTAGAGTGGCCGCTATAGACAGGGTAGTCTGTATAGGCAGGTGGATGTATCACACAGCTGATAATAGGGTTGCCTAGAGTGGCCGCTATAGACAGGGTGGTCTGTATGGACAGGTGGATGTATCACACAGCTGTAGAGTGGTCGCTATAGACAGGGTGGTCTATATAGACAGGTGTATGTATCACACTGCTGATAACAGGGTTGCCTAAGGTGACCGCTATAGACAGGGTGGTCTGTATAGACAGGTGGATGTATCACACAGCTGATAACAGGGTTGTCTAGGGTGGCCGCTATAGACAGGTGTATGTATCACACAGCTGATAACAGGGTTATCTAGAATGGCCGCTATATACAGGGTGGTCTGTATAGACAGGTGGATGTATCACGCTGATAACAGGGTTATCTAGAATGGCCGCTATATACAGGGTGGTCTGTATAGACAGGTGGATGTATCACACAGCTGATAACAGGGTTGTCTAGGGTGGTCGCTTTAGACAGGGTGGTCTGTATAGACAGGTGGATGTATCACACGGCTGATGACAGGGTTGTCTAGAGTGGTCGCTATAGGCAGGGTGGTCTGTATAGACAGGTGTATGTATCACACAGCTGATAACAGGGTTGTCTGAGGTGACCGCTATAGACAGGGTGGTCTGTATAGACAGGTGGATGTAACACACTGCTGATAACAGGGTTGTCTAGAATGGCCGCTATAGACAGGTGTATGTATCACACAGCTGATAACAGGGTTGTCTAGAGGGGGGCGGGCAGGGAGGTCACGTGTTTGCTGGCAGCCAATGGGCGCGCATTCTATCCGTGAGCTTCAGACAGACAGACAGACAGAATAAGGCAAATATATATATGTAAATATATATTTTTTAAATCAAAAAAGTCAGCAGAGCGCCATCTAGTGAGGCAAAAATAAACTTAACGTTTATTTAAATTGCTCCGTGATATTTGGCCAACCCAATTTCTTGATAAATCAAGAAAAGTCAACCATGAATGCGTTTCGGGCTGTTGACCCTCGTCAGCGTGGTGCAGACTGTACCTCTACGACCAAATTTTGTCCCAGAGGCTTCCTGAGAAATCAATAAATAAGTATTTAAGGCCAAATATATATATATTCTTTATTTAGTTTTAATGCTCACTTTATTATACAAAAATTTTCCCATCGACGAATCATTTGCAGTGTGGGTAGTTTTTTAGAGAAATATTGCCCCATTAACTGTAGAGTACAATAATAAAAGGGAATGGAATTTGGTCAATGGGATGCTGTTTGTCTATATAATATCTTGCTATATATAGGAATACAAGTACATGGTACACTTGTACATGGTGATCCCAGCGAGTACGTTAGAGTACTGGTATATGGAAGATCCATCGCCGTAGCGGCTGTGCCATTTTAAGGTCCGGGGTAAAACTTGCCATTCACCATGATGGCTGCTATTTGAATACGCCCAACGCACACATTGCTGGAATCATCCACGGCTATTCCATGTTTGACCATAGTCGGTTAGTGTCTCTTTTGTAGGACGTCCGGGTGCTTTATGGCATACGTCTGGGTCACACTTTGGGTCATGCTATCTTCTTCTGGAATCCTCTCGGATCACACTCTATTTTTTCCCGGGAATCCTCGAATCACACGCTGTTTTTATTGAATCCCGAGTCACACGTTGTTTTCCTAGAATATTTAACTCACACTGTCTTCAGGAATCCTAGGGTCACACTCTGTTTTCCTGGAATCCTCGAGTCGCAGGTTGCTTTCCTGAATCCTCGAGTCCCAGGTTGCTTTCCTGGAATCCTCGATTCACAGGTTGCTTTCCTGGAATCCTCGAGTCACAGGTTGCTTTCCTGGAATCCTCGAGTCACAGGTTGCTTTCCTGGAATCCTCGAGTCACAGGTTGCTTTCCTGGAATCCTCGAGTCACAGGTTGCTTTCCTGGAATCCTCGAGTCACAGGTTGCTTTCCTGGAATCCTCGAGTGACAGGTTGCTTTCCTGGAATCCTCGATTCACAGGTTGCTTTCCTGGAATCCTCGATTCACAGGTTGCTTTCCTGGAATCCTCGATTCACAGGTTGCTTTCCTGGAATCCTCGAGTCACAGGTTGCTTTCCTGATATCTTCTAGTCACATCCTAGGAGTAGTGGCCGCCCAGACCTCTCGGTCCATAAGCCGATCCATTTTCACTAGCCACCGTACCAAAGGAATGATGCATTCTCCATGCACCGAGCGGATAATTGTTTGGCCCCTCACGCCCGCCTTTAAGGTCTGGCTCCATGGGGTCGACCAATCAGCCCACAGGCGTCTCCAAGAGTTCATGGCAAGGTTGCTGTCCTCTCGTTCGGACTTGGTTAAACCCGTCCTACGCTCCAATAGGACTTAGCCTCGTACCCTTAGTTCCCAGTACTCCCTGAATCTGCCAACAAATCAAGGACCTCTGAGGTACGAGGTTGACACAGGGAACCGCGCGAAGGCGGGAGGGTGGTACTACTGTGTGTACCCCTTGGTTTTCCATGTCGCGTTCGGCAAGGACGCTCCCAATGGCGCACACACAGAGCGAAGACCCAAGAGTTTCGAGACTCGTGGCGCCTCTAGTCACAGTGTCTTTAGGAATCCTAGGCTCACACGCTGTTTCCCAAAAATCCTCGATTTAAAAATATGCAATTCTGTTTAGAAAGTGTATTTCAAAACGCTATCAAAACAAAAGGTTGATGAATAGAAGAGCTCCCTAAAATAACCGCATTTTATGACTTTTTTTTTATAAATACTGGTGTGATACATAGGGTTACTTTATATTTCGCCAATACCAGTTTATGGAATGAAAGGAAAAAACCTCTTTTTCAATGACCACTTTATTTCATGCCCAATGCAGGACGCAAATCTGAAATTTTGATGAACCAATCATATCGCGATATTAAGTGAGTGTTAAAAACGATATTTTAAGCATTCGATTAAAAATTACTTATGAATTTTGTGTTATATTTGGTATGCAAATAAGATGTTCCTATTAGGTAATTTTTAGAACATCTGAAGAAATAGAAGAAGAGAAGAGAGAAGAGTTTAGCTGGAAATAATATGAAACTTTAATAGAATTCTAAGCTTCTTTGAAAAGGCGGGCTAATTCTCAGGTAAAAGAAGTTTTCTAAGATACACCCATGGTCAAAATTTAATAAAGTTTTAGCATAGATATATGGATTCAGACAATAACTTTAAAAGATCAGTCTTGGAATGGCCACAAATACCATCCTTACTAGTCACGTCCTTGCAGATTTCAGGCTTTGGCATAGAGATCCAACATGTGCTTAATGCCGGGAATAATTACAAACAGTCGATCATCTGCTCTTCTGTTCAGATCTGTTCTGTTACACAGGCTACAGACACTTCTCGAAGTACAAAGCTCAGCTATACAGCCCTGGCAATACTTCCTGGAACTACATGGTTCACCGCAACAATCTACCTCATCATTAAATCTACCTCATCAAATCTGCTCACTCTCCTCTGAGATTATTCTCGCCAAGTTCCTCAAACCTATCATCGAGCATGTTGAGCATGCAGGCAACATGCCTGGGACTGTCTAAACTTATGGAGGATTGGGCTCCTGATCGACGTCCCTTCAGTGAAGGCCTCGTCTGGTGTACATATTTCCTACACTGTTTTAAACTTTGTAAACTCTCTTTTGACCGTTGACTAGATGTTAATAAACTGTTTATAATTGCCACAGCAATCTACCCTTCCCATGACTAGACTTCTAGACTGAGGCTGTATAGCAAGGGTAGTTAGCGAATTGTGCTCCAGAGAGAGATATATTTATAACCCAGGTTTCTGGAGCGCAGAACGCCAACTACCCGGTTGTTCCAGGAACCCAGGGGTTACCTCTATTTTCTCTCTCTTTATTTTACTACATTCTGTGATCAAAAACCGAAAATAATTTTATTTATTTCGTAAATATTATTGATGAGAGAAGCGTGGACACGGGCGCCGCTTGGAGGCACTGCATGAATATAACTGACCAATGGGAACGGCCCACCTCAACCGTCAGTCTTCTTCCTTGTATATACCAAAAGACTGCCTTTGTTCTACTGCTGTGTGCATTTGTTATTCTTTTGTCAACATATGTATCCTTATATCTGATAATAATCATATATTTATAAAATCACTTATTTGGCTGTTCTTTTTGTAACACTGACCCACAACAATTTTTTAAATATTTAATTTATATTAGGTATTTAATATATGCATTACTTTTTAATCTACCCATGGTTTTATTCGTCATTTTAAAATAAGAGTAAGTATTCGTAAAATAGTATAATTATATTTTAAAATTATTGCCACTAATTTTGAAATAATAGCAAACAAACCTTAACTTTTTGTGGAAACTTTTGAATCAATTGTTAGTGAATAAAAAACTTCTCTCTAATTTTAAATATTTTATAATTGATAAATATATATGAAATAATTATCTTTGTATTTTAATTATATTCTTGATTTTAATCAAGCCAATATTTGCCTTTTATACTTCATTTTATATTTAATTTCTTTTACAAAAAATATATAATTATTATATATTTCGAATATAAAATAAAATAATAATTTATATAAATTTATTTTTAAAAATAGTATAAAATTAAGAATATTTCATATAACTTATATATAAAAATTAATTAATTAAAACAGATACATAACACAGAAGTTATGTGATTAAAATATTTCACATAGTTTAAAATTTATGGCATCGTATGATTTATAAAAATATTGAGAGAGGAAAGATGATGTGTTAGATTAAAATGAGAATTTATTGTTAATAACCTGTAGGAGAAGCCTATTTTAAATTATAAACATATTAAATTTAAAAGGGAGAAAGAAAAGTATGTGGAAATAAATTGGTCGTAACATTCAAGGTATAATTCCAATCCCAAAGTTAATTGAGTTGTTTCTGCCGGGCTATCTGTGAGTGGAAGGAAACTTTAATTTACAAAAATCATTTGGCAGACTCAATTTCAAAATCTAGAGTTTGCTGCCTTTCCCTAGAGAGCAGTCCAAGTGGTGGGGGAAGAATCTTCTGCCTAGAAATTCCATCGTTCTCTCCCATAATGATTTTGTTATCTTTTGGCCGTTATTTATTGCGAAGATTAAGCTAACTTGTTTATCGACTTCTTTTCTATGATGTGTTATATTCATTTTTGATTGTAGAGGCCCCTACGAACTGATACCGACTTGGAAGAAGAAGAAGAAAAAAATTAAAAAAGAAAAAGTAGAGTTGGGAGAAAGGGGGAAAAGATTGAAAGAAAAGCAGCAGACAATTTGAATACTTCGTAGTGATTATGTTAATGAGTATCTGTACCAATTGACATGGGAGCCCTATTATAAAAATGGATTTAAAATGTTTTCTAGCTTAGTTTATTTGTTTGTTTAATGCAGTTTTTATCTTTTATTCTTCCAACTTCTTTTTTTCAGCCTTTCTCTCTGATGAATTCATAAATCACGTCCAAACTGAAGACTTTTTTCAGCTAAAAAGCTCGACAAGTTTCTTGATAATGGCGCCCTTATCTCTCAATATTCGTCTGCATTTTTAAATGATTCAAAATGGCGACCTATCAGATTAGTAAGTTCTCTATCAGAATATAGATCTATTTTTATCTTTTGGCATTAGGATAAACTTAATTATTCGCTTCTCTCTCTCTATGAATATTTTTAAATAACTTTAAAAATGCGCGCGTACCAATATTTTATCTATTTTTCTTTTGCATATATATTATTTTTTAATTTAATAAGCAGGCAATGTTTTGATTAAATATTTTTATCTCGTATAAATTAAATTTGAATTAAAAATCTTTATTTTATACCTGAATATCTCTCTTTAGCATATATGGAATTTATATACATTTATAAATAATATTTTAGGTATTTATAAATAGTTATAATGAAAGATATATTAATATTTCATAACATTTATATTTGATTTTAATTTTAAATAATAATTTTGGACATACTGGATGTCTGCATTAATTTTAAATAATTATCAATAGAGGAAGTTTCCAATATGAATTTACTATATCAGGTCATTTTGTTGCTACCTTCATTACAAAGCACTATAATGGAAGTTTTATTTCTGAATAGATTATATTTTGCCGAGTATTACTCCGAGATTTATGCTGAGAATGGAATGCGGACGAGTATCACTGGAAGTTGTCATTATTAAACAGTTTTTGAGATTTTGGGTGAGGATCATGAAAATGGAAGAGAGCAGGTTGTCTCGCATTTGTTTGGCACACTTCTGGACATTGCACAACCACCAAAGAGTAGGCTGCAAATTTGTTGTAAACCTGTCAACTACCTTTGATTCAAAGGGCTTTTCATTCTTGAAAGGTTGTACCTGACTACACTGTTGTACAGGCCGAAATACCCGGTGTTATTCGAATAGCAACAGGACAAAGCATTCAAAATGACAATTCGCAAATCCTAAATACTTCTCATTATAGTCACTTTAAATACTTAAAAAAATAACAGCAGAACTATATCTACTCACAAATACTCCTCTGGCAATTAAAAGACTTATTGCGCAACTGAGACTCCTATGGGTGTTTATTCCCAGAAAATCGATCAAAGCGCTGGAAGACTGACTGTCCTTTAACTTGTGATCTGTGTAATATCAGAATACAAGATGAAATCATGCATAAAATGTTTGATTACTGTTACTTGGAGAAACAAAGAGGAGGAACTCTTGGGTGAGTTATCCTTGTCTCAATCGATAGTCAACAAATGTATAACTGGATGAATGCAATGACGTTTGATCAAGGTCTTCTTTTTGGCTTATATAAATTCAACAAGGCCGCAGTCACCGTTCGGAGGAGATTAATAGAATCGCCGAATGTCATGGTCCATTTGGATGATGAAAGCGAAGACTAGAACGCGGCTGATTCCACACTGTCCTGTTAAATGATACGCTAGCCTTGACGTATGCACGAAGGAAAGTGTGACCATTAGACATGTGTCGGACCTGTAGGCTGTTGTTGGGTGCTGCGCTGCCTGGAGTATAGGAGCTCCATCTATTATTTCTTCCTGTGGTGAATCTGTATAAGACCGGTGGTCTTAATAAAGCCTTGTGTGTGTGTGTATTTTTCCGAGTATAGATAAGATTGTTTTTTTTTTTTCAGGATTAAATATTTCGAAATATTATGCCATATAACACACAAAATATAATATTAAATATAAATACAATTGCGGATATAATGTTGCAAAAGAGAAAAAGGCATTTTACAATATTTGTCTATTCATTATTCCTATTATATAAAATGTAATGCGCTCTGCCATATAAAAAGCTCATGTGAGCGCGGTCAGGATATATTCCTTTTTCGATTTTAGTAAAATGTAATAGCAAAAAACATTTATTTTTGTTTCCATTTGAAGAAAAGTAATGAATGTTGTCGTGGGCTTATGGTGATTTTACTTCATTGATTTCAACATGGATTTCTGGTTTAGACGCTATTAAAAGGTGATTTTGGCACAGAAGACAAAGAATGACGAGATAAGCCGAGAAGAAATTGGTAGATCCGAAAGCCTTGCTAGAACAGAACCCGACACTCTAACACAAGAAGAGATTGTAAAATCATTAAATGTTGATTCATCAACGATTTTCCAGACATCTCATTAGCATTATTCTAAAGTAAGTGCCTGGGAAGTCCTTCATCACTCTGCGGGACGAATTGGGCATCTAACTGCTCATCGCGTTCTCTTGATGTACAGGATTCTCTGTTCTATTCGCCATGAAGAGAAGCATCAACTGCCTTCAGAGAATCGCACGAAATAGGACAAGATGATTTTCCCCAGTGGCAGCCCATTGAAAACAAAAATGCCTGGAAGAAACTACCCTCATCTTCACAAGCTGCATCAGCGGTTGTGTCAATACCAACAGATTGTCTTTGGCTCCATGGCTTCCACCGTCACAGAGATTATTTTCAGTAGCGCCAATAAGTCAGACCACGTGGACGTTGCTCCATCTAATGAATCTACTGAATCCTAGAAGTCTCTTACACATCATAATCTTGGCGTAGAGGTAAATCAACGATATTCTGAAAAGGGAGAAGACAACCATCGATAGCGTCCAACAGCTGGGCTGGAGTGAAAGGATCTGGGCATTCATCAACAATGGTAAATAATAAATCTATCTATATATCTATAAATCTCTTTTTCTTTTGAAGAGCTATGCTGGTAGTTGTAGAATATCGAAGATCTCGCGTTTGAAGAAGATGCGTAGATGCTCGGTGACTTTAACATCTCCGAGGACTTGACATTTATTCGAGTAGAAGCTGTTGATTGCCGCTTACATCGGGCATGCATCATCTAGACAGAATCCTGTTTCTATCAGGCTTCTGTGACTGCGTCTCCCAATATCAAACTGTAGATTATGCCTACTCGGATCACCGTTCCGTCCTTATCCAAGTGGAAGATCCAGCTCCTACAAGGTCATCGATAAACTACCATATCGGATCTGCTTGACGATCGAATGGAAGCGTCATCAAAATTTATTCTAATTTAATCTAACCAAAATTTCCATCCTCGGTCCTCTGGAATCAATAGACCGCGATCTGGTGAGGAAGAAACGTCCCTTTCTCCTGCCGTCGCCGAGTCCGGCGGTGGTACATCGAGAGAGCAAGCCATTCCCTGAGGCGGAGGACGACATTGCCCGCTCCGAATATCCTTCCTTGTCGGACCTCGAGCGTTCCATTCGAGCCAGACGTCGCTCTCCTCCACCTACAGCGACGACGATGGCGACGCCATCTCCGGGGCCAGCTAAACCGTTTCCTTCTGGAACGCTACAGTAATTGCATCCAGATCGGCTGAAGCCATCGCCGACTTCCTCACCGAGGTGACCGCCGTGGAGTTCGACAAGAGGGACCAGCTCTTTGTCGCCGACATCTCCCGAGACCAGATTGTGACGTCATCTACCGCCTGCTAAAGGCCGTTCCTAAAGGTGGATTAATTTCTATGCGAGTTTGCCAAAACCTTTGAAGATTTGTTCTCAGAAGCTCTCTGATGAGTATTCTAAACTTCTCGGCTCTGTGGTGTCTTGCCCCTATTATCGAGGTGCAGCAATAATATCCTGATAGCAAAGTCCCATGGGGGTCTGGGTATTCAGGTACCACAGCCAATCATCGGCGTGTTCTTGGGTTATAAAGATCTTTATCTGCTAAATCTTATGGCTGAGTGTTAGACCCACCCCGTTTCGGATGGTC
Organism: Cordylochernes scorpioides; assembly: GCA_030710605.1. Taxonomy (NCBI): domain Eukaryota; kingdom Metazoa; phylum Arthropoda; class Arachnida; order Pseudoscorpiones; family Chernetidae; genus Cordylochernes; species Cordylochernes scorpioides. The sequence goes on from CP092865.1 coordinate 137,481,070, forward strand.
CTACTCAAAGAAAATTGCGTATCTGAAGAAGTCGCCTCAACAAAGAGACATGACACTCCGCTGGCTTTCACGGAACTGGGCCTGAAATTGGCATACTACTTGACTGCGGTTGTGCCGTGTGCCACTTACCTTCCTTGAACAGGCCTCAGTTCTCTACGTTGTAGGATCTACAGACATCCTGGGTTTGAAATGTCCACACCACGGCATTCTTGCTTCTCAACAAGGTGAGAAAGGGCTACGGCCTCAGAGCTGCCTCCTTCAGCACAGGAGTTGTCCTCTGCTGCGCCGCTTGGAGAGCGGCCTAGGGATGCATTCTCATCAGGTGTAATGGATAGTTTGAGCTTGCCCCCTGATTTTTTCAGAGTTCTGCATAGCCCCTGGAGTGTCTGTAAACTTCAGCAAGAGCTACGAACTCTTTTGTGATTCCTGAAAGCACCAGATGGAACTCTTCTTTGAGAATTTCCTGGTGCATTGTCTTCGTGGGTGGCGTCGGCCTTGCTGGACATCGCGGGTTTACTTCGGCTCGCCTGCCTTCACTACGTAAGGTCACTCCAACTGCTGTTCCTGGAAGTCCTGCAGTCAAGCGTGGATAACACCTCCAGCTTCTGATGTCTGATTCTCACCGAGGAGAGCCTCTGGGAGACCGTAACCTGCTTCCATGAGCTGGATCAGCGGGTTCTCCACGCTGACGGCCCTTCGTCTTGGAAGCAACAACAGGTTTTTACGGTCACCAGAACAGGGTAGGTCCTAAGCACAAGCTGCAGGCGATCGTCGGAGATTCTTAGACTGTACTCTTGCATATGCGCATTTTATATTTTCTGAGGAACGCTTAATAAATACAAATAAGACTTTAAAAATGAATTTCTATAATTATATATTGGGCCCTGATCTATGGACTGTAATTTTGAAGTTATTTTTGGATAAAATTGTAGAATGTTAGAATATTATAAGCAAGGAGATGAGGCACCTTACTGTGCTAAACGCGCCGAATATGGGGCCTGTTGCAAGCTCCTACTTCAATAAAATTTTAACTCCAGCTATTGGAAGAAGTGCGCCTCGGGAATTAATGATGACCTTTACGGGTGGATATGCTCTATCTCGTAGATAGCTTCTTGAGTACGTCGTAGATGTCATCAATCTTCTACCTCATCTGTGAGTCCAATGACAGATCGCTAATACTGGAGTTGTTGAGCACTTCGACTCCTATTCTTTAAAGTGCTCGTCTCCTTGTATAGAACATTCGAATATTTCTACAAATATTTCTACAATTTTATTCAAACACAACTTCAAAATTACAACCCATATAGATCAGGGTGTGTATACAATATATCATTATATAAATTCATTTTTAAAAGTACAAGTATTTACAAAAGACTAAGCTGTTACAAAATATTGAAGAATTAAAAAATAATTTACAAAATTTATTTTATCGACTTAATATATGGTATTGAAAAATATATTATTCTAAGATTCTTACAATGTTGGAAGAATTTGAAGGCTTTGGAAAGAGGTCTTTTTTGGAGAAAAATAAAGAAAACAGCGACGTAGGAATATTCGTTTCAAAACTATCCAAATGGGGAAGAGAGATATTCAATATCATGATGTTTGCGAGCTTTGACAATTACAAAAGTGTAGCTTTCGAGGCGCGCATGCCCTTTTTCAGCTAACAAGAACGTGTGAACGTGTAAGCTCTCTTCAAACCGAACACGCATAGGATAGGAGAAGAGATCTGAAGAAAAAATAGAACAGAAGAATCCCCCCCCTCTCTGTGAACTTAAAACAAAATTATGGCTATTCTTATAACAATCCACTCTGGGAGTTTCAACTCTGCGACATGTTACTTCTAAAGAGCGCAGAAAACCACATTCTTGAATAACAGACACTCCGACAAGAAAAAAAAAAAACTCTTCGGACCGAATTGTCTGTTATTTCAAAAACAATGAATGTCGGCCAGGGAAACCTCTACCTTCAAGATACATTCTAGAGGGACGTCAGTAAAACGACAATTGGAAGTTACACTTTGAAGAGGTGAGCCAATAGATGGGTAAATCGGTAAAGAAAGAACTCTGCAGCATTCCAGAGTGGACGATTGGGACAGTCCAGGTCGGGTGATAGCAGTGTGATAGCAGCAGTTGGTCTTCAGAGAAGATGCTCTGAAGTTGTCCAATCCGGGTTGGCAGAGCAGGACAACATTGCTTGACTGTACGGAGCGGAATGGACGCCGGAGCATATGTGTCGGTCAACAGACATTGTAGAACAGCCTACAAGTCAGTGACACTCAGGACGGACAGGTGTGACATCTGCGATGCCATCAGGGGAGAAGCTAAGTGTCAAGTGTGACTAACTAGGCTGGAGGTATCGAAGACGACGTCAAGAGAAGAAGAGAATCCATCTGACAGCGAATCTTGTAAGCAAATCCATTTTATGATCATCGTTGGGACTGTTCCAAATAGAACCGCTTCCAATTAAATTAAAACTTTGCTTCATCCCTTTACAAAAACTTACTTGTAATTCTTTGGATCATCCTGATTAGATAGAGAACTCAAAAATGGCCGGGGCTGACATAGCAATATCTTTCATAGACGTAATAAATGGAAAGCATTTTGTGCAGAAAGACAAGATTTTGTAGAAGTATGGATAGACATAACTACTGAATAACATTTATCTCTTTCTTTCAGGAATCACAAAAAGTTCGTAGTTCTTACCGAAGTTGACAGACACTCCAGGGGCTATGCAGAACTCTTTGAAAAATGCACAAACAACACTATATATATATTTACCATCATTTACCAGTGTCCTCTATTAAAAAAAAACATCCATTAATAGTATTTCTATAGATGATTCAAGAATAGAAAAGAGCTATATCACGCTATTTTTTTTCAATTGAAACAATTTACTGCTATCCCAACTACAATCGTAAAAATATTGGGAGAACCTGACTCATCAGTGGTGAATCCTACCAAGAGTTTCGCCAATCTACCACACCTCTCTAATTCAGTAGAATCCTCTGCAATACACATTATAAATTGTAGTACGACATTTGAAAATCCTCCCGCATGTGTTTCTTTTGAACGAAAAATCGAAATTTATTTTAAGGAGAAATAACGAATATTTCTAACCTTAGGGATGAAGTATGAAAGGATGAATTGTGAAGAGTAATGATAAACGGAAAAATAAAGTGTCCAGGGATGGGAATCACAATTCATCTTATCATAGGATCCCTAAGTTTAGAAATAATCGTTATTTTTCCTTAAAATAAATTTCGATTTTTCCTTCAAAAGAAACACATGCTGGGTAATTTTCAAATGTCGTTCTACAATCATAAAACGCATTATATTGGAATACACATTGAAAATAATAAACAAAACGGCTTCCGAGAGAGGGTAAACGTTTCTTATTTTATATTAATCTCGATCTTTCGGGTATATCACAAACCCTTCTATAGGAGATGTATATACTAAATATAATAATAATTATTATTATAATAAATTATATACAGCAGAACCTCCCAGTAAAGGACAACACCTAATTTTAGAACCAAAGTGTCCTTTAGGGAAAGGTATTCTCTAACCAGAGAGTTGCTAAATTGTAAAAATGGTAATTTTGAAATTGAAAACTGTCCTTAGTGAAGAGGTGTCCTATAGTGTGATGTCTGCTAAAGGGAGGTTCTACTGTAGAAGGGTTTGCGATACCCGAAAGCTTAAGATGAATATAAAATAAAACAGGAAATTCACCTTCGGAAGCCATTTGTTTAATTATTTTCACATCTCTCTAAACGATAATCTCTCTCCATTCGATAAATAATAAGAAACACAAGTCAGGGAGAAAAGATTCTTTTATACGAGAATGATGGTACAAGTTTTCAGTCAAGACGCTCTTCTACGGGTACAGTACCCATAGAAGGACATCTTGCCTAAAAGCTTGTAAGATCGTTCTCGTATAAAAGCTCTTCTCCCTGACTTGTGTTACTGATCTCTGAATCTTGATCGCTTGATCTTGATCACTGAAATGATCCCTTAAAATTTTTTGAAGCCTGCGGCGCTTTAGTTGTGCTTGGTGCTGCCTTGGTTCCTTCATAAACGGCGCGCACTCGCCCTCTTCTTCCCCGGGGTGCCCACGGCCCTGCCGGCGCCTCTCCAGCCCTCTCCTTGGTCCTCCATTGCGGCGGCGCTTGGTGACTCCTAAAGATGAATCGTGCCTTAAAATGCTTACCCGAAAAGCATGTAGAAGGCGGATTAATCGATATATATTCCCTGACTTGTGTTTCTTATTCTATTACATAGGGATATTCTGTTTATATATCCAAGACATTTTAATGGAATTCCTGGTAAGTGTGTTTAAGCGTACTATGGATATAAGTTTTATTTAATTAAAGTAAGTAAGAAGGATGAATCCGTAACCAATTTAACATTACATATTATTTATTATTAATAGTAATTATATGAACAAATCTTGGTATATATGTCTACATGAAAACAACGAAACCAATACTAAAACATTATATACATACAAGTTCCTTTTCAAACTCAGCCTCATCTATAGCCATTGTTACTCTGTGTAATATTTCAACAAGAAGCTTTGGAGAGCATGAAAATATACCCAAATATATGCTTCAACGTTGCAAACAATTGACAAATATATATTTTTAGCATCAATTTATTAATATTTTTATTTATTCTTTCTTTAGAAGATATTAAGATTTTGATATTTGACGGCCTGATGTGTATAAGTTTTATTATTTTTAATATTTTACACAAAATATTTAATAATTAGCTTCATATATCCACTTCTTTGTTAAATTACCTTTATTTGGAACATAATACAGCGCGTAAAATCTGTGAAAATAAGATATTACCATTAGAATCATTTAAAATTATTTTATTTATTGAAAGACATTGTAGAAAAGTTCCTTTTTAAATGAATATAATATAATTAGTGTTATGTTGATGTTTTTTTCTCACAAATTAGGCTTTGTTGTAATATTTTTCGTTTATCATTGTTCAACTTCTAATTAAAATATTGAAATTCAAGTAAAATTAACAATTAGAAAAACGGTCAAAAGATGAAATAAAATATAGAAGGTAACAAAAAAAAAAGGTTTTTAATTTTAAACCAAAAGTGTAATACGAGCTAAGAAACAATGCGTCAAAGAATTTTCAAAAAAAAAAAGACGAAAATATTTGCCGAGAATTTCTAGAACGATAGATTTTTCAGCGGTGAAATTAAATAAAGCCATTGTTTTTCTGTCGCCTTCTGTGATAAATTCCTAAATTATCATCATCACCGCGGTGAAATTACGGGCCAAACATGCGGTTGGAAACCGATAGCCCTAATTCACTTCTTTTGATTTAATCTTGACGGATTGACTTCTGGGCGGAATCCATTTTAAGCTTCTGCCATCTCGTGGCGATAATTGGAACTATTTTGGACGACGTATTCCTTTTGTAATTCATGGCTCACCCAAGATGGAGAGCTGGCAACACTGAGATCATCTTCCACAGAGTTTTTGTTTCTGTGAATTTTATATATTTTAGCGATCACTCTTTCTTCTTGTTTTAAAATATTGCCTAAGGATATCTCAAATGTTTACTACGTATATCAAACTGTCTATTTACCAAATAAAAAATATGTGATGAATAAATTAATTTACATTAATTAAAAGAGAAAAGTTTACTACCATTTTCTGAATGTAAATTTATTTTATGAGAAAAATCATATATAGGTTTTTAACTTTTAATTAGACAATTTTAATTTATATTTAGATATTTTCATTTTTATTTAGACATTTTTAATTCTAATTTAGACATTTTTCATTTTAATTTAGACATTTTTCATTTTAATTTAGACATTTTTCATTTTAATTTAGACATTTTTCATTTTAATTTAGACACATCGACTGTTTATAGAAAAGTCCGTGTGTCTAAATTAAAATGAAAAATGTCTAAATATAAATTAAAATTGTCTAATTAAATGCTAAAAACCTATAGATCAAAATTTATAATGAATAAGAGAAAAATCCATAATAACATCTATATTTTAATGATTGACAGACATTTCGACATTAATACAGACAGTTTATAATAGTGTCGTAAAGTATTTATAATTTTATTAACATATTGCCAATTTTGATGTTTATATGTTACTCTTAAAAATAAAGAAAGCATATCCTGACCAGGAACACATGTGCTTTTTAGATGGCAGAGTGCCATCTAGTGGAACAGAAATCAACTAAACATTGATTTAGCCTGTTCCCTGATATTTGGTCAACCCAATTTCTTGGTAAATCGTTGATGGCTTTTCTTGATTTACCAAGAAATTGGGTTGGCCAAATATCAGGGAGCAGGTTAAATCAATGCTTAGTTGATTTCTGTTCGACTAGATGGTGCTCTGCCATCTAAAAAGCACATGTGCTCCTAGTCAGGATATGCTTTCTTTATTTTTAATATCAACATCTGACCCACTTTTTTTCTCTATTGTTTCTTCATATGTTACTCTGTAAACTTGCCGCATTGCTTCTCTTGTATCTTATAAATTTAGATTTGCCTTGAATAAAGTGTCATGTCATCTTGAAGTTTGACTTTCCTAATTTTCTACGTGACATTTTATGGGAGATGCTGAGTAAGTTAGGGAAGACAAACTGAAGATTACAGAGAATACCTTGAGAACATGGGTGTTGTGATCTCTATTTTCCGAGACTGAGCTCCAGGATTCCACCCCCGTTCTAAAGCCAAGACTTCCCTCAAGATGACTATGTCCCTATACACGATACGACGACAAAGCCGCTCTTCACGCCGCAAGAAAAAGGACGCAAAGGTACTAGGGACAAAGTTCCAAGACTTCGATGGATTCCTTGACGGAAGCACGTCATATCCATGTCAGTAACTACAATATTTGCAAACTGTGGGTCACAGCTCCCATAGGAAAAGGAGCAATGTAGCAAATTATTTTTTTATTGACCTATTATCAATTTAGATGGAAATTTTGCCGGGAGGATATTGATCTAAAAGAGACAAAGGTCGCCTCTCCCGTCAAAATAGACGTCAAAACTGGACGCTATCTATTGACCGTCACCGCAAACTAGCGGCCTCGGGTCGATGACAAAGCCACAACACCAGCTTTGGATGATGACGTCTAGTTTTGACGTCTATTTTGACGGGAGAGGTGAGCTTTGTCTCTTTTAGACTATTATCAATTTATTCTGCTACTCTCTGTAAACTTATCTCATTGTTTCTCTTGTATTTTATAATTTTTTAGATTTGTTCTTGTGCCTTAAATACATTGTCATCCTGAAGTTTGTCTTTCCTAATTGTCTACTTGACAATATGAATTTAGACCAAGCTGGCATAGAAAATGAGGTTCTCTTCGCCATTAAATCAGGCACAACTCATCAAAATATTGTGCTAAGAGTATCACCAAAACTGCTGTATATTGTTTATATTGAAAACCATTTCTGAGATTCCATCCTTCAGTTCTGCATATATAAGCAGAATCGTCCAAATACATTATTAGAGCTCTGAGAAGCGGTCTGGTGGATTAAATTGGCGAAACCGCTGGGAGGGTTCACCACTGATGAGCCAAGCCCTCCCAATATATATTTTTTTCATCGCAGTAAGGACAGTAAAAGATTGTATTATGTATAAAAGAAACATTCGTGCTTTTAAATCCTTTCATTTTATATGTATAGATGGCGCGTTATTGCTTTGTGTTTATATTTTAAGTTTACTTAATTAATTGTTCCCACAGAGTATGTGATGCGTCTTACACTTTATCAAACGGAATTCAATCGAGAAGAATAATTTTTATTCAACCTCTGTTGACCATTTACATATATATAAGGTTTTTACTAACTAAACAACCATATTATTAGGATTAGGCGTAATTATTAAAACATTTTTTTTTGCTTATCCCTAATACACGTGGTACAGGCCATGATAATCATGGTGGGTAGTTAGCGACTGCTTTTACTGTAAGCGCACCACATGTCTACACATGTGAAAAGCAGTTCGACTTTGCACTTACAAATGTGCCAGAGCCCCGTTTGGTTACTTGCACTCGCTGGTGGGGTTGGACTTTTGCAAGAATCGGGGGCCATTGGAGCATTTTTTTTAACAGAAAAAGTGTCCAATGCGGGAATCGAACCCGGGTCGTAGTGGTCGAAAACCAAACGATTTAACCAGCCTTCCACCGACCCCCCTTATTAAAACATAAACAAATCAAGATGATAATAACTGTACATAAAATATTATTATTGATTCAAGTTATCACAATATGTATGTAAGATCACAAATAAAGAGGCTCTAAATGTTAAAAGTAAAATGTTTTTCCCTTTGTTCAATATGTTATAAGTTTTGTTCTCTCTCTTGTAAATCAATAATGTTTGATTGATCTTCTTGGAATCAGTTTCTTTAAAAAGTTTAAACAATGTCAACAAAAACTTACGAAATACTATTTTTTTAAATGAAAAATGTAATTTATACTGATTTAAGCGTTTTCTATATACAAGATAGGGTTTTTATAAAACAATGTCAAATTGTTTCCAATTCAATCCTATAATCTTAAAGTAAAATAGTGTCTTAACGTTAAAGTATGCAAATGTGACATCCAGGACTGCCATAGTTATTCTGGAACGGTGAATTGTTCTAAAAAAGCATCCAAGATTCATAAATAGCTTTTTGAATCATTTAAAAAAAATTATCCCTAGTACACGTGGTACAGGCCATGATAATCTTAGTGGGTAGTTAGCGACTGTTTTTACTGTAAGTTCACCACATGTCTACACATGTGAAAAGCAGTTCGACTTTGCACTTACAAATATGCCAGAGCCCCGTTTAGTTACTTGCACTCGCTGGTGGGGTTAAACTTTTGCAAGAATCGGGGGCCATTGGAGATTTTTTTTATCAGAAAAAAGTGCCCAATGCGGATTCAATCCCAAGTCTTAGCGGTCGAAAACCAACGGTTTAGACCATCCTTCTACCGACCCCCTTATTGAAACATAAAACGAACTATGGCGAATGACCTTTCTATAAAATGCAAAAGGTAGAATCATTTAAAGATCCCAATATATTTCTTACCTTTGTTGAAACTGGCAGCTAATTTCTGTATGATTTAGCATTCTTTCTATTTGTGTTTATTATGGAAAATTCGAACTCCTCAATTTTTGATAAAAATATACATATATTTTTTTTAATGTCAGTAAAAGGCATTATAGAAACCTGAAAACTTCAGGATTCCATTGCAAATAATCTACCCAATATTCTATTGCACTTCAAGATCCATATTGTTAAAAATGTTTCTCTTTTTTTTTAAATGTAAATCGATAACTTACATATTTTTCTTTTGATTTTGTAGTTTAGAATTTGCATATTTGTTAGTTAGTTGTTAGACCGCGCATGTAAATCGTAATTTACATATTTTTCTTTTGAATTTTGTATTTTAGAATTGGGCATATTTGTTGATTGTTGTTAAGAACGCGCGGATTAAAGAAGTTTTGTCTGCTATAAACGTGTGAATCACTTCTTAGGAAACAGGGTCTTCTCAACCTCCTTTCGTTTTTATCTGGTTCACGACGCAGCACTTCTCTGGGCAAATTTAGGTTGCGCGACACACACGTTTTACGCAAAAATATTGTCGCGTATAAGGCCTGAAAACATCTACAACCTCCGCCAATAGATGGCGCTTTCGCCTATTTCCCGTTTGGAACTTGTGCGGATATCGCCGACTGCTGTGGTCCTGTTTCCAGGAGCAAATAGTTGTAAATACACGTTTATTTTGGCCCCAGTAGGCGTAATGTAAATACCCGTTTTTTATTATTCTATTTATATGTAATGTTTAGTAGAAATCTAGTAAACCTAAGTAAAACTCTTCTGGTAAGTCTCTCGTGTCCCCCCACCAGTGGTAAGGCCGAGAGATACTGCCAGAGGAAAGGAGTTCCACTCTAGTGGTGGTCCTCGGACGTCTTTGGGTGCTCTGCAGGGTAGAGCTGCAGAAGGAGAGCAACGGGAGCCCGGGTAGGTGATCCACGACAGAGGAAGTGGCATCGTCGCAGGGAACCGGAGGGGTCAAGCGCGACAATATCATGTTTGATATGGACTCGCATATCATATGTTCTACTATGACTGAAGATATTTATAAAGTATATATTCTTTTCAATAGAAACATACAATTTCATAAAATGTGAATAGCTTCACTTCTTTTTGCACAACAATAATAATATAACCAAATGTAGCAAAAACCTTGCAAATTTTTATAATAACCAAAATTTCACTTTTGGCAAAGTAACAAATTTCAATGGTTTTAATCTATAACGAATCAAAAAAGAAAACAATCTGTTTTATCCATAACTTAAAACTCCAATAGTTAGAAATATTGAAAGGAGGAAATTGATCTCGTATAGAAGCAAAGGTCGCCTCTTCCGTCAAATATTTTAGCCATAGATTTGGCCTAGCCACTTTACCAGCTAAACACCTCTTTGGCGGATTGTCAAGATTCCATTAGATCCCTTGTTGATCTCATGGAATAAAGTTCGCCCTGGACTGACGAGGGCCATTAGCCTGAAACCATGGTCTCTAGGTAGGACGTTTCTCAGTTTGCCAAAGCTGGTGTTGTGGCTTTGTCACCGACCCTGAGACTGCTAGTTTGCGGCGACGGTCAATAGATGGCGTCTAGTTTTAACGTTTATTTTGACGGGAGAGGCGACCTTTTCTTTAATAAATCAAAACTCCTACTTGTCGTCCACGTTATTTGATCGCTCAGTATCTAACAGACATTCACTGAAGTTAATAAAATAAATTCGGCATTCCTCTTATATTAACTGGTATTTCATACCATGTAACAATAGAATTTGAGATGTTCTGCAGATTTGGGTTACTTTAATTAGTTTTTAATAAAAAGTCTACATGGAAGTTCAAAGAACGAAATGTAAATCGGTCGAGCTTTTTCAATAATTTATCCACACGAGAAATATCTAAAATAGATAATGATATAGACGAAAACAAGTTTTCGAAATTGACAAAGTGGTTGCTTGAATAATAAATTTATTATTAGAAGCCGCGCTTATCAATAATTTTGAAATCCGCTAACCCTAGGTTCGGTCCAGGATTAAACTGGTGGAACAATAAACTGACAAAATTAAAATTTATTTTTTCATAAGGACTTCTAAAGAGACAAAGGTCGCCTTTCCCGTCAAAATAGACGTCAAAATTCCCATGTATATTTTAGCCATAGATTTGGCCCAGCCACTTTGCCAGCTAAACACCTCTTTAGCAGATTATCAAGATTCCATTAGATCTCGTGTGGATCTCATGGAATAAAGTCCGCCCTAGGCTGACGAGGGCCATTAGCCCGAAACCATGGTCTCTAGATGAACGCTTTTCAATTTGCCAAAGTTGTTGTTGTGGCTTTGTCACCGACCCGAGGCCGCTAGTTGCGGCGACGGTCAATAGATGGCGTCTAGTTTTGACGTCTATTTTGACGGGAGAGGCGACCTTTGTCTCTTTAGATCAATATCTTCCCGGCAAAAATTACCATCTATATATAAGGACTTGATATCATTATCATGAGACAGCCAGTCATAGTATCTTCATGACAATTATGAACAAATATACAAAGGTTACTTGAAAAAAATCCAAAAGAATAAACTGGTGAGCTTTCACGACGAATAATCATTAAAACGATTCTTTTGGTCGGCAATGGACAATATCTATATTTAGCTCCAAATTTTGTCCTGAAGAGAGAGGTTGCCTGGCCGGCATTCATAGTTCTATGAAAAATTGACACTTCGGCCATTTAGAGTACAAAGGTTTTTGTCGAAACGTTAAGAAAATAAAAAAAACTCTAAATGGCCGAAGTGCCTATTTTTCATAGAAATCCAAATTTTGTGTTCAATTTCAATATATACTTCCATACAACACAGAAGTATAAGAATTTGTAGAACCGTTCAATACAGCCAACAATCCAAGTTGACAAAATTCCAGACTTCTAAGTGGTCTATAATGTACAATTTTTATATATTTCGTTTTAGATTTTGTAATCAATTTTTATATATTGTCTATATCCGTTGAAATATGTTTTATATTTTAATAGAGACACTAGTTTAACACATATGACACACATAGAGACATCATTTCATGAGAGCCCCGAAGCTGTTCATGAAATCTCCAGAATTTGACGATGGCTAGACCAATTCTACGGCCAAAATATAGATGACAATTTTGCCATGGTGATATTTATTTATTGTTTTTTATTTAATTTATAAAAAGAAAGATCTCTCCCTTAAAATCACTTATAACTTAAAAATCTACAAGCACATTAGCATTGAAAACTCTCTTCCTTTCTTACATTTGTATTTCTAGAAATACTTTCTTCTACTAAACAATGAGAAAGAGTTGATGAGGGCTTTGAAGACCTCATCAAGACACAGTTTCTAAGAATTCTCATTTGTGCCGTTCCCAATCCCACGGACGTCATCTCCAAACTGCTCTGTTATTTAAGTCAATTCTTCCTTCCAACATGGGCTCTTCAAGCTGAAGCATCCTGAAGACTTCCTCCATCATGTTAGATGATAGCTCATGCTGTTAGATCATCAATGATTGGAGAACTTCCACCACAGGCCCTCTGCAGCCTTTGTAATCTGCTCGGATGCCTCTCTGACAGTTTCTGATGAACCTGTTCACCTTCAGACCATGTGAACAACTTTGCAGCAAGGATCCTCCATCATGCTAGATGATATCTCATGCTGTTAGATCATCAATGATCGGAGAACTTCCACCACAGGTCTCTGTAGATTTTGTAATCTTCTCGGATGCCCCTCTGACAGTTTCTGATGAACCTGTTCACCTTCAGACCATGTGAACAACTTTGCAGCAAGGATCCTCCATCATGCTAGATGATATCTCATGCTGTTAGATCATCAATGATCGGAGAACTTCCACCACAGGTCTCTGTAGATTTTGTAATCTTCTCGGATGCCCCTCTGACAGTTTCTGATGAACTTTTTCACCTTCAGACCATATGGACAACTTTGCAGCAAGAATCAATGTCCCAGTGCAGTCATCGCTACGTTCATGGACTGCCTCGGATTTACATAACAGCTGTCCCATCATACCTGCTTATCTGTCAACCTCAAGCACAAGCTATTTGGCAAGTTTCAACTTTTTTTGTTTTACTTATTTCAAATACCATGTTTTATTATTATTATTTATTAAACAACCAGGCGCGATATTGAAATAGTTTCGCCTATTACAGAACAAACAAAAAAAAACAACAAACAAATTAGAACTTAGATTTTTTCATTTACTGCTCACATTGCATATGGGAAGCAGCTTGACTCTTGGGTGTTGGTGGAAGGATGGTCTAAACCATTGATTTTTGACCGCTACGACCCAGGTTCGATTCCCGTATTGGGCACACTTTTTTTCTGATTTAAAAAAAAAATGCTCCAATGACCCCCGATTCTTACAAAAGTCAACCCCACCAACGAGGGCAAGTAACCAAAAGGGGCTCCGACACATTTGTAAGTGCAAAGTCGAACTGCTTTTCACATGTGTAGACATGTGGTACATTTACAGTAAAAGCAGTCGCCTACTTCTACCCACCATGATTATCATGGCCTGTATCACGTGTACTAGGGATAAGCAAAAAAAAAAAAAAAGGCTTGACTCTTACAATGTGTCAGAGAGCTCATGTTTTAAATACTCACACTTACTGTAATATATTAGCATGCGCCCCATTTTATAATAAATATTAACTATTTTTAACATATATGATTCTTTATAAATTAAAATGTTTTCTCTCTCTACTTCCCTTACTGATAGTTTACATCTCTTATCATACTTAATGGTAAGGTTGGACTTTTGATGGTCTAGGGCCTTTTTTTTTTCAAATAAAAATAGCTCAAAGTTGTTGTTTCTTATCCCCTTGTGTAAAGATTACACAAATTCCATGAGTTCATGCTCCTAGAGCTGTTTTATGATAAGCAGCGGCCTCTCCCAAAGGTCCTGTTTAGTGCATCTAATGTAAGCCAAAATGTGTTCTGGAGCTGCAGGTGCCAAGCTACATTTCGGGCAAGTGGGGTAGTTTGGTTGTTATTTTCTTCTAAAAATTTCTTTCTAAAAATGTGACTAATGCTATGTAGGACAAACATCCAGAACTTTAAAAGAAAGAATGAAAAACCATGAATATGCTCTGAAATGGGATAAAATTGAGAATTCTGCACTTGTAGAACATAGAAAAATCACAGGACATAATAATTTTAACCTAAAAGAAACTAAGATACTAGATTATGAGAAAAATTATTTTAAGAGACAATTTAAAGAAGCCTTTTTCATTCAAAAGAAATGTGCTACAATTAACAGAATGGAAGAAAGAGGAAATATAAATGATATTTATAGATATGCTTTTAATTATATCTTTAAAAAAAATTTAAAAAAGCGAGTTTTTTCCACTTTTAATTCTAAGAATAGTTATCTGTGTTTCTCAGAAAACTATATTCTTCTTATCTGCTATCTTGTTTACACACTTGATAACAGTAACTATTTAAAACATGCTGTGGTAAAATTTCTCATTCAGTACTTTTGTCTGAAGATGGTAACAACACTGTTATTGTCACACACTATTTATTTGGATTTGGTCTTATTACCTTGTGTTTAGGTAACAGTGTTGTTGCCATCAAAGTACTGTAGAAAGCTAGCAAGTCACATAACTTACCTATTTAGTCCTGTGAAGTTCAATGTACATGGCTGCTAAACTGTCAGTTAGGGACATGTTTTGACCCTGCAGAGATCTTAATTAATTATAACACACCATCTATATATAAGATACGAAAGCATGAATGGTTCTTTTACACATAAAATACAATTTATACTGTCCTTATCTGTGATGATGAATATTGGGAAGGCTTGGCTCAGTGATGAACCCTTCCAGTTTCGCCAATTTAATCTACCAAACCGCTTCTTAGAGTTCTAATACCATATTGGATCATTCTGCTTATATATGCTACACTGAAGGATGGAATGTTAGTTATGGTGTTCAAGCTAACTATGGACATAAGCTTTTATCACACTTAAAGAAGTTTGTTATATTTGTGAAAGAAACATTCATGTTTTAATACTTTCATTTCTTGTATATAGCTAGTATGTTATTGCCTTATATTTAACTTATTCCTAACTGGCCTTGTCCTTATTGTTTGCAGAAGAGCATTGCTCTATACAAATATTTATATGTAATTCTACTGTCCTAAAAGGTATGTCCATAGTTTATGCTTGAATACCATTTCTGAGATTCCACCCTTCACTGTAGCATATATAAGCAGAATGATCCAATACAGTATTAGAGCTTGAGAAGTGTTCTGGTAAATTAAATTGGCGAAACCGCTGGGAGGGTTCACCACTGATGAACACATTTTGGCTTGCATTAGATGTACTAAACAAGACCTTCGGGAGAGACCACTGTTTATCATAAAACAGCTCGAGGAGCATGAACTCATGAAATTTTTGTAATCTTTACAAAAGGGGATAAAAAACAACATTTGGACAAATATTCTTCAATTTAGTGACCATCACTTACAGCTGACCTTCCGGTATTTTCTTGACCCCTTCTAGCCATCTCATTGCAGGTCTTCCTCTCTTCCTTCAAATTTTCCCAACATCTTTTATAAATCATTTTCTCTCATTATATGTCTCAAGTAGGTCCGTCTACATAGATTGGATTTAACACAAAGCAATAATCTATACATATAAAGTTTGTTAAAGAAGTTTGCATTATGTATAAAAGAAACATTCGTGCTTTTAAATCCTTTCATTTTATATATATAGATTGTATTTGTTGGTTAAGCCATGGTTATAAAACAATTGGGACCTTGTAACTAAGATGTTCACACCAAGTTACTGACATGGTTCCAGTGTACACCTCAGCTGTGTATTTATCCTTTTAAAACACTCCACACACAATTATTTTTATTAAAAATTTATTTACTCTTTTTTTAAAAATCTTCATGATAACAGGGTAGAATGACCGATCGCAGCAGCTTTCCTAATGAGATAAATGGCACAGGCAATTAATTCAACTAATTGGTAGAAAAACCACCAAAATTCCTTTTACAACACAAGTGGAAACAAGGGCTATGCTAACCTCAATATACAAATCATAACAAACATGTGTGGTGGTTCAAGGAGATTATAAAAAATATATGCAAGTGTTTTATATATATATAATAAAAGAGAGGAGGGGGGGAAAAAGATTATATAATTACAACATAAGAGGGGGAAATTATTATTTTTTAATTAATTGAAGAAAAAAAACAGTAATAATAATAACAGTTAAAATAATAACTAAATAACCAAAGAGAGAGAGAGAGAGTAAAAAAGATTTCCCAATTAAAAAATTAGTTCATTTTTTGTTGCTGATATAGAAAATAGATCTTCTCTAGCTATTCCCAGAAAAAGTGCATATTTCTTCATATAAATAATAAATAAAAGGGAGGGAGGGGTGAGGAAACTATAAACAACAAAATGGGTGCAACAATAAATAATGATGCTTGGACCCCGAAGCTCAGCAGAAACCAAAGTGACATTTTGATTGAGAGAGTTGGCTATGTACAAGATATTGCTTTCAAGCTGGGGTTGCAGCCACCCACTTTGCAGATGGAGGAGGAGGTCTATGTACACAGGTAGCCCAGTACAAAAATAGATCTTAAGGCACAACGCTGGGAAGGAGAGGCTACTTCGAGTCCTGAAGCCGAGGGCCGGCTTCTATCAGCTTTGACGCTGTTGTCAGCTCTGAGCCGTTGAGGTATTCCCTGGGAGGTGCCTCCGCGGGGGGCGTCAGCCTCTGTTTCTTATCTGTGAGGGGGCTGCAGGACCTGTCCCTATCCTGCTCATCCAGGAACCGGTCCATGTAGTCCCTGCTCCCACACACACAAGGTTCAATCCTTCCTCTCTCTCTCACACCTGGGGGAGTACTCACGTTGTGCCTGGGTGTAGAGTGTACTTCTTCTTCTCTATCTTGGTCTTGCTGGCGAAGACGTCGTGTCGCTCCGTCTTCTTCCACAAATAGTAGAAGTGGACCAGCTCCCCCACTGACCTCGTGCGGACCTGGGACACAGCCAAGGACTAAAGAATGTGATCAACAACTTGTAAATGGTAGAAACTCTTTTAACCAGAACTAGAGTTGGGTGGCATACATAATGGTATAGACTGGTGATTTCCAACTTTCTTATTACAATAGTTTACATGGAGCAATTTAATATTGGAGCTGTGTCACCCTGCTGAAGAGTGCTCCCAGTCCTCACAATGAACACATTCTACTTTTCTAAATCACAATGGCTATAGTGCAACAACACAGAATAACCAGGACCACATCTATGTATATAATGAATATATGCCTGATGATATTGGAATCACATTACTGGATTATAACAGATACATTATCATATTTAATGACTTTTGGCAGATTTTGCTTGTAATTCAAAGAAGGTTTTGGATAGGAACCTCAATATTCGGATTTCTAACTTGTTTGAGATCTTTAACAATTGCTGAAAAAATCAATTCCCAACAGTTTCCGACTTGACTTCGTGCAACACATAGGATTTAAAAAGAAATATAGAAATTGGTTCATTCCCGGCCACTCTGAAGTTTAACATATGGTAATAAGACCAAATCCAAATAAATAAAGATTGTGTGATATTTCGGTAACAGCGTTGTTGTTTCTTATCCCCTTGTTGAAGTAAACGAAAAAATTGCGCTACAAATTATAAAAATTAAAATACAACCTTTCGAAATGAGTTTCTTTTATCCCCTTGTGTAAAGATTACATGAATTCCATGCTCCTCGAGCTGTTTTATGATAAGCAGTGGCCTCTCCCAAAGGTCCTGCTTAGTGCATCTAATGCAAGCCAAAATATGTTCTGGAGCTGCAAGTGCCAAGCTACATTTTGGGTAAGTGGGATAGATTTTGTTATTATTTTTATCTTCAATGGCTTGAGATGGCCTGTTCTGAATCTTGTCAGTGTTGTTTGATGCTGTCTGATGTTCAGAGCTCCTCCTGGGTTCACTCCACTGTAACAGCTGTGCCGGCTTATGGGCCGAGAGGTCTGGGTGGCCATATTACTCCTAGGATGTACCAACTGTGCTTAGGTGGGATCCTCCAGTTCTTGTTTATTTTTGTTTTGGCTACTGTTTCTATTTCTTTAAAAGTAAGTTTATTTTTCTGTGGCAAGGGTTCTTTTGTGCCTTTTTTTTTTTTGCTATCATCAGCAGCTTCATTGCCTCCAATCCCAACGTGTGAGAGTATCCATTGAAGATGAATTTTTCAGGTTTTTGGAGATAACCAATTATGTTCGGTAACAGCGTTGTTAGCATCATCAGATAAAAATACTAAATGATGATGGTAACCACGCTGTTACAGAAACATCAAACACTATTTATTTGGTCTTGTTACCTGGTAGTTTTAATCTATAATCCAAATTGTACCTTATCACCAACAAGTCTGAATATTTACACACTTGCAATGCTAATTGAACTGAGCAACTTTTTAAGATTTCATACAACTATGTGGTCTTGAAGCATATTAAAATTAAATTACAAAATTTGAAAGGCAATTTGGAAATGTGTCTGTTCCTAGCCCCCCTGATAACCCAAGAGTGAAAATTTGTCAACCTGAATTGTCATCGGGTTCTAACAAGCGAACAAAATTTCAGATTTCTATGTGCTCTAGAAGTATATTAAAAATTTATTACAAGATGGTGGGCAAACAGACATGGAAATGCTTTAAAAAGGTAGAAACAACAAAGGTGGAGCGCTAAGAATTTTGAAAAAGAAACTCCTCCAACAAAATCAGAAATAAAGCAGACTTTCGATAATATGAGAAACAGAAAAACTCCAGGAATAGATGACAATTGAGTTTTTAAAAAACAGCAGGAGAGGAGGTCCTTAAATACCATCACAGAAATATCTGAACATATGAGTGTGGAAAATGGACAACTGAATGGGGGAAAAAAATCACTATTTCTACCTATCCACAAAAAGGAAACCTAAAGATCTGCAGCAACTACAGAACTTATATCCCACACAGTAAAATATTTCTCAAAATAATACAGAAAAGAATGGAACCTCATTTAAATAGAGAATTACCAACAGATCAAGCAGGTTTTAGAATAGATAGAAGGACAAGAGATCAAATAGCAAACCTAAGATAGATAATAGAAAGGCATAAAGACAAATATATATCTATGTTTCATTGACTATAGCAAAGTTTTTGATTGCTTAAATCACACTAAACTATGGATGACACCAAGACTTATGGGAGTGCCAGAATTGTCCTCCTGATTAAGGAACTATCTGCAGAAAAGGAAGCCACAGTTAAGATGGAACACTTATTGGCTCAAGCCACAACAAGGAGTGAGGCTGTATACTATCACTATATCTCTTCAACCTTCACCCTGAACCTATCATGAGATTAGCTGATCTCGATTAAATAGGTGTACACATTATTGTTGATGTTGTTGTTAGCATTCATCAAGTCGAGTTCAACATTTGGTGAAATTCTCCAATTTGATCTGATATTTGGTCCATATAGTTTTTTCAGCAGTGCTTCATACAGAAGTGGATTGCCAGTGCCTTCTTGCATATATGCTGTTGGCCAAATATATTTGGTTCTTTCACCTTTTAAGGCGATTTCTCCCTCAAGAACAAAAGAATGCACATTGGAGGAATGAATATAAACAATCTTCCCTATGCTGATGACACTACACTGCTAGCAGAAAACAAAATAGACCTAAAAGAGATTATTGTGAAAGTTTAAAGAAAAAAAAAACTGAAAGTTCAAGAATTAAATATTGAAAACCAAAATTATAACTACCCCTATTATAAATAGATTTGAAATCCATCAAAAATATAGATTTAGTTGATCGCTTCATACTCTTAGGATCCGGGATAGATAAGATGGATGGTTGCTTTTAAGAAGTGAAAAGAAGAATAGCACTAGGAAGAGAGGCAATGATAAAATTGGACAAGATTATGAAATATAAAGATATTTCTCTCAGGACAAAGAAGAGAATTGGTATTTACTGTGGTCATCTAAGGATGTGAGAGCTGGACTCTAAGAAAAGAAGAAAAATTATTGAAGTTTTTAAAATGTGAACCTGGAGAAAGCTAATAAAAGGTCAAATTTTTCAATTTTTAATGAAATCAATTCTAGAGCTCCCTAGAATGCCAAATATATGTAAAAAAAAAGAAAGACCACAACTTTGGACACATAATGAGATCAAATGGTTGATGATGTTGGAAAAAATTGAAGGAAGAGAGGAAGACCTGGCTAGAAGGGGTCAAGGTATATAGCTATCGGAAGATCACTAAATGAGTTATGAGAGATGGTCATCCACATATCAAATTGGAGAAGTCAATATAGTCCCAAAAAGTCAAACTTGACTTGGACACTTATAACAACTTGTGGCCTCCGGGTCATTGATGAAAATAGTTCCCCCTTTGACATCACCATTTATACTGAAACATTTATCTTGAAACTGGACTTTCTGAAAGTAGCATTGCTGTTTATATATACACCAATACCTCGCTTTGCGTCGCTGCTTAATTTTTACTGATTTTCACTGTGCGTCGTTAGATTTTCGAAGTTGCGTTGTTTTGGATTCGAGTCTTTAATTTTTTTTCCCCTAAAATATGGCAATACCTTTGTTTTTGATTGCGCCTTCACATATTTTTACTTTGCGTCGTGTTTTTTTGGAACGTAACCCCGACGCAAAGCGAGGTATGGGTGTATAACAAAATCAGTGAAAAAATGTCCTTTCCCTACCCAAAATACCTCACAATTTACAGATCACAACACTCTTCACTATAGATACTGCTCTCCAAACAACAAAATGCATAACCATCTCAAGCCATACATCCCCTTCAAACCTATCTTTCTATCCAAGAACCTCTTCTGAAGAGCATTGCCCAATGTTGGAATTTCCAGAAGTGAATTGATAGCAAGGTCTGGCAAATAAAAGATCTCCTCTGTCCCATCAAGGCCCAATGTCAACCCAGTCACAACCCATGACTAGTACAGAGCAGAGAGAACAAGCATTCTAGAGCAAAACTTTCCAGATATGTCTCAACTCCTAACCCCACATCATTGACCGCATCCATCAATGAGCTCTACTCACCCCCAGCAAGTGACTGGACACTTAAGGGATTGAGAGGTGATACAAAGAAAACCAGGGATTGAATCACACATGGGACACTTTCAAATATCTATTTCAATTGCTCCCATTCTTGCAAAGGTCCAACTCCACCAGCAAGTAACTTGGGAAGCTGGCTGACCATTGCCTATATTACAATAGTAAAATTAGAGTTTGCTACAACCAAAGATCTGTAAACCTAAGCCAGAGACTCTTTATTAAGTTGGAGTATACTGATTAGAAGCTGTAAGGATTTGGGAAATTATCCCCAGAAAAAAAGCTCACCATCATCTCTTCTGAACTAAAATTCTCAATATTTAGGCAGTTTTCACTCAAATGATCTACAATTCTATCAACAATTCTCAACTTTCAATAAAGTTGGAATTCATCTCTAGGTTCATTTATTGTATGGGGGAGTCACTAAGAAATAGACCAACCATTTTGAGGAGCATGGTCAGATGTCTGTGTCCAAAATATACAGTTATATACCAATCAAAGGTTCAAGAACTTGTGAAGCAAACTGCCAAAAAATATATTTTTTTCTTGTAATATGAAGTTATTTCAAAGCCAAATATAATAATCAGCTTTTTACAAACATTCACACAATGGACAGTGTAACAAAAAGAAAACAACAAAAGTTTCATTGTGCAGTCAATCAGTGAAGTTATATCAACTTACCTTGTTCTGCTGGATGAGGTGAAACTCCTTGCCGTATGTTCGGAGGCCATTTTCAAAACTACGACACTCTTCTTCTGACCAAAGGCTCATTGTATCTGTTACACCAACCAAGGTGTCAAATCCTCCCAGCTAAAGTACACACAGAGTCCATTGAGATTTACAAAGGAAGGCAGGCAGGCTTATTGAGCACTAGGCCACTGTTGCTAAGTTGCAGTCAACACTAAGGATCAATAACCCATCTTCAATGCCATTTTAGAAAGCTCTTGGTGCTACAACTTGCAACAATTATTCCTAGTTCAATGTCTTCATCAAGAGATAAAAATATATATATTTTTTAAATCACAAATTTTTATTAGCCACTTTTAAAATTTCACAATGGAAAGTGGTTTCCCATATATATCTAGAAAATTAAGACCTAATCCAAATAAATTAATAGTGTGACGTTTCGGTAACAATGCTGTTACCGAAATGTCACATACTATTAATTTATTTGGATTAAGTCTTGGAGCTATAATCTATAATCCAAATTGTGCTTTATCATAGAATGAGAAAGATTTATGGTAGATGACCCTTGCTGCTACTTTTCCAAACATCAGCACAGACGGCCATTTAGGCATGACTTGATGATGAGCCTGAAATCTCACGTGTTGTTCTGGGGATGTATCAATGCCAAAGCTGAATCACAACTATCTTCATGCTAACAAAGTTCTCTTCTAAGTCTTGAATGAAGAAAGGAAGTTTCAAAAGAACTTTAATTTCTGGAACTTGGGTATCAGCAATGTAATCCTCATTGCGTCCTCCATTGGCCTCACAACTTCTTGATTCAATGAAGACACAGGATCATTTCTTGTTCGAGTCACTATAGCTGTAGCGTTCAACTGATGGAAGCAGTTCTCAACTGTTGACTTCCCCCGATACAGTCTTCTTTGATGATACAGTCCTGACATTCCACTATTCTCCTAAACTCAGTTATCCACACCTGAGTGCATACCTAACAAGGATGCCCTTCTACACAATTTGAATTTCCTAACTTGCCTTGCACGGTGTACAAACACTTTACAGTCGATAGCTCTTAAATGTTTAAGACTAGGCTTGTTCTCTGTCCATAGTTCATACTGTTGTCAATGGCTGTTGAGACATTCTGTTCTTGACATAAGGCTGCGGTCTAAGTCAGGATGCTTTTGGTACAACACATCCACATATAGTGTGCTTCTGACAAGATCCAAGATAGTTCCATTCAACTTTTCTGCCAAACCATTTTGTCATTGTACGTTCATGAACATTTCCAAGGCTTTGGCAGAAAGTCCCATTCTTTTGGGCAAAATACCAAAACATTATCTGTGCACACTCTTTTCAATTTATATATATTTATTTTTTCAGATTCTTTAATCCCCACTCTGATTTTATCAGTTTCACCTTTGTTCTTCAGGAAAATTAAAATCACATATTTCATGGCTTCATCAAAAATAGTCAAAAGAATTTCTAAAAGAGGTAAAATCTTCCCAATTACATTCGTGGTAAAGACAAAACATTCAGGAGATAAGTTTCTTCATCAATTTATTATGACATCAAGCTTTCGGGCATAGCGAGGCCCTTCTACAGGATCTTGTAGAAGGGCCTCGCTATGCCCGAAAGCTTGATGTCATAATAAATTGATGAAGAAACTTATCTCCTGAATGTTTTGTCTTTACCACGAATAGTCAAAAGGTGTAGTTGCCTCCATCCCAGTTCACTTCATCAATGGACCCATCAAGTCTGCATGTACAAGTGCTGAGAGAATGGCAGGATTTACCATTCAGGCAGTCTTTGCACTTTTCTGACTATATATCAAATTGCAGTCAAGTCCTCTCAAGCTTTGGTTTTTGACCATCTCAACTGTTGTATCTATATTTACTATCTTTTGTTCCAAAGGTCCAATGGAGGTACTCAGATGCAAGAAAAGCATGATCATCTTGATTTGGTGGTGAAGATGGAGTAGTTTGAATATAGTATAGTCTACTTAGCTTCCTTCCCTCTAAATATTTGTGTCCATAAAGTGGCATTATTGGAAACAATTTTCCTGCAGTTTTCTGTCATTTTTAGTACCGATAGAAGTATATGTCATATTTCTGGAACAGATATTGTGTTCTGGGCAACAAAATTTTTAGCATATCTTCAATGTGCAGCAATGTTGGCCTTGACTGTATCGTTACCACAGAGCTCTTGAAGAGTCATTTGCAACAGTGACTGTACTCAAATTGCTTGTACATTCCTTTAGATTCCTTAAGTAGTCTGTTGGAAGTCATATGGTGTGTATAGATAGCTCCAGAACCTATAATTCAGGTCTCAGAAGTGGCTCAAAGCAATGTCCCACACATCGACATGCTTACACTGTTAATTTGGTTAAACCTTTTTGGTCTTTATTAACTTTCTCATTTTTTCCTACAATCCTTTACATAATGGTAAGACAATTTTTGTTCTGTGTGTCCTTCCATTTTGAATGGGCTTTGAAGCCACCATGGCACATCCACATCTTTAGGTAAATTAGAAAACCTTCTTTCGGCTTCTGCTAGCAGCCATCTTTTACTGTGGCGGTTGTGATGTTTGATTCTGGCAAGTTGCATAGGTTTGAAACAACCGTATTCCAATTATCTGGTAACTTACATAAAAGAATCATTGCCAAGTCACTTATTTGGGCAAATTCATTGACAAGATAGTTCATTTTTTATGCCGAGTCAATGATAAAGTACAATTTCTTGTATGCTGAGTCATTCTTTAGCAGTACAACTGCCTTCTTAGTTGTGGTATTTACTATCCTTACATGTGCATGGTTTTTCCAGCTCCAGCCAAACACCTTTAGGAGTATCATGTTGGACATACAGTTGTCATTAATCCTAAGACGAATTTTAGCATAGGCCTTTTGAGTGATTTGGTGTCCAAGTTTGTTACCTAGGTCTGGAGGGGAACTAAAATATATATTAAATGCCAAGTTTTTGTAGTTGGAAAGCTATAGAGTTGGAAATGGAGGAGTGTGGAATTATGCAATTGGTTCTATATGGCGTCATTAAGTCCTGTCTATCTGCCAACCTGAATTAATACTACAGACATTGTTATCATTCAGACTTTCTTTATTGAATTATAGATGGAACATAACCAACCTTGATATTTATTTATTAGAGCCAATACAATATTCCATACAACAGTTTTCTACAAGAAAAACCCCATCTCATACACTCTACCTCCCATTGTCCCAACAATTACAAAATAAATGTAGTGAAAACTGTGTTCATTGCTGTCATTCAAAGTCAAAGAAGTATCAAATATAATTCAACACCTCACTACATATCAGGGTACCCATTCTCAAACATTTTTATACCCCTAGCCTTCTCTTCCAAACCCACCCATCTATAGAACTCATTGTCCCTACTCCACCATTTCTAACTCCATAGCATGCAGTCTATGTAAATTGGCCCCTGAGGGGCCGAAACGCGTCCGTGGTTAGCTTTTCTTGATTAATCAAGAATGGGTAATTGGCCAATTCTGGAATAATTATAAATCAACGAGAATGGTTGATATTTATTCCAATAGATGGTGCAAGCCATCAGCAAATTTCAGTTGCACGATAAGGAGATGCCTTTTTCATAATTTATGAACCTTATCCCAGTACAATATCACATTTGTACTACTTTTTCACTAAAGTTATATGTCAAATATCTGGTGGGACTGCTAGGACTGGGAGAATCAATATAGTTTATCTCATGGAACTTTCCCTTGTGATTTGACTTTTTCATCTTATACAGTTAAACCCCTCTATAGCAAACCCCAATGGGATGGAACAATTGGTTCATTATAGCCATAGTTCACCACTGTATTATAAAATAAAAATGGGGGATTTCAGGTTTTTTATAAGGGAAGGTTTGCTATATCCCAGTTTCATTTTAGCAAGATTTTACTGTATTTTACACCTTTGTTCTTACTTTTAAAATATAAACCTAAACATTTTATTAAGAGAAAAACAAAAAAAAAAAGCGCCATCTATTTCTGTAAAACTGTAGATCTAAAATATTTCAACATAAACCTTCTATAGCATTCACAGGACCAAGTAAAGAATGAATGTAAAGGGACTCTAGGTACAACAATGGCATACCTGTTGGATGGAGAGGCTGCATCCTCCGCCGCCGGAGGGCCTCGTCCACGTTGTGCCCACACTGGAGCAGGAGGTACAAGGTCTGCCTCACACACACCTGCTTTGTTAGCAGCAGTCCCACACTGTCCTATATATATATTTTTTATATTCTGGGGGAGAGAATAAAATATATTATTAAGTAATGTTTAAATTTGTCGAATGCAAATTTTACTTACAAAAAAAAAAAAAAAAAAGAAGAAGAATGAAATATCAATTATTAGCAAATATGCTTATTTTATTTAAACAAATTTAACTATATTATATTATATTTTTGGTAAAATGAGTTTATAAAAAAAAAAAAAAAACACATTTAACCAACCCAAAAGAAAAAACAAAAACCATATACAACAGAACAAAATAATAACTTTAAAAAAGCTTTATGTTTTTTGGTCAATTTAGAAAAAATAATTTTTTTCCCTTTAAAAAAAAATTAAATTGAATATAACATATATACACCACATGGGTGTATAGATATTCCTGTTGAAGTAGATACTTTGGTGAACTTGTAGAATGGCTCAATTATAACTATTGGGATATTAGATTAGACACACAAGGCAATACGACCAAATTAAAAAAATAATGATGCTTCGATAACAAAATTGTTACTGGAATGTCATATTTATTTATTTGAATTTGTTACCTTGTGTGGATGAAATAAAGAGTTAAAATGCTAATAAGTTGAATTAAAGAGGTTAGATTGCAGCTAGGTTTCAACAGAGGGGGGGTAAGGAGTAAGCAACAAATATATATAATCAAAGTTACATATCCCCCCAGCCTGGTTCACTACATGTGGTAGGAAGATCTATTTCTTCCTGTCTAAATGGCAGAGCTACATGGCCAACATTTCAGGGGTCCAATAGGAAGTGCTGATGGTGGTGAAAACAGGTAAGCTTTCCAAATTTCATTAATGGTGATCCCATGTGTGACAAAGAATATCACTGGCATCATCTATATAGCAGTTTCATTATGTTTTTGGTAGAGCCAATTTTATCTTTTTTTTATCCTTAGTTGGTATAGACCATGATAATCATGGTGAATAGTAAAAGTTGCTAGCTGCTTTTTACTGTAAGTGCACCCTCATGTCTACACATGTGAAAAGCAGTTTGACTTTTGCACTTACAAGTGTGCCAGAGCCCCAATTGGTTACTTGCACTCGCTGTTGGGGTTGGACTTTTGCAAGAATCAGGGGCCATTGTAACATTTTTTTTTTAATATAAGAAAAATTGCTCAATGTGCGGGATTCGATCCAGAGTTCTACAACTCTGTTGGTTGAAAACCAACGGCTTCGACCACACATCCATCGACCCCCTTTTGTGTATGTATAACAACAAGGATATTGGATAGGGACATTTAAAACTAGCAGCAAATAAGTATGTTGCTATACACATGCCTCTTTATCCTCTCTCTTGTCACATTTGATAATCTTTTTTTCAAAATTATCTTAACTTCTGACATAAGGTAATAAGGCCAAATTAATGAAATGTTTGAGACATTTCGGTAACAGTGTTGTTGCTGCCATCCCCAGAGACAAAAGTACAGAATCAAAATATCAACATTATTACCTTAGATATTCAAACTAAATTGTACCTTATCACTTAATAACTTCCTTTTAACCCCAGTGCCCTGGCTTACAGGCCAGATTGCGGCTGTGTGTAAGCCCTAGTTCCTAGAATCTCAAGGGCCACAAACAAATCAGCTTATAAATTCTCAGAAAGGACAGCTACAGTTCTGGTTTTAGAACGGAAGCCTTGTTAGGTGTATGACTCATTCTGGATTTGTGGATATTACCACCACTTTTACAACAGATGTTGTGTTTATAATTTTAGGCTTTCTCAAGGCAATTTACCAATAGCTACTATATTGACATGTAACACATCAATTTTTTGGAATCAGATACTTCTGATGAATGGTCAATTGATGGCACACAAATGTATTTTTTTTTTAAATGGAAATAATGATATTTTAGACAATTCTGATTGTGAGGATGTAACAGGAGATGTTACACCAAACATACGGGGGCTCTGGCACACTTGTAAGTGCAAAGTCGAACTGCTCACATGTATAGACATGTGGTACACTTACAGTAAAAGCAGTCGCCAACTTCTACCCACCATGATTATCATGGCCTGTACCACATGTACTAGGGATAAACAAAAAAAAACACCAAACGTATCAGTTTCCACTCCACCAATGAAAAAACACACAATATGAATAACATAAATATAAATACCTGGTGAATCTCGTAGCAACCACTGACATTAACCATTATGAACCACCCTTCCTGCGATTTCACCAGTATAATCTACAATTCAACCTCTGTTATCACTGCAGTAGAAGGTGTGTAGAAATAGTTTTGAATAATATGAAAATATAGCATCCAATTTTCAGTGATAAGAGGGTACTAGCCTTGTCATCTCTAAATGGAGAGAACATCTCTTCCTAGAAAAATATTCTACTTGGCCAGTTCAGGGGGAAAAAATAGGAAGATATTTGACAAAGCCTAACAGGATTCTCTTTCACTTTTTTTTTCTATGAAGATAACCATCATGACTTGTGTGGGCACCTAAAACCTACTGAGGGGTATGGCAGTCATGGAGTTGATGACTCCTTTTATAGAAGACAATAATTTATATCAAAACTTATTTATTTTCATAATTTTACTATTCAAAAAATCATTTACCTTCAGAGCATGCATCTTATATTCTACCACAATTTAAGCAGTATCATTATTTGATATTTACATTTAAAAATAGCAAATGGGTAGAATTTGGAAAACTAATATATTTATATATAATTTAGATAGCGCTCTGCCATTTAAAATGTTCATATGAGCGGTCAGGAAATGCCAATTTTGTTTTTAATAACACCTGACAGAGCCAAAGTGTCCTTCAGGGAGAGGTGTCTTCTTACTGGAGAGTTTTTAAATAGTAAAAATTAAAATTTAGCAAAAATAAAAACTGTCCTTAATAGAGAGGTGTCCTCTAGCGCAAGTGTCCTTTCATGGAGGTTCTACTGTATATATATGTTGTAAATAATTTTACCATATTATTTTCTACATGAATTATATTTTTATTAATACTTTATTTCATAGATGAACTCTGTGACGCCGAGAAGTCCAGACGGCGCTGATGTAGATATAAATAGTTTTTTTTTTTGCTTAGTCGAGTTAGTTAGACTTTTTTTGTTATCAAATATGTAAATTTACTATATTTTTGTTTAATTAAGTTTTTTTTTCTCTCAAGATTGAGGTATTCTACCAGTTAAGATTCTTCAAGTTTGTTATTACCATTAATTTTGTAAAACTTTGACGATTGGTTACTAAATAAACCCGTCAAGAGTGGAGTGTTTTGATCTTCTTTAATCAAAAGGCCTCGACTGCTCAATCTCATCTCACCACCAGCACCATTTTTAAAAAATAGAAATTAAATTATTAATAGGCTAATCCCTTAATAGAATGTTCAAATCTAAAAGCTTGAGGGATGAGTTTCTTTTGCAAATAAATTCATTTCGAGCTTTCGGGCAACGCCCTTCTACAGGAAAATTAAAAATAAAGTAAATTAAATTATATTACAATGAGATTAAGTGAGGCAAATGTATAACAAACTATATAAAATAAATATCAGAAACAAACACATGTGAGACTACTCGTGCGTCAGATACATATGAATAAATCGATAAACTGAAATTTTGATATTTGTGTGTTTGTTTCTGATATTTATTTTATATAGTTTGTTATACATTTGCCTCACTTAATCTCATTGTAATATAATTTAATTTACTTTATTTTTAATTTTCCTGTAGAAGGGCGTTGCCCGAAAGCTCGAAATGAATTTATTTGCAAAAGAAACTCATCCCTCAAGCTTTTAGATTTGAACATTCTATTAAGGGATTAGCCTATTAATAATTTAATTTCTATTTTTTAAAAATGGTGCTGGTGGTGAGATGAGATTGAGCAGTCGAGGCCTTTTGATTAAAGAAGATCAAAACACTCCACTCTTGACGGGTTTATTTAGTAACCAATCGTCAAAGTTTTACAAAATTAATGGTAATAACAAACTTGAAGAATCTTAACTGGTAGAATACCTCAATCTTGAGAGAAAAAAAAACTTAATTAAACAAAAATATAGTAAATTTACATATTTGATAACAAAAAAAAGTCTAACTAACTCGACTAAGCAAAAAAAAACAACAATATTTATATCTACATCAGCGCCATCTGGACTTCTCGGTGTCACAGAGTTCATCTATGAAATAAAGTATTAATAAAAATATAATTCATGTAGAAAATAATATGGTAAAATTATTTACAACATATATATATATATATATATATAATGTTAGTGATCAGGATATGCCTAATTTGTTTTTAATATATATATGTCTTGTAAAATGAGCAGAGTTTGGGAACCTTTGGTCTAAACAGTATACCTACTTGGCTCATTTATTTTGCCCCAAACCAAGCAAGCCAAAGTGGGATATTGAGGGCTCATATACCAAGAGTCCTGCCCAAAAGTCCAACCCCTCCTCTACGTGATGGGCGGGAGAAGCAGCACAAGTAAGGGACTGTCCTGTAGTACGGTGTCGTGAGCCCCGAGCCGCTACAAACCGCGATGCCTTACATGGAACTCTGAAATGTGGCTGACTAACGGGGCAATGACACCCCCCATGGAGTGGACAAGACACCACATACCAAGAGTACCCACCTGTTCATCATCACGGATGTGATTGCCTGAGGGAATGGACTGGACCCCAGAAGAAGGGGCAATTTGGGCTTGTCGTAGGTACTCCTCCACTGTAGCAGCAAGTCAGTCAGACTGCTGGGTCACCTCAGTCACACACACACTTACCATCGTGGTCAGATATGACTGAGGGGTCCCACAGGAGTCTGTCTTCATTCTCATAGGCTGCACCACCCCACATTCTGTTTTGGTAGGAATCCAATAAACTCAGAAAACTCCTTCAAAACATTAGTGAATGGAACCTCGCTATAACGGCAACTCTTGACTATCATAATTCTAAGATCCACAGTTTAAATTCCTAATTATTTTAGCAACAACATGTGGTTTATATAATCTTGTTTTCAAGTGAGGTTGTTATAGCAAGGTTCAACTAGTTTAAGCAAATGTCAAATATATATTTCACCATAATGGCCTTGAGTAAAGAGCTTAGTTCTATTGGGCTCTATCAACTGCTTACTTCTCACATGTTCAGCCAGTCTTACATGGTGATTTACTAACATCCTAAATGTTCAGTTTATAGAAGCAGACACACACAACCAATATCTTTCTTCTAATGAAACAATACTGAAGCCATATAGATACTGCAAAGTAGAAAAAAAGGTCAGGAACTCATGGTGACTTTGGTTGCTTGGCCAGCTCACATATATAAACCCCAAATGAGTTCATTGGAAGAAAGTTTTTGCAGATAATGTGAGTTATGACAGAGTACAATGAAATCTGTCTTGGGAGCTTCCATTTTTGGTCCCAAGAAAAATGTACTATCAAGAGAAGTTGACTTTTCTTCTTTCCTATCTCCACTCAATTATATTAGGGTATCAAGCTTGTTTGACAACCATCATTTTTTTTTTTTTTGCTTATCCCTAGTACACGTGGTACAGGCCATGATAATCATGGTGGGTAGTTAGCGACTGCTTTTTACTGTAAGCGCACCACATGTCTATACATGTGAAAGCAGTTCGACTTTGCACTTACAAATGTGCCAGAGCCCCGTTTGGTTACTTGCACTCGCTGGTGGGGTTGGACTTTTGCAAGAATCGGGGGGCCATTGGAGCATTTTTTTTTTTTTTTTAAACAGAAAAAAGTGTCCAATGCGGGTTCGAACCCGGGTCGTAGTGGTCGTAAACCAAACGGTTTAACCAGCCTTCCACCGACAACCATCATGACTGTGTGAAGTAGAATGTGTCTGCCTTTGTCATTAAGACTGGGAGCACTACTCAGTGCCGATTTAGCTCCAAAAGAAATAGCCGCCTCTGACATGAGGAACAGACGCCATGTGCAGCCGCTCCTAACATGGGAGTACAAACGCTGCTCATCCTGTATCCCTGGATTAGGAGCCCTGACAGAAAACTATCAGCCGGGCCAGCTGAGCCCAGGTTTTTTAGTGAGCTTGTTACTGCTCCCCCTCCTCCTTTTTTATCCGGGCTTGGGACCGGCAAAGGCTCCATCATGGCCTGTACCACGTGTACTAGGGATAAGCAAAAAAAAAAAAAAAGGCGGAGTTCAGTTGACTTCTAAAATAGGTTGAAAAAAATTGGGTGCAATAAACCTAAAACTATTCTTTCATATCAAAATCAATAATTTTCCTAGTATAGGATATTCAACACATATTTTGTCTTTAAATCTGAATGAGTTAAATGGGGGGGAAGTAAATTAATGGAAAAAAAAAAATGGTTCCCCCACACTATAAAAATCTACTGATAGAAAACTTCCCAAAACAGGTTTTAATGTACATGCAATTTCCAGCTTCATGAGATATTATACATCTATTCCTGTTTAGCAAATTAAATTTCAAGGACTAAAACATACTGCTTTTTCACCCCTATTCCCAAAATACAAATTACATTGTAACAGCTTGGTCATGTCCGAGTGAAAATAGTTAAATTGTTCATGTTGTCAGACTTGCCTTTGTAACACATTAGTGATCATTTTTTTAAAGAGTCAACTTGTAAAGAATCAAAATCTCAGAACCAAATGGTGCTGTTTAAGATGACACTAAAAGAAGTAGCGGCACATGACATAAAAATGACCAAGTGGCAAACTGGAAGTGGGCCATAATTACCTGGCCCATCCATCAAGAGCTTCCTTGAAAGCCTGTTTCACCTAAAACTTGCTATACTAAGTTTGATGTTGTTAACCCTAGAATTAGGATGTTTTAGCCAAGTTTGCGTTATGACTCCACAGTCTTGACACCCTACTAAGTTAGCCAGGTCTATGTGATAGAAGACCCAATAATCAAATATACCAAAGAGAGTTACTCACCTGGGGCATCATCATATTTACATAGGCCCTCCGGCACCACAGCCTGGTAGTCTGACCCCACTTGGATTGTCTGCACACACCACACTTTTACAATAACTCACCTCTCAGTTTGCATAAAGTGAATGGTGCATGCGGGAGAAATAAAATTTTACAATAACTCCTTCCTTTTAACCCCCTTCTTTTGGTTTCAAGAAAACACATGCATGTTCCTATCATCTTCCCATATTAACCATTAATATTGAAATTGCTAAATTACCTAAAAGTAGTTCAATTAGAAGAGAGGACCCAAGAGAAAATATCTTAGTGTTATACTCCCTTGAAGCAACATTTCTCATCTCTAAGCCTAATTTGAAATCCTACTAGATAATAAGGAAGAAACTCATGTGAGCTCTTTGGAGCCCAGCGAGGACAGGCGAGTTGGCAGGTTGCCTAGGGAGGGTGAACTAGTTTCCCCACACCGTAAACCATCCAGTTTCATTGGCACAAGGTTTGGAGACATAAGAAACCAAACTGTATTGATCATAACAAGCAAGGCCTTAGTTTGTTCACCACCAATGTTGGGTCAGTAGCAACACAAAATACAAGACAGCTCTCAAATAGAGACCTATATAAATGAGGAAGATGTTTATATATGGTGGGAGAGAGGAAAGAAAATATTATACAAAATGATACTCACAAGATGAAAAGACCAAATCCAAATAATGAATTAATTTGGTCATTTCATCTTGTGATTATTATCTATAATCCAAATTGTTACATTATATAAAGAATTTGTTTAAAACCATCTCACACCTATAGTTGCTATAACCTCACTGGAACCAAGATTTATGTTGGTATCCCATACAAGTACATGGTACTGCTCACCTTCCTCCAATCATCCACCGGGGAGTACTCGTCATCAGAGCCGGACTCTGACGATTCACTGGCTTGGGATACTACAGCTGCCACAGCAGGGTCACACAGGGGGGCTGAGGGGGCGAGGGCAGCTACTCACAGCGCAGGAGAGGGCCTGAGGGTCGGTCCCCAGCTGGCTGGCTGCTCTCCTGGGGGGGCTTGGGAGTAGCTGCTGACTTGGCTGCGCCGGGGGCTCTGCGGCCTCACGGTTGTCATACCCATACAGCACCAGTAGGTCTTCTAGGGGCATGTCCCCTTCCTGCACATACACCAGTGCACTCACCAGGAGTTAGCTTGCATGCAGTCAATAACACCTCAAGGGATCAATATTTGTTTGAAGTAAGCCTGTGTGAATTATATAGTTGGGTTAAGATAATTGCAACATTTTTGTAGGGGGACAATTTGTTGTCAACACCTAAGGACTGTTGAATTATAGCCAGTAAATAGGCAGGAAGAGATCAGAAAAACTGTTGCTTTAAAGAAAAAGTTGTGAGAATACTCTTGTTGCATACAATGATAAAAATATTGAGAGGGCCTGGCTCACCAGTGGTAAATCTTCCCCGAGATTTTTATTTGAAAAAGAAACATTCACGCTTTTCTCAAAGCCTATTCATACAACTTTTTCTAGCAGGTTTTGACTTTTCTAAATTTCCTAGAAATAGGTAGTTATTTTCCACAAATATTAACTGTCTTCAAAGCCAAAACTCAATCTTAACAAGTTTTTGACTTAACTCTAACCATCATCACTTGAGCTTCAGGTGGGCTGATGATAATTCACTGATTACAAGGAACATGTTGTTAGTGTAAGTTAACTTTTGGTGACTATGGACAAATATTCCTCAATTTGATCTGTTAGTGACTCTTACTTGCAGCTCATTTAATGACCTTTTGGTAGCTTTCTTGACTCCTTCTAGACAGCTCATTGCAGGTCTTCCTTCAATTTTTCCCAACATCAATATCTTTTCTAAGCTCTCATTATATTTCGGATGTAAGTTTACATTTTTGGGATTCTAGGGTTCTAATTGAAATATTTGTCTTTTTATCTGTCCACGGCACTCCGAGTAGCTTTCCTCATGTCCATGTTCCCTTTCTTTTCTGATAGTCCAGGTCTCACATCCATAAGTGACCACAAGGAATACCAATGTCTCTAAAATTATCTACTTTGTTTTGAGAAATGCCTTTAT
This sequence comes from Cordylochernes scorpioides, assembly GCA_030710605.1. Lineage (NCBI taxonomy): Eukaryota > Metazoa > Arthropoda > Arachnida > Pseudoscorpiones > Chernetidae > Cordylochernes > Cordylochernes scorpioides. Next base: position 137,516,157 of record CP092865.1, read on the forward strand.
ACTTCATAATCTTGTACAATTTCATCATTACATCCCTTCTTAGTGCTATTATTCTTTTTACTTTTACTAAGCAACCTCCCATCTTATCAACCCTGGATCCTAAGAAAATGAAGTTGTTGTTGTTATTGTTTCTTATCCCCTTGTGTAAAGATTACACGAATTCCATGAGAAAATGAAGTGATCAACTATATCAATTTTTTCTTGTTGAATTTGAATGCTACTTATATTATCGGCAGTTATAACTTTTGTCTTGCTGTTATAATTTTAAACCAAACTTTTTCACTTTCTTTTCTAATTTTATTAATATCTTTTTAGGTCTTCTTTGTTTTAGGAATACAGTAGAACTACCTCCCTGTAAAGGACACACCTAATTGCAGAGCAAAATTGTCCTTTAAGGAGAGGTGTCCTCTTACTGGAGAGTTGCTAAATATTAAAAATGGTAATTTTGCAAATGAAAACTGTTCCTTTGTAGAGAGGTGTCCTCTAGCACGAGTGTTCTCTCATGGAGGTTCTACTGTATAGTAAAATGGATTAGCCATTAAGAGATTTTCTCTGTATGGAAAACCAACCCCAGGATGATAGGTGCAGTGTGTTCCATACACTTCCCCCTTTTTAATTAATGACTTTTCTTTTTTTATGTTTGCAAATATCCTGTTACACATATAATGGATAAACTATTCAAGTAGAGACAGGCAACTGTTTCAAGTCCAAAACTATAAAACCCTTTGAGGACCAGTATTTTGACAGCTTGGTCAGTTTTTACCAGCAATATCTCCCCTAACCCTTCCTTCCAGCTCACTTTATAGTTTCTACTGGGCTATACGCATGTGTGCAATGCCATGTTTCCTTTGATTGATATAGTGATTTGTTGTTTCTTATCCCCTTGTGTAAGGATTACACAAATTCCATAAGTTCATGCTCCTCAAACTGTTTAATGATAAGCAGCAGCCTCCCAAAGGTCCTGTTTAGTACATCTATAGATATAGTGATTTGTTGTTTCTTATCCCCTTGTGTAATGATACACAAATTCCATAAGTTCATGCTCCTTAAACTGTTTAATGATAAGCAGCAGCCTCTCCCAAAGGTCCTGTTTAGTGCAACTATAGATATAGTGATTTTGATGGTAATAGTAGATTGTGTGATTTAGAAAAAAAAAAGACAGAATTAACTTGGAGAATATTTGTCCATATTGTCATCAAAATTCGATTTGATGGCCACTACTAACAACAAAGGAAATAAGAGGCGTAGAAGAATTCTAATCCCATATAACCTTAATTTCAACATGTTACAATAAAGATTGACTAATGACAAGAAGTCAGCAGAGGTAGTCCATTGCCATATAACATGGGCTGGATGGCAGCAGCAGTGTGGGAGGAAGTCAGTAACTTGTAATTAGGGCCAGCAAGTTGTTCAATAGTTCACAAAAGGGGGAGTATTTTACCTTCTGGAGCTCATCCAGTTCATTGGAAACATTGTCGATGCTCTCCATGGCTTCCTCCTCTTCTAATGTGTGCTCATCATCGAAGTCATTCACCAGCATCTCAGCACTGGGGTCGAAGTCCTGGTCGCTGTCTGAGCACCAACAGCTGGGTTGGGACACTGGGATTCCAAGTTAGCAGATATATTGCCTAAAGTATATTGTGAGGTGAAACTTTGCTTATACAGGGGAGGGGGGTTAAAGAAGATAGTTTTATAGAGTGGTAGTGTGCACTCCCTCTTTGCTGCAAATAAGGGCTAAAGTGGGAGGACATACAACACAGGCAACATATTATGTAAAGAGGAGGAAGACTTCCTTGAGAGAGGGGACTGAGCATCATACCTGAGGAGTTAGCCAAATCCTGCGGGGGTTCCATGACAGAATCAAACAGAGATTTCCTTAACGAGGGATCCAATGAACCTGCCCCCTGAGAGAACACAAAACGGCTCGGGCTAAAGGGGACGGTTCCTGGCAGACAAGATAGGGGGCAGCATGGATAGAGACATATCATATACCTCTACATTTATACAAACCACCTTGTTCATGTTAGAAAAAAAATAGAATATTAATAGCTATCAAGGAATTCATTGTGTTAAGGCGAGTTTGCACCTTGAGTCATTGCTATATCTCTTCAAACAATCTAAGATATAAAGCCATAAAAAAAATAATAATAAAAGAACTAAATTATTTTAAATTTAATGCATTCAAATAGGCTTCTTAAAAGGGTACTAAGTTACACATGCACCTTACTTAACACACAATGAAGTTATATTTTACTAAATTAAAAAAAGCTAACTTGCAATCCTAACATATTGTATTACAATGTTAAAAATGCAACCTGCCATGCTTAAGGTTTTTTTTTTTTTGTAAACAATATATTTTTAATCATTTAGGACCTTTCTTTTAATGATTATGAAGATATCGGTGTGAGAGACTGGAAACATTATTTAGAGAAAAAAATATAAAGGAATATAACAATATTTTTGGTAAGAGCTTTTTAAGAAACTCTCATGCTCAAAGATTTTTTCATAGTGGTCTTATGTAGGAATACATGAAGATATTTACACACATATAGAGTAGAATTATGTAGCTATAAAAATAATTAGGACAAGAGTCTATTCTACACTCATAGACAAAACTTTAGGAAGTGAAAAGTCTTTGTCGACAGTTGTCTTTTTTTTTTTTTTTTTAGAGACAGAGGCAATTTTGTTAACACTTGGTTATCTTGTGTTTCTTCAATAAAGGTCACTGTAATATCTTTCAGTTATTGTCTGATTCCAGATATATATGCTGAAAGGTACAACTTCCTTAAGTTTCATCCCTGAGTGTAAATTTCCTCCTATACTACAACCTGGTATTGCTGTCATCAAGTGCCTGCCACATCTTCAATTAGAAAATCATTCATTTCTCATCATGGGATAAGTAAGTAAAAAAACCTTGTGAAATTCCATTTTAAATGATGGCTCTTAATAAAATAAATGCATTGCAAAAGGCTTTGATATATCTCTTTTAAATCATTAGGTTCTTATTAGAGGTATATTTAAACTATGGCTTTGATAAAGCACAATTTGAATTATAGATTAGAGTGACAAGACCTAATCCAAATTAATAGTGTGTGACATTTTGTCTGATTTGATAAAGTACAATTTGGATTAGGTCTTATTTCCTTGTATTTTGTCCGATTCTTTTGAGATCAATTGAGATCATGGGGAGTTCAACAACAGCAGTGATCAATGACGCAGTTTTAAATGGTTTCAAGGTAAACAAAAATGTATTAGCTGGTAGACAGGATGGTATTACTGGTTCAGTTACCACACCACAATTATTGATTGATTGGATCAAGCCTCTTTTAGTTGCTATTCCCTACTAAATGCTTGCTAAAAGTAAGATTTCACATGTGTAGTAGACATGTGGTGCACTTACAGTAAAAGCAGTCGCTAACTACCCACCATGATTATCATAGTCTGTACCATGTGTACTTGGGATAAAAAATTTTAAAAATATATAAAGGTTTTAATAGTTGCCTACACCAAGATACCCAATTTGAAACAAACAATTTTTTTAAGGTCTTAAATACAATAAGTTGTAATTTTTTTTTTCTGAATATTTGAGATGTTAAAATCCTAAGTGTAAAATGAGTTAAATATGGCAGTTATCATATACCACCGCCATGGTGGAAAACACTAAGCTAATAATTTGTGGAAGGAGGTTAGACTATTGAAAATTCTCTCTATATATATAAAAATCATAAGCATGCACATTAAAAATATATTTCAATCGTAGACAAATATATAATCGCAATATAGAGTAATTAATACCTTGAATTTCTACCTAAAAATAAAGTGCAGTTTTCAATAGGACAGATTTAGTTTTATAAAAGAAACTTGTTTCTACATTTTTTTTCATGTGCAAAAAAATAGCAATAAATAAATAATTAGGATCACAAGGTAATAAGACCAAATAAATAAATAGTGTGTGACATTTCGGCAACAGCGTTGTTACTGAAACTCACACAATATTTATTTATTTGGATTTGGTCTTATTACCTTGTGTTTATAATCTATAATCCAAATTGTGCCTTATCAAATAATTAGGATCTTTTTTGGCCTTGTTTAATCATAATTTTTATAGCTTTTTTTTTTAAATAAATTTACCACACAAAAATATTTGAAAAATATCAACATAGTATTTCGATACATTAACGCGCTATCTGTTATGAAAATTCAAAACTATTATAGACATGTATGATTCTTTTAAAAATTAAACAATTTTTCCATTGCAGTAAGGGCAGTATAAATTGTTTAATTTTCAAAAGAATCATACGCATCTATAATAGTTTAGAATTTTCATACTTTGTATTTAAAAAGATTCATACATGCCATAAATAGTTCAACTTTTCAATATGTAGAGAATTAATTTTTATTATTATCATGATAAGGCACAATTTGGATTATAGATTATAAACACAAAGTAATAAGACCAAATCCAAATAAATAGTGTGTGACGTTTCGGTAACAGCGTTGTTACCATCTTCAGACAAAAGTACTGAATGAGAAATTTTACCACAGCATGTTTTTTAAGGCACAATTTGGAATATATATTATAAACCCAAGGTAATAAAAACATGCTGTGGCAAAATTTCTCATTCAGCACTTTTGTCTGAAGATGGTAACGCTGTTACTGTCACACACTATTTATTTATTTGGTCTTATTACCTTGTGTTTATTATTATGATTTGAATCAAAATTTGTGTGTGTGTAATCAAGGAAGAGTTTCAAGTTAAAATAATCCCATGAGTGCGACACCACATTATAAATATGGCTAAAACCCATTCTCTCCAGTAGGTGGTCTCTAATGAGAATACATTTTCTTATCTAAATTAAGAATACAATTTATACAAGGTAATTAGACCTAATCTAAATAATTTAATAGTATGCGACATTTTGGTAACAGCATTGTTACCATCATCACCTCATTTATTCTATCTGATGGTAACAATGCTGTTACCGAAACGTCACACACTATTAAATTATTTGGATTAGTTCTTATTTTCTTGTATCTACAATCCAAATTGTGCTTTATCAAGAATACAATTTGTTAACCAAAAAAAAAAAGAGAATTAAGTCTTAATTAAGATATTCCTTATTGCAGATTTTATTGATGGTTCCCTAAAATTAACAGAATTAAAGAGTATCATTGATAAGAGTTTAACTTTGATTAAGGGGATACAATTTGGATTAGAGAGAGATTAGAAACACAAGGTAATAAGATCAAATCCAAATAAATAGTGTGTGACATTTCAGTAACAGCCTTGTTACCATCATCAGACAAAAGGCTGAATTTAGTTATTATTATTATCATCCAGTCTTTTGTCTTCTTTCATATCTCCACTCAATCATATCAGGGTATCAAGCTTCTAAAGCTTGTTGATGGTGTCTGCCAGGGGAAGTGTAGAGCTCATCAATGGATGAGTCAATACAGGTCTTTTGTCTGATGATGGTAACAACGCTGTTACCGAAATGTCACAATCGAATTGTCTATACCTTTAGAAGCATCAATGTGGCTGTACCAGCCATTAGTCCGGGCTAAAGTAGAGCTTGGTTGAGGAGAGCTATCAGAGTTGAAGAGACCGCCATTTACTACATTAGTTTGAATAAAATATGACCTGGGGGAGACAGTCCTCTTCAAAATAGCTGCAAAAACTATGGACCATCTTTGTGAATCTAGCAGACTCCTCCGAGGTCAGTGCACATGGAGCAAAGCTCCAAGAGATTGGAGAAATCTTCAGAATTTGATGATAAAAGGCATTTGCATCCATTTTGAAAGAAATGGGAGCCTTTTTTTTAAATCAGCTTCGTCCTAACAGCAAAATTTCCACCCATTTTATAAGGGCAGTTGAAAATATTTATTTCCAAATTTTATCAAAAAATACTTTTTTTTCTAACTATAAAAGTGATAGTTAAAGGAGAGGGTTTTAAAAATTTCAAGTTAATAGGATGAAAATGTTTTTTTGGGCAAAAAAATCATTCAGGGATAAGTTGAAATGATTTCAAGAAACTCTCAGAATGATTTTTTTGCCAAATAATATAGCATAAGGGATTTTAATATTTTGAAAGTTAAAATATGCATTACTAAAAAAAAACTGCTGATTCAATAGGTTCTAAATGATTGGAACTTGCTGAGAAAACAACAATCTTTACTCCCACCATATGGTAACCAACTCTTGAATTGAGGAAAAAAGCCTCTCCTGATTGTGCAACTGAGAGTAATGATGGTCTGCACCATTTTGAACCAGAAACTTTCACTTGCACCTTCAGGAGATGTCTTTTTCCTCTAATTTATCAACCTGATCCCAATACAACTTGTAAGTATTCTTGGTTTTGCCATTAATGTGTGATATCCAAATCATGCCTCAATAAAAAAATTGAGTCTCAACACAAACCCAAGTTGGCATATTCTAACATAGTAGGTGCTGTAGAACAAAATTTGGCAATTCTACCGCAAATGTTTCTTTTGAAAGAAAAATAGAAATTCATTTTAAGGAGAAATAACGATCATTTCTAACCTTAGGGATGAAGTATGATAGGATGAATTGTGAAGAGTAATGATAAATGTAAAAATAAAGTGTCCAGGGTAGCCTAGTGGACATGGCATCTGCCTGGTAAGCGGAACACTGTGGGCTCGTTTCCCATCCCTAGACACTTTATTTTTCCGTTTATCATTACTCTTCACAATTCATCCTATCATACTTCATCCCTAAGGTTAGAAATAATCGTTATTTCTCCTTAAAATGAATTTTGATTTTTCTTTCAAAAGAAACATTTGCGGGATAATCGTCAAATTTCATTCTACAATCATAGGCCGCATTATATTCTAACATAGTAGGTACTCTCTCTTATGATCTAGTAAGCAGCAAATATGCAAGTCACCAGAGAGAGAGATAGCAGTCCTGACCAACCAACAGCAGAGATGTGTAGTTATCTCTATTTTAATCCATCGAATGAAATCTCTACTACAATGGAGAGATACAGCTATTTGAAACATAAGGTAACAAATCCAAATTAATAAACAAATTAATTAACCTCCTCATCTCTGTCAATTTCATTTTTAACTCTTTCAAAGACCCTAATAAATGTTACAACGAAGGATATTGACATTGATAAGCCAGGAAAATCCAGCTTCCTTCAATCTGCTGTACCTCAAATAGCCATCAAAGTTATTAGAGAAGTTTCTTGCTCCGTGTTTTGGGCACTTTAACTATGAGGGTATAGGGGAGGTAAACGTTAGTTGTAAATGACTACATTTTCACCATTTTTGGAATAGGCTTTATTTTTAAATAAATCAAGGATCAATCCAGGGAAAAGTTTCTTTATAAATATTCTTTCATTACTTCAACTCTTCACAGGACTAACACATCAACTCTATCAAAATTTGAAACTATTATAAACACGTATGATTCTTTTTTAAAATAAACAATTTCTACTGCCCTTACTGCAATGGAAAAATTAATGGGCTAAACTGATGAGCCAGGCCCTCCCATTAATTTTTTTCAATGCAGTAAGAGCAGTAGAAATTGTTTATTTTTAAAAAGAATCATACGTGTTTATAATAGTTTCAAATTTTGATAACAGATGGCTGTGCTAATGCAAACTTAACATCAACTCTACGTTACTCCCATCAAAGGGCTAATAAGTCTAAAAGCTTGAGCTCAAGTAATAAACATCTGAAGAAACTTATCCCCAGATTGATCTTTGATTTACTTAATTGAACACAGGGGGATCTGTAAGCCTTTCATTTATTGAGGATAAACCATGTTGAAAATAAAGTTAGCACATCTGGGGAAGATAGAGGACATTGCGACTGCTGTGATAGAGATGCATGGGGACATCTGAGGCTCTTCAATGGACACAACAACAACAGAAAATTGACATGGACCCAGAACAGCAGCTTTACACACCCAAGATAGAGAATATTGCTGTCATAGAGATACATGGAGACATCTGAGACTCTTCATTGGACATGACAACAACAACAGAAAATTGACATGGACCCAGAACAGCAGCTTTATACGCCCAAGATAGAGGACATTGCTTTGATAGAGATGTACGGAGACATCTGAGGCTCTTCATTGGACACGACAACAACAAAAAAATTGACATAGACCTAGAACAGTAGCTTTACACACCCAAGATAGATAACATTGCTGTGATAGAGATGTATGGGGACATCTGAGGCTCTTCATTGGACATGACAACAACAACAGAAAATTGACATAGACCCAGAACAGCAGCTTTACACACCCAAGATAGATAACATTGCTGTGATAGAGATGTACGGAGACATCTGAGGCTCTTCATTGGACACGACAACAACAGAAATTTGACATGGACCCAGAACAGCAGCTTTACACAGCCAAGATAGAGAACACTGCTGTGATAGAGATGTATGGAGACATTTGAGACTCTTCATTGGACACCACAACAACAGAAAATTGACATGGACCCAGAACAGCAGCTTTACACAGCCAATATAGAGAACATTGCTGTCATAGAGATATATGGAGACATCTGAGACTCTTCATTGGACATGACAACAACACCTGGGGAAAGTCTACTCCTATGATACTGGTTAATAAGTGTCATCTGACAGCAGAAAAGGAAGTAATACTATAGATAAACATTGAGAAGTAAAGGATTAGGTACAATTTGGATTATAAATAAACAAGGTAATAAGACAACTTCCAAATAGTATGCAATGTTTTCAGTAACAGCATTGTTAACATCAAAGTACTGAATTACAGTACATTCAATACTTTTGTCTGATGACATGCTACCAAAACGTCGCACATTATTTGGATTTGGTCATATTATCTTGTCTATATAGAAGTAAAATACTTAATAGTTCAAAATTCAATGCATCTATGTTCTTTAAAATAGAAAAAAAATGGTCAAAAGAGCAAATATTTAAAAAATACACTATACTTTTTGATTATGAGAATATGTTTCTAGCTTTTTTAAAAAGTACAATGATTTCTTAATATATTTAATATTTTGAAACTATTGGCACCCATAATCAAATCTCTATGTAAAAGGCATATAATGTAACAATAAATTAATATTTGACTATTACATGGCTAATTTTTTCAAAATATATTCTCATTTTGGCCAAAAAAAGTGCAAACTGAAAAAGAAACTCCATTTATACATTATCTGCAAGGAAAAATGCACTCATTTAAAGACAATAATACTTGATTAGTAGCTGAAAATATGAAAAATAGTAATTTGAATAGTTTGATTTAATATTTTATAGTGCACATAAATGTATATTGATGTATTTATGCATATAAATAAAATATAAAACAAGGTAAAAATCGCAATATTTATCGTTAAAACAATAAAAAAAAAAAACTTTAAAATTAGAAATTTAGAAGTTACTTGCATACAATGTAATATTGCAAATCTGAAAAAAAATTTCTGCTATTTAATGCAACTTTTACAAATATTTTTGCTTAATTAATTTGACCAATATTTTATTTTTATTGATCAATATATATTATACTTACCACTACTGGCACTATTTAGCTCATTGGAAACTCCCTATAATAATAAAATAAAATTTTAAAAAATTATCAATAAAATTATTGAAAATAAAAAAATATTAAATTAATTTTTTTTTTTTAGTAAAGGAGGAAAAAAAAACAAAATATATGGCTTTTGATTAATTTAGTATCAATTAGCAATATCAAAATAAATAGTTAGGCTTAGAAAATTGCAATTGATAATTTAAATAATTATTTTAAAATTATGATCAAAATTTAAATTTTTTTCAATATAACATCTTAAAGGGATTGAAATAGGTAGTTTAAAAATAAAAATACAAAGCTAAATTAAAAATCTTAATTTCGCGCGCTAAGAAATGACAATTTAGCGAATAACCTGTTACCTCCGCCATTTTGAACTTTCTTGAACACCGTCCACAATAAAACTAAAACAAGATACAAAGTAAAGAGCCCGAATATTGTTTGTAAATAACTTTTTTTTTTCTATCTTTATCCGAGTTGAAAATCTATGAAGTACTAATAAAAGAAGTGATAGAATAGACTCAAATAGGCTTTAAGAAAGGTTTTTGGAAAGTTAAATTTAAAATTACAAACTGATAACGCAAATAAATAAGCCAAAATAGTTTTTGTCGATCTTTTTTAATTTGACCGATTTAGTCCCTTTATTGTTAAGCAAAGTTTATCTTTATTTTCTGGAAAATAATTCATGATCAATTTAATTTTTTTGAATAAGTATCTATCATTCAAAAGATTTTTCAAAAAAAAATTTTTTTTTTCATTACTCTTTTAAAAAATACACTACCAGCCAAAAATTCAAGCAATAATTCAAATATATGTGAAAAAATATTTATGTAAAAATAAAATAAAACGTTTTATATGCATCTAATCAAACTTATTAAAGTTTTGTGGTTGTTTTACATCCAAAGGCCTGAGAATGGACTATTAAAAATTTAGATATTTATCTAATAATGAACAATAAATAAGAACTACTTTGGGAATATTTTTAAATATATGTTTTTCAATATTAAGACAACGTTTTACACTTTATAATAACAATATTTTAGAATTTAATAACATCATTTTTCACTTTAATATAACAACATTTTACACTTTAATAACATCACATTTTACACCTTATTAAAATTTTTATAATCGATATTTTCCGAATTTCAAAATATTTTAACAATTAAAGTATATATATTTCTAGTTATTATCGAAATATTTTTATTATTTTGTAGAAAGAAGTTGCACTTAAAGACAACATTTTGCACTTTAATAAAGGTCATTTTACATTTTAATGAAAATTTTTGGTAATTATACATCAACAATTCTAGCTAAATATCACATATTAGATTTTTATTAAAAGTTGATATTTAAAAACCTCCGCATTTTAACATAACTTTTAATTATTCCATTTTATTATATCTTATACTATTCCACATTTACCACAAATGATTACAATCAATATTGTAGCGAAAGAGAGCAAAAGTGTTTTTAAAATCTTAAAATATTTTTTATATACTGTTAATATTTTATGCCATAAAATTATGTTAAGCTTTTTAATGTAAAATCTCTAATATATGCGCAAAAAATGGAAAATATGTCCTTATTAAAAATTTTTTAAAAGTGCTTATTGAAATTACAAAAAGTTATCTTCAAAATTTTAAAAATGACCTTAACAAAAAACAGTGCTAAAATATAATAATTTTATATTTTTCTAATATTTCCAATAAAACCGAAAAATATCGCCTAAAAATGAAAATGTTGTTATTAAAGTGAAAAATGTTATAAAAGTTTAAATATATTGTGCTGCCATTAAAGTGCAAAATGATATCTTGAAATTGCAATCCCACTATAACTGAAATTGGTCTAGTTTAGATATTTTATATCCATTTTAAACAATCACTGTTCAATATTGCTTTAAATTTTTCCTATATTTCTAATTCAAGATGCTTACCAGATTAACCTTTAACCTGTGGGGGATGAGAAACTTCCTTCCAGCCTGCTGGGATGACGGACCACGCCGTCAACAAACATACAAGCGGCGCCATGAAATAGGAGATGACCACCGCTGCGCGGCGCGGCACAGCGGCGGAAACCAGAGAGGACCAGAATAGAGATTCTAGGGGCTTGTCTTTTTGTCTTCCCATATTAAATGTAGCTAATAAGTAATACCAATAAAACACTAACTTTGAAATACTTTCTGAGCCATCGCTGGACTAATAAATCGACACATCACATTGGTGAGCCGGGAGGAGGTGATTGAAAAGAAAAAGCATACGAAGATTTCAAGAGATAAAGAAATGCAAAAATTGATTCATGTTTGATTCATCACCATCAGATTTTGTAGAAGCAAAACATAGCGTTAAGCATTATATTCCTACAAGAGGTCAGCCAATTCACTCAAAAGCCCGTCGCCTAGATTCACAGAGATTAATTCTTGCTAAAGCAGAATTTCAATATATGTTAAATAATGGAATAATTAGACCCTCAAATTCTCCTTGGGCGAGTCCACTACATTTAGTTTCAAAAAAGGACGAGTCACTAAGACCTTGTGGTGATTATAGAAGACTCAATGCAGTTACACTTCCAGATCGTTATCCAATCCCTAGACTGGACGATTTCCACCACATCTTAAAAGGTACTCGTGTGTACTCAAAAATAGACCTATGCAAGGCATTCTATCAGATTCCAATTGCTGAAGAGGATAAACCAAAGACTGCCATCATTACTCCCTTTGGGCTATTCGAATTTAATGTAATGAGTTTCGGTCTTAGAAATGCTACTGCCACCTTTCAGAGATTCATGCATGAAGTCTTAAGAAATTTGAACTTTGCATTTGTCTACATAGATGATATTCTGGTAGCCTCTAAAACGGAAGAAGAGCATTATAGCAACCTTGGAACCTTATTCAGCAGACTAGATTCCTATGGATTAAGAATCTGTGGTGTGTCGATTTACTGGTCCAGCGATGGCTCAGAAAGTCTCTCAAAGTTAGGGTTTTATTGAAGTTTCTTGATAACTATATTCATATGGGAAGACAAAAAGGACAACACCCCGGAATGTACATCTGGTCCTCTCTGCATTCCTCCGCTGTGCCTCGCTGGCGCCGCGGTCGTCCTGGTAATTTATGGCGGCCGTCTGTTTATTTTTCTTGACGGCGGCGGGGTGCTGCATCCAGCTGGCCCCCACAGTACTCCCCCTCCAGTGGCGAAGTCACGATTTGTGCACAAAATGGTTAAGTACAATATATATACATCATATAGGCAAGAAAATAAAATAAGGAGAAATATAGTCTATTGCTCCTTAAATCTCACGGGTTTCTTGATTATTCTCCCCGATCTTGTTCTAGTCAGGTCTGGTGCTGATCCTGTTCCTTGGAATTCTGGGTACTTCTCCACATCTGGTGGGTCAGGATTCTGTTGGGACGATGTAGAAGGCAGCGCTCCCGACACGATGGGTCTTGTTGCAGTAGGGTGTTCTGCAGTTATATTGTCTGAATCTGCCAGTAAGTATGCAGGTCGCAATCGGTCAATCGACGTGGTAACATTTTTTCCTTTCATTTTGAGTGTGAAATACTTGTCTGTTCTTTCAAGGACTGGGAAGGGTCCCTCATATGGTGGTTCCAGAGGTTTCTTCACTCGATCTGTCCTGATAAATACATGTGAACATGTTTTCAGATCTTTATGAACAAATACTTTAGTCTTCGAATGATGTTTTTCATTTAAGGGTTTGAGCAATTCCATTTGCTTTTGAAGCTGTTGAACAAATTCTTCAGTATGCAGGTGATGTTTAGAATCATCAAAGAATTCGCCAGGCAGTCTGATGGTTTTGCCATATACCATCTGAGACAAAGAATGGTTGTTATCTTTGTTGATAGCACACACACACAGCACGCAAGCCTAGGAGAACTGTTGGCAGCGTTTCTGTCCATTTAATATTATTGTGGGCCCGAATGGCAGTTTTAATGGTTCTATGAAGCCTTTCAATCTTCCCGTTACACTGAGGGTGGTACGCCGTGGAATGACGAAGTTTGATACCACACAGCGTTGTTAAATCTTTGAAAAGCTGAGAAGTAAACTGCTTTCCTTGATCTGATATCACTGTATGCGGTGCTCCAAATCTAACAATCCAGTTTTCGTAGAACGCTCTCGCTACCGTTTCAGACTTCATATCTGGTAGCGGAACAACTTCCATCCAGCTGGTGTACCTGTCGATGCAGGTCAGACAGTAGATGTTACCATTCGATGGAGGTAAAGCACCAATTAGATCTATGTGGACAACACTAAATCTTTCATCCACTTCTTGATATTTGCCTATTTCTGATTTTGTGTGTATCTACACCTTGCACTTTTGGCAGTTGACACAAGCTCGAGCCCATTTTCTAATGTCTTTATTCATATTGGGCCATATAAATCTTGATGTTAATTGTTTAGTAGTGGCTTTGATGCCTGGGTGTGAGAGTTCGTGGAAGTTCCTAAAAACCATCATTCGGAATTTAATTGGAATGAATGGTCTAATATTATTAGTAGACACGTCACACCATAACAAACTGCCTGATTGTAGTGGGCATTGCTTAAATTTTAGAGAAGTATTCTTTGAAATCAGGTTTTGTAGTTCTGAATCACCAGTTTGTTCTTTGGCGATCTCTTCATAGTCGATAGTTGTGATAGCATCAACTCTGGACAGAGAATCGGCGACTATGTTGTCAGTACCTTTTATGTACTTGATGTCATTAGAGAATTGGGAGATGTATTGTAGATGTCTTAATTGTCTAGGAGAAGCTTTCTCATTTTTTTGTTTGAATGCGTAAATTAAAGGTTTGTGATCAGTCAAAATTGTAAATTCACGTGCCTCAAGCAGGTGCTTGAAGAATTTGATAGACAAATATATTGCGAGAAGCTCTCTATCATATGTACTATAATTACAATAAGCAGGATTTAATTTTTTAGAGAAAAATGCTATTGGTTTCAAATTATTATTGTCAAGCTGTTGGAGAACTGATCCAACTGCCCGATCTGAAGCATCTGTACAGAGTGAGATAGGCAGTTCAGTATCGGGGTAGGCTAACAGTGCTGTATTAGCTAGGGCTTGTTTGCATTTTTCAAACTGAACTTCAGCTTCTTCAGTCCATTTTATTTCGCTTCTATCCTTTTTCTTGGCTCCCCTCAAGTATTCATGAAGGATTGCCTGAGTCTCTGCGGCATTGTTCAAAAAGGTACGATAAAAGTTTAGCATTCCCAAAAATATGCGTAATTCATGAACTGTTTTTGGTTTCTTATATTCTAGAATAGCTTTAACCTTTGTTGGGAGTGGTTTCACACCGTGAGAGGTAATTAGGTATCCTAGAAAATCAATTTCCTGTACTAGGAATTTAGATTTAGAAAGATTGATTCTCAATCCATAGGAATTTAGTCTGCTGAATAAGGTTTCAAGGTGGCTATAATGCTCTTCTTCCGTTTTAGAGGCTACCAGAATATCATCTAAGTAGACAAATGCAAAGTCCAAGTTTCTTAAGACTTCATGCATGAATCTCTGAAAGGTGGCAGTAGCATTTCTAAGACCGAAACTCATTACATTAAATTCGAATAGCCCAAAGGGAGTAATGATGGCAGTCTTTGGTTTATCCTCTTCAGCAATAGGAATCTGATAGAATGCTTTGCATAGGTCTATTTTTGAGTACACACGAGTACCTTTTAAGATGTGGTGGAAATCGTCCAGTCTAGGGATTGGATAACGATCTGGAAGTGTAACTGCATTGAGTCTTCTATAATCACCACAAGGTCTTAGTGACTCGTCCTTTTTTGAAACTAAATGTAGTGGACTCGCCCAAGGAGAATTTGAGGGTCTAATTATTCCATTATTCAACATATATTGAAATTCTGCCTTAGCAAGAGTTAATCTTTGTTAATCTAGGCGACGGGCTTTTGAGTGAATTGGCTGACCTCTTGTCGGAATATAATGCTTAACGCTATGTTTTGCTTCTACAAAATCTGATGGTGGCCTACATAGGTTAGGATATTTGGTTAGGATAGCGCTGACCTTGGATGATGAATTTAGAGTGCTAATATTTCCCATGTCTGAGATTGACTGAATGACGCCTCTTATGGAAAGATTAGTTATTCCATCAATTAGGCGTTTATATTTTATATCAATAATCAATCCAAAGTTGTTCAGAAAGTCTGCTCCTATTATTGCTCTGTTGGTATTGGCGATTACAAAAGGCCATTGAAATTGACGTCGAAGTCCGATATCCAAATTTCTAACCTTTGTTCCATAGGTAACAATTTCTGTACCATTGGCTGCATATAATTTATAATCAGAGCTAGGCATCCTATTTTTATCCTTTGGAGGTATTATAGATATATCAGCACCACTGTCCACCAAAAAGCGCAATCCCGTGTTTTTGTCCGTCACAAATAATCGGAGATTGCGACAATCCTGAATGCCGGCGGAAGAGCTTGTCGCTACTCTGTCCGCCGGTTGGAGTTTTCCGACTCTTTCCAACTGCACGGAGACCTGCATTTATTTTGCAAGCTATTAGGACCAAATCTAAAATGGTAATAGCAGTATTTCCCTTTTGGATCGAAAGATCTTTGAGAATTACTTCTCGGTCTTGACTGAGCCCTATTTTTGGATCGAGATCTAGATCTATCCAGTCTCAATTCGGACACCTGCCGTTCAAGATCTTACAATTTGGCGATCAAGCGATCTGTTGATGAAGAAGGCACTTCCGCATCATATATTTCTTTGGAAGAGTTTATTTCATTTATTTTATCGGCCATTATGGCCAATTTGCTAATGTCCTCTTCGCTTACAATAAGTATATTCTTTATGGATGTGGGCAGTTTATCGAGCCATAAAGTTTTAATTAAATTGTCAGAGATATCTGGGGTAGCGAGGGATCTGAGCTTTTGTAATAACTGGCTCGGCTTCATGTCTCCGAGCTCAATACCTGAAATTAACTTTTTAATTCTCAACCCTTCACTTTCTCTGAATAATTCAAGTAGTCGTGATTTACATTCAGAGTACTTGTTGTCGCTTTTGCTATTAATTATGTCCCAAATGTTTTCTATATATTTTGGTTCTAATTGGGAGATCAAATAATTAAATTTAGTGTCTTCCTGAATAATTCAACCTATTTTGAACTGTGCTTCTACCTGGAAGAACCATATTTCAGGTTTTCAACCCAGAAAGGCGGTATTTTAACACTAACTTTGCATATTTCTGAGGTATCGCTAGGCTTATTTTCTGTTTCCAATTTACGTAAATTTAAATTCGACACAACAGCTTAGAGATAAAGTTAAAAATAAAAATATTGAGATAAAATAACAAGGAAGATAATATAAAAACTTATCTTAGTCTTGAGATGATATCCCGATATCCTGGATGGTGCTTCTTTTCAAGCTTGAATCACTTTTTGCATTTCTTTATCTCTTGAGATCTTCGTATACTTTTTCTTTTCAATCACGTCCGGCTCACCAATGTAGTGTGTCGATTTACTGGTCCAGCGATGGCTCAGAAAGTCTCTCAAAGTTAGTGTTTTATTGAAGTTTCTTGATAACTACATTCATATGGGAAGACAAAAAGGACAACACCCCGGAATGTACATCTGGTCCTCTCTGCATTCCTCCGCTGTGCCTCGCTGGCGCCGCGGTCGTCCTGGTAATTTATGGCGGCCGTCTGTTTATTTTTCTTGACGGCGGCGGGGTGCTGCATCCAGCTGGCCCCCACAAATCAATCTTTCTAAATCCAAATTCCTAGTACAGGAAATTGATTTTCTAGGATACCTAATTACCTCTCACGGTGTGAAACCACTTCCAACAAAGGTTAAAGCTATTCTAGAATATAAGAAACCAAAAACAGTTCATGAATTACGCATATATTTGGGTATGCTAAACTTTTATCGTACCTTTTTGAACAATGCAGCAGTGACTCAGGCAATCCTTCATGAATACTTGAGGGGTGCCAAGAAAAAGGATAGAAGCGAAATTAAATGGACTGAACAAGCTGAAGTTCAGTTTGAACAATGCAAACAAGCCCTAGATAATACAACACTGTTAGCCTACCCCGATACTGAACTGCTTCTCTCACTCTGTACAGATGCAAATATCGTCTAAAAATGAAAATGTTGTTATTAAAGTGAATTGTTATAAAAGTTTAAATATTGTGCTGCCATTAAAGTGCAAAATGATATCTTAAAATTGCAAACCCCCTATAACTGAAATTTGTCTAGTTTAGATATTTTATATCCATTTTAAACAATCACTGTTCAATATTGCTTTAAATATTTCCTATATTTCTAATTCAAGATGCTTACCAGATTAACCTTTAACCATTGCATAACTGTGGTGTGTCGATTTACTGGTCCAGCGATGGCTCAGAAAGTCTCTCAAAGTTAGTGTTTTATTGAAATTTCTTGATAACTACATTCATATGGGAAGACAAAAAGGACAACACCCCGGAATGTACATCTGGTCCTCTCTGGATTCCTCCGCTGTGCCTCGCTGGCGCCGCGGTCGTCCTGGTGATTTATGGCGGCCGTCTGTTTATTTTTCTTGACGGCGGCGGGGTGCTGCATCCAGCTGGCCCCCACAGTACTCCCCCTCCAGTGGCGAAGTCACGATTTGTGCACAAAATGGTTAAGTACAATATATATACATCATATAGGCAAGAAAATAAAATAAGGAGAAATATAGTCTATTGCTCCTCAAATCTCACGCGTTTCTTGATTATTCTCCCCGATCTTGTCCTAGTCAGGTCTGGTGCTGATCCTGTTCCTTGGAATTCTGTGTACTTCTCCACATCTGGTGGGTCAGGATTCTGTTGGGACGATGTAGAAGGCAGCGCTCCCGACACGAAGGGTCTTGTTGCAGTAGGGTGTTCTGCAGTTATATTGTCTGAATCTGCCAGTAAGTATGCAGGTCGCAATCGGTCAATCGATGTGGTAACATTTTTTCCTTTCACTTTGAGTGTGAAATACTTGTCTGTTCTTTCAAGGACTGGGAAGGGTCCCTCATATGGTGGTTCCAGAGGTTTCTTCACTCGATCTGTCCTGATAAATACATGTGAACATGTTTTCAGATCTTTATGAACAAATACTTTAGTCTTCGAATGATGTTTTTCATTTAAGGTTTTGAGCAATTCCATTTGCTTTTGAAGCTGCTGAACAAATTCTTCGGCATGCAGGTGATGTTCAGAATCATCAAAGAATTCGCCAGGCAGTCTGATGGTTTTGCCATATACCATCTGAGACAAAGAATGGTTGTTATCTTTGTTGATAGCACACAACAGCACGCAAGCCTAGGAGAACTGTTGGCAGCGTTTCTGTCCACTTAATACTATTGTGGGCACGAATGGCAGTTTTAATGGTTCTATGAAGCCTTTCAATCTTCCCGTTACACTGAGGGTGGTACGCCGTGGAATGACGAAGTTTGATACCACACAGCGTTGTTAAATCTTTGAAAAGCTGAGAAGTAAACTGCTTTCCTTGATCTGATATCACTGTATGCGGTGCTCCAAATCTAACAATCCAGTTTTCGTAGAACGCTCTCGCTACCGTTTCAGACTTCATATCTGGTAGCGGAACAACTTCTATCCAGCTGGTGTACCTGTCGATGCAGGTCAGACAGTAGATGTTACCATTCGATGGAGGTAAAGCACCAATTAGATCTATGTGGACAACACTAAATCTTTCATCCACTTCTTGATATTTGCCTATTTCTGATTTTGTGTGTATCGACACCTTGCACTTTTGGCAGTTGACACAAGCTCGAGCCCATTTTCTAATGTCTTTATTCATATTGGGCCATATAAATCTTGATGTTAATTGTTTAGTAGTGGCTTTGATGCCTGGGTGTGAGAGTTCGTGGAAGTTCCTAAAAACCATCATTCGGAATTTAATAGGAATGAATGGTCTAATATTATTAGTAGACACGTCACACCATAACAAATTGCCTGATTGTAGTGGGCATTGCTTAAATTTTAGAGAAGTATTCTTTGAAATCAGGTTTTGTAGTTCTGAATCACCAGTTTGTTCTTTGGCGATCTCTTCATAGTCGATAGTTGTGATAGCATCAACTCTGGACAGAGCATCGGCGACTATGTTGTCAGTACCTTTTATGTACTTGATATCAGTAGTGAATTGGGAAATGTATTGTAGATGTCTTAATTGTCTAGGAGAAGCTTTCTCATTTTTTTGTTTGAATGCGTAAATTAAAGGTTTGTGATCAGTCAAAATTGTAAATTCACGTGCCTCAAGCAGGTGCTTGAAGAATTTGATAGACAAATATATTGCGAGAAGCTCTCTATCATATGTACTATAATTACAATAAGCAGGATTTAATTTTTTAGAGAAAAATGCTATTGGTTTCCAAAAATAGTTGTCAAGCTGTTGGAGAACTGATCCAACTGCCCGATCTGAAGCATCTGTACAGAGTGAGATAGGCATTTCAGTATCGGGGTAGGCTAACAGTGCTGTATCAGCTAGGGCTTGTTTGCATTTTTCAAACTGAACTTCAGCTTCTTCAGTCCATTTTATTTCGCTTCTATCCTTTTTCTTGGCTCCCCTCAAGTATTCATGAAGGATTGCCTGAGTCTCTGCGGCATTGTTCAAAAAGGTACGATAAAAGTTTAGCATTCCCAAAAATATGCGTAATTCATGAACTGTTTTTGGTTTCTTATATTCTAGAATAGCTTTAACCTTTGTTGGGAGTGGTTTCACACCGTGAGAGGTAATTAGGTATCCTAGAAAATCAATTTCCTGTACTAGGAATTTAGATTTAGAAAGATTGATTCTCAATCCATAGGAATTTAGTCTGCTGAATAAGGTTTCAAGGTGGCTATAATGCTCTTCTTCCGTTTTAGAGGCTACCAGAATATCATCTAAGTAAACAAATGCAAAGTCCAAGTTTCTTAAGACTTCATGCATGAATCTCTGAAAGGTAGCAGTAGCATTTCTAAGACCGAAACTCATTACATTAAATTCGAATAGCCCAAAAGGAGTAATGATGGCAGTCTTAGGTTTATCCTCTTCAGCAATTGGAATCTGATAGAATGCCTTGCATAGGTCTATTTTTGAGTACACACGAGTACCTTTTAAGATGTGGTGGAAATCGTCCAGTCTAGGGATTGGATAACGATCTGGAAGTGTAACTGCATTGAGTCTTCTATAATCACCACAAGGTCTTAGTGACTCGTCCTTTTTTTGAAACTAAATGTAGTGGACTCGCCCAAGGAGAATTTGAGGGTCTAATTATTCCATTATTCAACATATATTGAAATTCTGCCTTAGCAAGAGTTAATCTCTGTGAATCTAGACGACGGGCTTTTGAGTGAATTGGCTGACCTCTTGTAGGAATATAATGCTTAACGCTATGTTTTGCTTCTACAAAATCTGATGGTGGCCTACATAGGTTAGGATATTTGGTTAGGATAGCGCTGACCTTGGATGATGAGTTTAGAGTGCTAATATTTCCCATGTCTGAGATTGACTGAATGACGCCTCTTATGGAAAGATTAGTTATTCCATCAATTAGGCGTTTATTTTTTATATCAATAATCAATCCAAAGTTGTTCAGAAAATCGGCTCCTATTATTGCTCTGTTAGTGTTGGCGATTACAAAAGGCCATTGGAATTGACGTCGAAGTCCTGATATCCAAATTTCTAACCTTTGTTCCATAGGTAACAATTTCTGTACCATTGGTTGCATATAATTTATAATCAGAGCTAGGCATCCTATTTTTATCCTTTGGAGGTATTATAGATATATCAGCACCACTGTCCACCAAAAAGCGCAATCCCGTGTTTTTGTCCGTCACAAATAATCGGAGATTGCGACAATCCTGAATGCCGGCAGAAGAGCTTGTCGCTACTCTGTCCGCCGGTTGGAGTTTTCCGACTCATTCCAACTGCACGGAGACCTGCATTTATTTTGCAAGCAATTAGGACCAAATCTAAAATGGTAATAGCAGTATTCCCCTTTTGGATCGAAAGATTTTTGAGAATTACTTCTCGGTCTTGACTGAGTCCTATTTTTGGATCGAGATCTAGATCTATCCAGTCTCAATTCGGAGAACTGCCGTTCAAGATCTTCCAATTTGGCGATCAAGCGATCTGTTGATGAAGAAAGCACTTCCGCATCATATATTTCTTTGGAAGAGTTTATTTCATTTATTTTATCGGCCATTATGGCCAATTTGCCAATGTCCTCTTCGCTTACAATAAGTATTTTCTTTATGGATGTGGGCAGTTTATCGAGCCATAAAGTTTTTATTAAATTGTCAGAGATATCTGGGGTAGCGAGGGATCTGAGCTTTTGTAATAACTGGCTCGGCTTCATGTCTCCGAGCTCAATACCTGAAATTAACTTTTTAATTCTCAACCCTTCACTTTCTCTGAACCATTCAAGTAGTCGTGATTTGCATTCAGAGTACTTGTTGTCGCTTTTGCTATTAATTATGTCCCAAATGTTTTCTACATATTTAGGTTCTAATTGGGAGATCAAATAATTAAACTTAGTGTCTTCCTGAATAATTCCACCTATTTTGAACTGTGCTTCTACCTGGAAGAACCATATTTCAGGTTTTTCAACTCAGAAAGGCGGTATTTTAACACTAACTTTGCATATTTCTGAGGTATCGCTAGGCTTATTTTCTGTTTCCATTTTACGTAAATTTAAATTTGACACAACAGCTTAGAGATAAAGTTAAAAATAAAAATATTGAGATAAAATAACAAGGAAGATAATATAAAAAATTATCTTAGTCTTGAGATGATATCCCGATATCCTGGATGATGCTTCTTTTCAAGCTTGATTCACTTTTTGCATTTCTTTATCTCTTGAAATCTTCGTATGCTTTTTCTTTTCTATCACGTCCGGCTCACCAATGTGGTGTGTCGATTTACTGGTCCAGCGATGGCTCAAAAAGTCTCTCAAAGTTAGTGTTTTATTGAAGTTTCTTGATAACTACATTCATATGGGAAGACAAAAAGGACAACACCCCGGAATGTACATCTGGTCCTCTCTGGATTCCTCCGCTGTGCCTCGCTGGCGCCGCGGTCGTCCTGGTAATTTATGGCGGCCGTCTGTTTATTTTTCTTGACGGCGGCGGGGTGCTGCATCCAGCTGGCCCCCACATAACTATGCTCTTAAATAGGTCTTTATAGGTTCAAAATTAATATTACATAAGTTTAGAACTTCCATCTAGTAGATATCGGAAATAATATTACCATTCTAAAACTAATAAATATGTTCAATTTTGAAAGATATTAAACAAGAAAATTAGCTATTCATAAATGCAATGGAAAAATATCTGAACCAAAACGATAACATGTGTACTATTTTAATTCACTTAAAGAAAGTTTTTTTTAAAACAATAGCTATGAAAACAGCTGAAATATGAGCCAAGAACCAGCTTTTAGTAGGAACATAGAAAATAAATCAACGCCATATTAATCCTAATCAACTTTAATCGAGAGAAATTCCAATTTTTATTGCTTGATTAAAATGAAAGAGAAATTGTAATAAATGAGACTTACTCTAATCAAAATACAAGTATTTCTATTAAATTTTAAATATTTAAAATAAAATTATTAATATTTCAATTATAATTGATAAAATATCAAATAAAATTGAAAATATCGATTAAAAATGAAAATATTTTTATTAAAGTGAAAATGTTGTTATTAAAGTGTAAAATGTTGTTATTAAAGTGTAAAATGTTGTCTTTTAAAATAAAAAAAACCTATAAATGAACTGTTCAGTGCATGGTGATATAAACACATCTCATTACAATATAAAAATCAATTAAAATATATCTATTGAAATGTTTTCTTAAATTATATACTAGAAGAATTAAAAGGACACCTCTTTCCAAATAGGTACAGTATCATCTTTGGAAATTAAGTATGCGATGTGACCCATCCCTTGACACTACTGTTAGATCTTAGCTTTGACTGTATTTCAGGCCGTTTATTTTCTGCCAGGTGGCCAAGTGAAAATATTGTAGCGAAGTATTCATTATTTTATTAACAGAGTATCATTTTTAATGTTTATATTTTGTTAATCTGTAAGCTTCCCTCATTGCTTATGTTGGATAACTGAATGCTACGACAGCTAGCGCCACACTGGACTAATCATCATCACAACTGTTTGTTTACCTTCTTCTCTATACTTCAATAACTGTTCGCTACCATAACTTTGTCTTTCTTGCTAAATGGATAATAAAGATTATTATCATATAATCCTCAACGTCCTCATGCCTTCCTACAAGCTGTAAGTACCTAAATCTTACAACAATTAGATTATGAGACTGAATATTGCATGAAATTCAACTAACGAGTTAAGACAAAGAAAAAAGGCTTAGCAAAAATGGCGTCACTCCCGAGCCACGATGTAACCCTAAATAAGCTCGACGGCTATAACTACTCACTATGGTCTTTCAAAATTGAAATGCTCTTGCAAAAGGAAGATCTTTGGGAAGTTGTCACCGAAAATATTCCAGATGAACCTAAAATCGAATGGAAAAAGAAAGACTCAAAAGCTAGAGCTATCATTAATCTAAGCATCGCCGACTCACAAATAGTGCATGTCAAAAACCTACTAACAGCCAAAGCTACCTGGGACACTCTTAAAAATATCTATGAAAGAAAAACACTCTCAGGAAAAATTTGTTTGCTAAGGAAACTATACAGCTTAAAACTCGAAGAAGACAAAGACATGCAGCAGCACATCACTACCATGATGGAACTAGTTGACAAACTGCGAACCATTGGCGAAACACTAAAGGACTCTCACATCACGGCTATACTGCTTTGCTCGCTTCCAAAGAGCTACTCCAATCTCATCACGATGTTGGAATCAAGGCCTGATGACGAGCTAACGCTTGAATTTACCAAGAACAAACTCCTTGATGAACACACACGCAGAGTAGAAAGCTCGAAAGACGAAAGCACTGAATCAAAAGCCTTAAAAAGCCTCCACGGAGCTTCAAGCCAAAGAAGAGAAAAAGAGAAGAAATTCTGTTCTTTCTGCCACAAACCAAACCACTCCAAAGAAGAATGTTGGCACTATCAAAAGCGAAACAACAGCAACAAAGAGTACAAATATGAAAACTTCAGAAGAGGAAACGTACCAAAGTACACAAATCAGTCGAGTGTCACCCAAGAACAATCAACAAATCAGAGAACAACAAAAGGACCTAACCCAAAAGCTCTCAATTGCACTCAACGAGAAGCAAGTGTACACAACTGGTTCGTCGACTCTGGAGCCACATCTCATATGGCGTACGACGAAAGCTTCTTCACTGAACTTAACAGAGAACAAACACAAAATGTTGTGGTTGCTAATGGCAATAAGCTACAGGTCAAAGGGATAGGACAAGGAGAAATCAAAGTCATCACACCCCAAGGAAAGACTGACACCTTACTTCTTACAAAAGTTCTCCACATCCCGGAACTAACAGACAACCTTCTGTCAGTGAGTGCGGCCACCTCCAACGGATGTAAAGTGACGTTCAACAGAGATTGGTGTACCATCGAAAGAGACAACACAGCCCTCGCGAACGGTATACTTGACAATGGAATGTACCGACTCCACCTGGATGACAACCCCCAAACTCGCACATTCAAAGCAAATGTTGCAAAACAAAACCACTGCAAGAACAAAAATTGCCTCATGCTCTGGCACGACAGACTAGGACACAGAAATATAGAATCAATTAAGAAGATTCGAAATGAGAACCTAGCAAGAGGACTAAGTCTAAATAACTGTTCGCACAGCACAGACTGCGTTCAGTGCATTCAAGGAAAACTCACCGAAACCCCATTTCCAAAGAAGACAGAGTATAGAGCAACTGAAACGCTTCAACTTGTCCACAGTGATATCTGCGGTCCATTACCAACTAACTCTCTCAGCGGTAAGAGATACTTCATCACCTTCACTGATGACTACAGCAGATACACGAAGACCTACCTCCTGAAAGGAAAAGACGAAGCCTATGAAAAAATAAAAGACTACGTCATCTCAGCACACACGGAATTTGGAAAAAATATCCAAACCATACGGACAGACAACGGTCGTGAGTACGTAAACCGACAAGTCGAAGATTTCCTGAACCAAAGCGGAATCAAACATCAGCTAACAGTCCCCTACTCACCAGCCCAGAACGGAGTAGCAGAAAGGAAAAATCGATCACTAATGGAGATGACAAGATGCATGCTGTTTGACTCAGGACTCCCACAGTCTCTATGGGCGGAAGCGGTTACCACAGCTAATTACCTACACAACCGAATACCCTCGAAAGCTACAGACAAGACTCCTTTTGAACTATGGACCAACAGGAAGCCCAGCCTGAAGCATCTAAAAAGATTCGGATGTAAAGCCTTCGCCTATATTCCCAAGATAAAAAGAAACAAGTTAGATAGCAAAGTTATCGAAGGGATCTTTCTTGGATACGATGATCGAAGCAAAGGATACAGAATCCTGCACGATACAGACAACATCACAATCAGCAGATCCGTAAAATTTCTAGAAAAAGAAAATGGGTTTCACCACGCTTCCACAAAAGCAACTTCACCACAAGTACTAAGTACAGATCTAACTTCCTCTTATCATATTGGAAATGCAGAGGAAAGTCAGGAACCAGGAACACAACCCGAAAACCTTGAGGACTCAGAAACCGAGGATTACCTTCAACCCGGTACAAGCACAGGAACACAAGTGGTCACACAAAGAAGATCCACGAGACCAACAAAGGGAATACCTCCCATAAGAAATGACTACATGCTGTACAAAACTAAAGCTCAAGACATTCAGACACCCACCAGCTACTCAGAAGTCCTACAATTACCAAAAATAGAAAGAGATAAATGGCTACAAGCAATGAACGAAGAACTAAATTCTCTTGAGAAGAACAATGTCTGGGAACTAACCCCTCTACCTAAGGACAAAAAGATCATAGGATGTAAATGGACCTATAAACAAAAACTCAATTCCAAAGGAGAAATAGAGCGGTACAAAGCCAGACTCGTAGCAAAAGGGTTCAATCAGAAATTCGGCCGAGACTACGAAGAAACCTTTGCACCAATTGTGAAGCATTCTACAATTAGAGCCTTCCTAGCTGCATCAGTCTACAAAGGGATGAAAGTGAACCACCTCGATGTCAAGACAGCGTTCCTACACGGCGACCTAGATAAAGAACTCTACATGGAACTCCCAGAAGGACTCCATACAAAACAAACAAACAAAGTCTGCAAACTAAAGAAGGAAATTTACGGTCTAAAACAAGCTGGAAGATCTTGGAACACAAAAATTGCAAGCACTCTAATTAAAAATAACTTCAAACAGAGCATTGTAGACCCATGCCTATTCACCAAGAATGAAGAAAACCATTCAATCTACTTGATTCTATATGTGGATGACATGCTCCTCGCAAGCGATTCCGAGATAATCATCCAAAACACTGTAAAAACTCTCGAAAAAGAATTCGAAATAAAGAACCTTGGAGACCCCACTCAATTCATTGGTATAGAAATCTCCAGGAACAGAGAAGGTGAACTCCTTCTGAGCCAAAAGAATAAAATCCAAGAATTAGTTGAAAGGTACAATCTCCAAGAAGCGAAACCTACTTTCACTCCCATGGAAAGCGGATATCCCGGTATATCTGATGAAAAACTTCTACCAAACAACGTCCAATACCAACAACTGATGGGCTCACTATTGTACCTAAGCGTAGTATCCAGACCAGATATCGCAGCTCCAGTCTGCATACTCAGCAGCAGAAACCAGAATCCTAGAAATTGTGACTGGAATGCAGCAAAAAGAATCGTAAGATATCTAAAAACTACTAAAGAACTCGAGCTACGCATATCTAACCAAAAACCTCCCACACTGGAAGCATACAGTGATGCCACATGGGCAAGCGACAACACCGACAGAAAATCACTAAGCGGAAACTTGTTCCTACTGGGATCAAACCCCATCTCATGGATGACTGGGAAACAAGGTTGCGTATCTCTCTCATCCACCGAAGCGGAACTAATCTCCGCAGCTGAAGCCTCACAAGAACTGTTATGGCTTCTCGACTTGCTAAAGGATCTCGAACTGGAACAGAAAGCTCCAATCTACTTCCACCAAGACAATCAATCATGTCTCAAGATATGTTCATCCGAAAAAGTGTCTTCTAGAACCAAGCACATCGCAACCAAGATCCATCACCTGAAGGATCTTCAGAAGAAGACAGTGATAAAAATGATCTACTGCCCAACTGGCGACATGAAGGCGGACATTCTGACCAAGCCGCTACCAAGGCCGACATTTGAGAAGTTACGCTACAACCTCGTGATGTCTCCACATTCATGCCAGGGGATTTGTTGGATAACTGAATGCTACGACAGCTAGCGCCACACTGGACTAATCATCATCACAACTGTTTGTTTACCTTCTTCTCTATACTTCAATAACTGTTCGCTACCATAACTTTGTCTTTCTTGCTAAATGGATAATAAAGATTATTATCATATAATCCTCAACGTCCTCATGCCTTCCTACAAGCTGTAAGTACCTAAATCTTACAACAGCTTATATTATTTTTGATCATTAATAATTTGTTCTTGCCTTAAATAAAAATTACTGTGTCATCTTGAATTTTGTCTTTCCTAATTTTCTACATGGCAATATCATACCATCTACAGCTCCCTATAAGTATTTTCTTGTTTTATTTTGTTAGTTTATTCTCTCTTGGCTTCTTTATAGATCTATGAGAAATGAAATGAGCGGGGAAAGGATTAATTCAGTCATTATTCTTGTTATATCTTGCTTCAGTTTAATTGTTCACTGCCATTTTTTATTTAACAGGAATGTATATAGTGGTCAAATATTTTAAAAATAGTTAATATATTATTATTTCACATATTTTATTATTCAGCACCTTTTTTTCTCATTGTCTTTCTGTTATTTTATGTTGGTTTCCCAGGTAGTTGGTGTTCTGCATTCCAAGAACCTGGGTTATAAATAAATTTCTCACTAGATGTGTTTTTACTTTGAATTAAAATAAATTGCCTTGTCATCTGGGTTTATGTCTTAGTAATTTCTATGTAACAATTTGGCGGAGATGCTGGATAGATTAGAGTTCAGATCTTGAAAATATGAGCGCAATAGACTACATTCTACAGCGTATAAAAGCCAAGAATTTCCACTAAGAACTATATAACGGTATAATGCTAAAGCCGCTTTTTACGAAACGTAAAGCCACTAGGTATCATTTTCAAGGTCAAGAGAAACCTAGACCGATCTCAATTAATCAACAGATTCTATAACATATATTTTGTACTCAGCATCATTTCCTCATTATCTCTCTGTTCTTTAATATAAATAAGTTGGTGATTGTTTTGATCAAAATAAATTGCCTTGTCATCCTTACATTAGTCTTCCCTCATTTGTCTACGTGAAAAAATATATATGTGGTGATTTACTATGCATCCATTAGCCAAAAAAACCCCGAGGAGTAGGTTGGAGAGAAAAAGAAGGTCCAAGGACCACCCTAGGAACAACCAGTGTGGAGACAGCCTAGAAGCGAACTGCCCCCCTGACTATCAAATCCATCATATTTCTATACTATTCTCAGTGGGAGAAAAGAGGGATCTGAAAGGGGAAGGGGCAATGTGTGACCTCAGTTCTCCTAAACATTCATTTTTAAAAGTCAGGACATGTGGTCGACTAGGATTGTTCTTATTTTAGTCAAATTTCTTTTCTTTCTTCTTATAATTCCACACAGATTATCTTTATTTAAATATCTCTATAAGATGCATTTCTGCATGTGATATATTATGACATATATTTAGTTGAACTGCTGATTATGAAAATAATAATTCCAACTTTTACCTATACTTTAATAAAAATTCAAAATTAACTATGCAAGATAATTTAATAAAATTTAATTTGTAGTGCATCAATTTCAGCCTTCTGTTTATCTCGGGCATTGAACAAAATCAAGGTCTAAAAAGCAAACATGATTGAAGTCTGTTTGGACAAATATTTATGCGATCTGTGATTATTGATCTGTCAAACAGCATAGTGATTGAATTGCTTGAAGACTCAGCCAATTTTTCTGAAGCAATTGGGACATTTTAAAACAGAATTGGCTCTCGTGGCGTTCTACACTTGTAGTAGTTAGGCTCTTGCGCAGTAACATTGTTTCAGAGAGTAGGATTCTTTCATAGCGCAAAATCAGTACTGCCATGGGCATCTTACCACCTGAACGTCTACTTCGAGGAATACTGAGATATAGACCTCATGTGATAAATTTAAATTGCTTCGGGATGAAAGCTAACGCTGAAGAGCCAGGCCTGCAGATTCAGAGGCATGAAAAAGGAGGTGATTACCTTCTGGAGCGGGGGTCGCACGGCTTGGCAACTGCAGCATTTGTGGGTCAGCGACCCATCCCTGAACCCAATGGCAACACAAGTGGCTCGCCTCGAGGCAGAATGATCAGATATGGTGTGGAGAGCCATCAGTTGTTGTTGTCGTGTCCAAATGAAGAGCCTCAGATGTCTCCATAGATCTCTATCACAGAAGTTACAATATCCTCTATCTTGGGTGTGTAAAGCTGCTGCTCTGGGTCCATGTCAATTTTCTGCAAGACTGCGGCCATTGCTGGACATGAGAATATATAGGCAGGTGTTAGTTACACCAGGACAATTTTTACATGTCCTGTAGGTTCTTGTGACATTTGGATGTATTGTCATTCCTTTATAGTGTTTCCTTCTGAATCTTGTGATTGTTTAGAGCCATCAGTTGCAAGCAAGAATGCCTTGGAATCTGGTAATTCCAATGCATGCTGAAAGGGCCAATGTGCATATTGCTGTCATTCAAACAAAAATCGGTTCACTATGATATGAATATGGAATTCAAAGCTGCAAAAAAGGTACAGAAAGAATGGTTCTAAGAAAACTTTCTATGTGCTTTATTGTTTCACACTTCCACTTTTGCTGTATTTTTCTTGCCGAATTCACTTATTAAATGTGTTGGATCGTACTGAGATAGACCAAGTAGGGCTAAAAGTTAGCCAACAAACTCCACTTGCGGCGCAACGTGGCAAAAGCTCGTTCTACTTCCCTTTTTTAGTTTGTTTACTGAGGTATGATACATCGCTTAGCTCTGATAGCTCACTTAGTTATCTAAATGATGCAAATTCATTGAGATATAAGAGAAGGAACTTGAAAATTTGCCAATATTCGAACCCCTCTCTGTATGATAAGTAAAACATTTGAAATTTTTTTTTTGACTTGGAGAAAACATTCTGTAACGGATAATATATAATGAGAGGTATGGTGATTGAACTTGGAAGGACTAGTTAGTCCATACGTCAAATCTCTATTGAAAGATACTTCGACGCGTCCAGAGTGAACCGGCTATGACGAAGATGGTTGGAACAAGGAAATGTGGTACAATTGAGGGGTGCTGGTGCGGCCAGAGTGACGTCAGCACGCGTGGACCGACTTATCCTCCGGATGGCGTTGGCGGCCCGACAGTACACTTCTGTCGCCATTTTGCAGGATGTTCAGGACACTCTTGATTCTCCTATATCGACCAGAACCATTATACACAGATTGGTCGCCAGCAGCCTACACTCATGGCGCTTGTTAAGAAGACTGCCATTGATCCAACGACATAGACACATCTGCTTGCTATTTTGTCGGGATAGAGCCACCTGTGGACAGCGGAATAGCACAGGATAGTGTTATCATATTAATCTCGCTTCTATTTTAGCAATGACAGTCGTCGAGTAAGAATCTTGGTGACAGGGTCAATCCGGCCGTATCTGTAGAACGCCGCCTCTCACGAAAACGCGGAATTATGGTTGGGGAACCATCGCCTATGATAGCAGATCGCCTCTGATTCGTATTGAGGGCACTATGCCGGTTCAACGATACGTAGATGATGTACTACGGCCGGTGATGCTACCCTTCCTTCAGGAGGTATCAAATGTCCAAATTTTCCAGCAGGATAACGCCCCACCTCACACAGCATGCATCAGCCAACATGTCCTAAATGAAACCTCATTGATTTCATTGCCACAAGTCTCTCCTGATCTCTCCCCTATTGATAAAGTCTGTGACCTAATTGGACGTCGTTTGCGTGCGCTGCCACAGCCGCGTTCAGAAGATGAACTGTAGCTGATGGTTGACAGGAAATGAGCAGCCATCCCTCAGGACACCATCCTCATTGAGTCAGTACCAATACGTGTTGACATAGCCGTCCGTGGTGGTCCCACAACATATTGAGTGGCCGGAACAATGTCGCTCTATGAATAGGTGTATTCTGTTCTAATAAAGATCATTTATTTTTCGTTACTGGCATTCTCTATAAAATTTTTCACAACTTTTTGCTCAATAATTCTTGATGTTTCAAATTCAATATCACGTAATGTAAGATTGTTGTGTTGTTGCTGTATTAATGATGGTCAAATGAGCACGAGGGATCGATAGGGACCTCTGTTCAACTTCTTTTTATTTACCTTCGTGGATTATGGAGAACAAAGCAAGTCACAGACATGTAGGATCATCCAGTCACGCTGAAAACAAAACTAGACTGCCGCCTGCTGGGCTTCTTTCTTCCTGATTGGTCCATATTTCCCCCCGGTCTACAGGTGGTGGACGATTTTATCCACCTTCGGACGTCGTCGTAATAATATTAGTGGGATAAATATATTTCACAGAATCTAGAGAATGGTACAGTACACCTATCCTGGTCTCACCACACTTCAGTACCTCGGTAGGAGCTCTACCCTAGTGTAGAATAGATATAAAGTCCTGTATATAATGAGGATATTTAAAAGCTCCATTTATTTAAAATATATATCTATAAAGATATTCATCATTTTGGGTCACGCGCCCTTATTTTCTGAGCTTACTTGCAGAAAAGACATGGTTGCAGTAAACACATTAAAAAAGATGGACGTTTTACCGATATAAATATAATCCATCAAAATAAAGGTCGCCTATTCTGTCGAAATAAAAGATAAAACGGCTCCGTAAACTAGTGGCTTCGGGTCGTTGACAAAGCCACAACACCAGCTTTAGCAAACTGAGAAGCGTCAACCTGGAGACCATGATTTCGGGCTAATGGTTCTCTTTAGCCCAGGGCGGACTTTATTCCATGAGATCTACAGGGGATCAAATGAAATCTTCACAATCTGCCAAAAAGGTATTTAGATAATAGATGGTGCTTAGTTTTAGTGTCTATTTTGACGGGAGAGGCACCTTTTTTTTCGCTTATCCCTAGTACACGTGGTACAGGCCTTGATAAAAGCAGTCGCCTTCTTCTACCCACCATGATTATAATCATGGTGGGCAGAAGAAGGCGACTGCTTTTACTGTAAGTGCATCACATGTCTACACATGTGAAAAACAGTTTGACTTTGCACTTACAAATGTGCCTGAGCCCCGTTTGGTTACTTGTACTCGCTGGTGGGGGTTGGACTTTTGCAATAATCGGGGGTCATTGGAGTAATTTTTTTTAATCAGAAAAAAAGTGCCCAATGCGGAAATTGAACCCGGGTTGTAGCGGTCGAAAACCAACGGTTTAGACCATCCTTCCACCGACTCCAAGAGGCACCTCGATTTTTATAGATCAATTTCCTCCCGGAAAAAATTCCATCTATAAATATAATAAACTTTTTTTTCGATGGAAATTCAATATATACCTCTATTTTAAAGTATAGATTGATACAGTAGAGTCTCCCATGAGAGATCATAGCCTAAAATCATGGCTAAATACGGTCTCTCCAGGAAGTGGTCTCTCATTAGAGACTGTCATGTCAGGCTAAGTTATAAGAAGTCTTTCAACTGAAATAGTTTCTGTTGGACACCAGCGCCGCCACTCAAGTATAACACGTGACCGGAAGGATGACGTCGGCCCCCCCCCCCACCTACTGACTGTAAAAGTTTAGCCTAACGACGCTGTTGTTTGTTTACCTTCTACGGAGGATGTAACCTCTTTGTTTCCTCTCTTTCCCTATTTAATCTTTATATAACCTATGCTTTAATAAATTAGTTAGTGCAAGGCTCTTGTCCTAAGTGTAACCAAGTACCTTGTCTACACCCCTACAAGAGTTTCTGATAAGAGACCACCTCCAGAAGAGCCCAGGTTCACCATTATTTTAGGCTATGATCTCTCATTGGAGACTCTACTGTATAATCATAATAAAAATTCCATTTGTTAAAATAATATTCTAAGAAAAGGCATCTCCTGATCGTGTGTGTGCAACTAAAAGTTGCTGATGACTTACGCCATCTGTCGGAATAAATATAAACGAATCGTTGATTTTTTAATTATTCCAGAATTGGCCACACTTTCTTGATTAATGAATAAAAGCTAGCTACGTACGCGCTTCGGAATGTTGGTCCTCATGATTTCTCAAGAAAGCTTAATTGACCAATTCTGTGGAATAATTCAAAAATATTAATCTCTTGTATCAATATTAAGGTGAGCGTGGTCGGTTAAAGGATGGTCTAAACCGTTGGTTTTCGACCACTACGACCCGGGTTCGATTCCCGCATTGGGCACTTTTTTTCTGATGAAAAAAATGCATCAATGGCCCCAGATTCTTGCAAAAGTACAACCCTACCAGCGAGTGCAAGTAACCAAACGGGGCTCTGGCACATTTTTAAGTGCAAAGTCGAACTGCTTTTCACATGTGTAGACATGTGGTGCATTTACAGTAAAAGCAGTCGCCTACTTCGACCCACCATGATTATCATGGCCTGTACCACGTGTACTAGGGATAAGCAAAAATAAAATAATATTGAGGTGAAAACATCAGACTTCCAGGCTTCTATGAAAGCTTGATGTTTTCACTTTAATCTGGAATAAATAAAATCAACAATTAGTTGATATTCTGACAGATAACTCAAGACATCAGCAACTTTTAGTTACACGATCAAAAGATACCTTTTCATATAAAATATTGTAACAAAGTATTTATTAATTTTATTAACAGAGTGGTCATTTTTATGTTTATATTTTGCTACTCTGTATATTTCCCTCGTGGCTTATCTTTTGTTTACCATTCATAGTTTGTTCTTGCCTGAAATAAATTGTCTCATCCCGAAGTTGGTCTTCCCTAATTTTCCACGTGGCAATATTTATCCACCTGATTCTAGTAAAATTTCAATTTTTTACTATTTTTTTCACAAAATAAGATTCGTTTGGAAAATTCTAGAAAAAAACGGGTTCAGTCATGTTTTAAGGAGATGGTCATTCACGGAAGACTCTACTGTATTCATGTTCAAAAAAGAGGGCGGACACCTCTATTTTACTAATTTATTATAACAACGCATCTACTTGGGAGTCTCTGTACAGAGCACGCATTGTTTTTTTGTGCTTATCCCTAGTACACGTGGTACAGGCCATCATAATCATGGTGGGTAGTGGTAGGCAACTGCTTTTACTGTAAGTGCACAACATGTCTATACATGTGAAACGCAGTTCGACTTTGCACTTACAAATGTACTAGAACCCCGTTTGGTTACTTTCACTCGCTGGTGGGGTTGGACTTTTGAAAGAATCGGGGGCCATTGGAGCATTTTTTTTTAAATAAGAAAAAAAGTGCCCATGCGGGAATCAAACCCAGGTCGTAGCGGTGGAAAACCAACGGTTTAGACCATCCTTCCACCCACCCCGAGAGGCACCTTGAATTTTATAGATCATCGTAGACAATTTACTCCCGGAAAAAAATTCCATCTATAAATATAATAAATAAACTTTTTTTCGATGTAAATTCAATAGATTCCTCTATTTTAAAGTATAGATTGATACAGTAGAGTCTCCGATGAGATATCAGTGCCCAATGCGGGAATCAAAACCGGGTCGTAGCGGTCGAAAACCAACGGTTTAGACCATCCTTCCACCGACCCCCCCCCCCCTTGTTGCGTTGTCATATCAGGGAATAACCCATAATTTCAGCTTTGCCGAATTCGAACAAAATCCTAATTAGAACAATAGGTGATTTTTTAGCGTATGGAAATACCATCCTCTCACATTTAAACAACAAAGACGTATCTTATTAGAGACAGAATATGAAACTAGGCACATTCGATTTTCACACTATTTTTGACGCGTATGATTCTTTAAAAAATACACCTATCCCCCGATTTACACGGTACTTGTTTTACACGTTTTCGCTTTTACACGGTATTCCAAATAAGTTTTTTTTTGTTTTATCGCACTATACTAAATGCTACTGTGATTGAACACATGCGCTGTGTACATATCTCACGAGGAATCCCGAGCTTATGTGCTGACTACATATTTTAACCTGTCAATGCATTTTATTTTTATTTCTGTGTACACCTATCCCCCGATTTACACGTTTTTCTCAGGAGCGTATCTACCGTGTAAATCGGGGGATAGGTGTATATAATTTTCTACTGCCCTTATTGCAATGATTAAAAATAATGGGTGGGCATGGTTCATCGGTGTTGAACCCTCCCAGCGGTTTCGTCAGTTTAATCTGCTACTAATACATCATATTATAGCATAGAAATCAAGTCTTTGTTTATCTGGAGATGTGAAAGTATTTATTGATAACGTCATCACGACCAGTCAACAAATTATTAACAAACCAACCAAACTATCTACAGCTAGACAATATTGAGCAAGCAAGCTAGGTAACTAAATAATGATTTTACAAATATAAAATAATAAATCTGTTTCATATATTTTCATTGAATAATTAAATTAAGTAAATATATGTCGTAAACCCGGGTAAGCCAACAAGTGAGTTGGAAGCAGTCGGGGTTGAGTGGCAAGGCGTGCAGAATGGAAAGTCCGCACGGGACAGTAAGGACAAAGTTTGGGATCAAAAGACGCTCTCCTAGTACGTCTCACGTGGCACCAGGACCATGGGAAAGTTGAGGATTAACTGAGGAAAGCTCGGCGTCCTGCATGAAGCCGCAGAGGCAGGGAGGAACCAAAGCAGCGGCCACGAGGGCCGCCGTGAGACCTTGCACTGAGCAGGCCTCTCCGAAAATATCCACTGTAACCTAACTGTCAACATCTGGACCGACGCCCCTTCTTTGTCCCTCTCTGGATCCCCTGGGTGTCCGGTGGCAAGCTGGTGTCACTTTGAGACGACTAGAAAAGACGTCATACTTTATTACTTACGTATCACATTGTTTAAATTACGATATATATTTCTTCGCCACAATATTGTTATACTGTCCTGGATAGTTGGCTTCATGTCAACATTCGATGGTTCCATATCAATATTATAAGTGAGACTAGAACATAGAGTAATCATTAAACAAAGTGATTTTATTGATGAAAGTATTTACAATTTGTCGTGTCGCTCTGGGCCAACGAAACCACTCTTATACTTAAAAACAAATATTCTTTATTTGTCAAGCTGAAAGCTACAGTAGCAAAAGGAGTTTAAGGCAACAAGACTTCTCTATTCCTAAGGCTGGACTGGACTCCTTAACTTGATTCATAGTCCTATTTATAGCACAAATACGTTAAATTGTAACTATGTAAATATGAAAAATATGAAAAATGGACACTTCGGCCAGTTGGAGGCTTTTATTTTCCCAACGTTTTGACAAAAATCTTTTGTCTTCGTTAGGAGAAATAAATAAAAATAAAGCATTTGGCGAGGTGTTAAAGAACAATTTTTAACCTCGTGCCAAATGCTTTATTTTTATTTATTTCTCCTGACGAAGACAAAATATTTTTGTCGAAACGTTGGGAAAATAAAAACCTCCAACTGACCGAAGTGTCTATTTTTCATATAAATATATAGCCGGCTAGGCAGCCTCTATCTTTACGACATGTTGCTGTTGTTTCTTATCCCCTTGTGTAAAGATTACACCAATTCCATGAGTTCATGCTCCTCGAGCTGTTTTATGATGAGCAGCGGCCTCTCCCAAAGGTCCTGTTTAGTGCATCTAATACAAGCCAAAATGTGTTCTGGAGCTGCAGGTGCCAAGCTACATTTTGGGCAAGTAGGGTAGATTTTTTTATTATTTTCTATCTTCAATGGCTTGAGATGGCCTGTTCTAAATCTTGTTAGTGTTGTTTGATGCTGTCTATTTCTGATGTTCAGAGTTCCTCCTGGGTTTACTCCACTGTACCAACTGTGCTTAGGTGGGATCCTCCAGTTTTTGTTTATTTTTGTTTTGGCTACTGTTTCTATTTCTTTAAAAGTAAGTTTATTTTTCTGTGGCAAGGGTTTTTTGTGCCTTTTTTCGCTAACACATCAGCAGCTTCATTGTCTTCAATGCCAACATGTGAGGGTATCCATTGAAGGTGAATTTTTGAGGTTTTTGAGAGTTTTTGGAGATAGCCAATTATGTTCCTGCTTACTTTGTCTCTAAGTTCCCCTGTATGATTCAAGTGTTGTATGGCACTTCTACTATCAGTGAGAATTCAGATATCTTGATAATTAGTATTTCTAATGGATTTTAAGGCTTCATAGATGGCTATAAGTTCTGATCTGAAGACTGAACAAAAATTTGGGTTTCTTCTGTTCATTTTCTCAATGCCATTTATGGTTTTAATGAGACAGCCACTGCCAGTGTGTCCCAACTCATCTCTGCTACCATCGGTATAGATAGTTATTGCATTTTTAGGAATGTTATTAATTATTTCTAATGATAATTGTTTTAAGTATTCTGGATTTTGATATTGTTTGTTGGTGGGTTCATTTAAAGTGTCATTAAAAATAACATTTTGTAGTGGTTTGCATGGAGAATTTTTCTTATATATATATAGAAGATGGTTTTTAAAAATATCTTTTAGTTTCATGATGCTCGAATAAATTCTGAAAGCTATGTGAAAAGTTTTAATATTAATTGATTAGGCTAATTTTTTCTTGAGGTAGCGAAATACCCGCTCTATCAATTTGTAGCCAGCAACAATTCCATAATAGGTGATGGACAGAAGTAGAAATTCATTTGGGCAGAGTATGATAAGGACTGGGGCAATAAACAGCACCCATGCTGGGAATGTCGCAAGAAAAATATTCTGGCAGTATAGGTCCCCTTTGTATTCTACCACTGGTAGGAATGTTTCGGACTCTTTATACTCCAGAACAACAGTCTTTTTTGAAATGGATGGGGCAGTTTCATTTAAATTTCTTTGGAAAAAAGAAATTGATCCTTGTTTTCTTTCATCATCAGATGGTATCTCCAAGGGAGGTATTGGTTGGGAAATGCTGGGTAGATTCAGGTAATTAATATGATCAACATTTTCAATAAAATAAATGTGATTTTTTTTCTTGTGGAACATTTTCAAAATTATGGTCAGGTAGACCGGTAATGTAGAAGAATTTTGTATTTGGTGGCTTTTTAGTTCGCTTTAGAAAAAAAGAACAAAATCTCTTCCATTTTTTAGCCATTTTGGTAAACTATATATATAAAGCTTTTTAAATTCTAATTGTTATATTTATAATGAAGTTCTATTGTTACATATATTTTGATATCAACACTACATCTGAGTGCATGAATGAATAGATGAAAATACATAATAAAATAAATGATACCTATATATACAATGTATCCACAAGGGGGGTCGGTGGAAGGATGGTCTAAATCATTGGTTTTCAACCGCTACGACCCGGGTTCGATTCCCGCATTAGACACTTTTTTTCTTATAAAAAAAAATGCTTCAATGTCCCCCTATTCTTAGAAAAGCACAACCACACCAGCGAGTGAGAGTAACGAAATGGGGCTTTTACGATATGTAAATTGTGCTATACAAAGAGCAAATATGCAAAGAGCAAATATGCAAAGAGAAAATATGCAAAGAGAAAATATGCAAAGGGAGAATATGTAAAGATACAACACAATTATTTTCAATCTTAAAAAAAAAAAACTAAGATATATCTAACCACAAAATATTTACAAATAAAATGCTGATGTCACTTAACTAATGATGATAAGCTGAGTAAACCATCACAGATTATTCTATGACATTATTTACATTATATTTTGGCGTTCAAAACAAAAAGATTTTCCACAGAACGAAGTATAAAAACATGATTAACGTCATCACGTAACACCGTGTGTTGTAACAGCTGATGTTGTGT
This sequence comes from Cordylochernes scorpioides, assembly GCA_030710605.1. Lineage (NCBI taxonomy): Eukaryota > Metazoa > Arthropoda > Arachnida > Pseudoscorpiones > Chernetidae > Cordylochernes > Cordylochernes scorpioides. Next base: position 137,555,780 of record CP092865.1, read on the forward strand.
TGCTAAACGATCCAATAACAATAAAGGAAACAACCATAGCAATTAACAACAGCAGGTGGAAACTGCCCGTAACTTCTTATAAATCCCAGCCGATACCTGTCTTTTTCTCAAACAGACGAGAATGAAGACCCTGACACTCATCTTGATCCTTGTACTGGCTGTGGCCATCCAAGAATGCTATGGTAAGTCTTCTGACTCTTCAAAGTCGTTCTCAAGTAGCGTCATCGGCTCGCAGATCGGCCATGTGTTATGGCCAGTATTTTCACCATCCATATATTCTCATGCCAAGAAATGGCCGCAGCCTTGCAGAAAATTGACATGGACCCAGAGCAGCAGCTTTACACACCAAAGATAGAGAAATTTGATGTGATAGAGATGCATGAAGACATCTAAGGCTCTCCATTGGACATGACAACAACAACAATATTTTCACCATCTTCAGCCAACTTCTGAAAGTGACGGTATGATCTCATGTTAGGCCTTGTCTTTAATCTAGACTGTTCGAGGTGTTCTTTATTTGGAACATACCTTACTGTAATACCCTCTAAAAACTTTTTCAAATGCATTTATATGTTTTGTACAATATTCTATACCATGTTTTCTAAGCAGTTTATCCAATATATTAACTTCTATCTATATAAATAACAACAACAAGCCTTTTATTGGGGACATATTCCATGCACAGGATTCTCCCAGGATCCCAGGCTTACATGCGGCTCTTTTGTTCTCAATGTTTCTTCACTTGCTCAGCCCTGTAAAACTTGCCACTGCATTGGATTTATTCTTTGTCGTCCTAGACAACAGAACCTCCAGAGCAAGATGATTTGATCGAATTTTATTTAAAGAAAGGATTCCTCTAAAAACTTTGTCAACTCTCGCACAAAGAATAGGACATCTTATCTCTATTCCACTTCATAAAATATTATTAACTTATAAAGTCTAAACTCATAGACAAAACTTAAGGAAGTCTAAAGCCGGAAGATATCGCTGGTAGTCTTTTTTTGAAGGAGACAGAGTCAATTTTGTTCACACTTGGTTATCTCGTGTGTCTTCAATAAAGGTCACTGTAATATCTTTCAGAGTTATTGTCTGAAACCCGATATGCATGCTAAATGGTACAACTTCCTTAAGTTTTGTCTATGAGTGTACTTGGAATGTATTGGGAAAGTTAAAAGAGATATTTAACTACATCCATCAAAAAGTAAAGACCCCATAAATCTCTACAAAAAGCTAGGTAATATACAAGTCTTACAGCTTGTACAACTGACAATTAACTCTGAAGTAGTCTTCATGACCAATTTGGTAGATCGTTGAGGTACAGCTTACATCATGCTGACGAGAGACAAAATCATATACGTGGTTGGTTGGCTATTCTTGATATACCAGGGAAAAAAGCCAATATTTGAATTTGTAATTACAAAATGAGAAAAATCGACGATAGAAGCTGAATGTTGAAGCAGCCATGTTATGCAAATTTCATCGGCATGCTCAGGAAATCACTCTGTGTCGTTAATTCAGAAATTTGGATAAAAGAAGAAAGGACCCATAAAATAATTTGGGAGAAACCTTCACAATATATTTGTCCATTTTTGAAAAAAAAGTGAATGCGAAGAATTTTATTTCAAACTTATTTGCACAATTAAGAGAAAAACATCTGATCGTGTAACTGAAATTTGCTAAAGGCTTGCGCCATTTTCTTTCAGTTTTCCTCTCAGGAGATGCATTTTTTCATAATTTGAGTACAAAATTCGCTATTATTTTGGTTATATATAGGTTTTTAAATATAAAATATTACTGGAGGTTGATGTTCATGTGCCAAAAGTGGAACCTCTCACTTTCGGGCTTTGGTCCTCATTAGTACAGGGGACAGCTTCGATTTCATAACATCCTACCAGATATATTATGAAATCGGAAAAATTTATCAAAAAAAGTGTTAAGTTGGTGAGTTGACAGGACCGATTTTCAAGCTAGAATACAACATAAAGTTTCTGGAAGATGATATTCATGTACCAAAAGTGATATCTCTAATGAAATTTAAAGGCAAACAGGTTGGCTTTTGCTTGAATTTGTCAAAACTGGTGTTGTAACTCATTCCTTATTACCATCACTATGTCTATCACGCACCACTCGTTACTTACCCAACTGGAACCATTGGAGAAGAACTGCATTCTACAATGGATTCCTGCCCATGTTGGGATCGGGGGGGATGAGATGGCAGATGAATTGGCAAAGGAAGTCAGAAAGTTGAGCCAAAGAAAAGAACACATTTCAGTATTTGATGCTGATGCTTTGGAAAAATACAAGATAATTCAATAAAATATAAGAAAAGATCAAATATGCGAAATAAACTATGAGAGAAGAATTAAAAAACTAAAACAAGACATAGAACAAAACACTATAAAGGAATGACAATACACCCAGATGGCACAAGAACCTACAGGACATTCAACAACTGTCCTGGTGTGGAACTAACACCTACCCACATATTCTCATGCCCAGCAATGGCCGCAGCCTTGCAGAAAATTGACATGGACCCATAGAAGCAGCTTTACACTCCCAAGATAGAGGACATTGCATTTGCTGTGATAGAGATGCATGGAGACATCTGAGGCTCTTCATTGGACACGACAACGACTACGTTTTGTACTGAAGTGATAAACAAATATGTTTTAATATATTTCTAAAAAGAATAGCTGCCGCTTTTGTTACATATATAGTTTTCACATTAATTATAATTGTTAATGTTGTCATGTGAAAAGTTTATCTAGATATCAAACTTTCTCAATGGATGTGTTCCAAGCTGTGGCTATCGAGATAAAAAAAATGCTCAGAACATTTACTTAAAAACGAATCCTATTTCAAAGATCCTAATGAAAGGAATTTGCGACTACTTTTCCTAAAATTTATGAATCTCTTGTTTCGATGTCTGGCAAACATGATTTGAAGCCCAAGGTGAGCATTTAAAGATTCCCTTGGAAGCTTGCTGTGAGATTCCAACAAGAACTTATGATCCAGAATAGATCAGTGAGGACCTACAGGTCAGCTTCTAGAAAGTCACAATAAATCTGTGTTGTGAAAATACATTAAAACTAATGATTTTAAATAAGAAATTTGTGCGCGATACAAGAAAACTGATCTAGCTTTTAAACCACCAGAGAGATAGGGCGAAATAACCAAACAAATAATAGTATTAGGATAAAAGAAGATCGTCTGAAGAAAATATAAGCTTATGTCCATAGGTTCTCTAAACACCCCTAAACTGCCTTCCATAGTAAATACAGGGTATATAAGAAAAACAATACATACAATAGTAGAGCGGTCTGGATATTAATTTGGCGAAACTGCTGAGAGGGTTTACCACTAATGAGCCAAGCCCTTTCATTCAATAACTTTTATCATTGCACACACAGTGTAAAAGGTCTAGAGATAATATTTAATATGTGAAAAGAAACATATTGCCACAAAAATAAGTATGTGGAATGGTTGTGTGCGTGTTAGTGTGGCTTGTGGAAAGGCCACTGATAAAATTATAATTATTTTTATAAAATAAATTAATTTATTTAAAGCCAGAAATATACAGAGAGGAAAGAAGTAACGGCCGCTGGAAACAAGCCTTGTTGTTGACGACGCGCGTGCTAAGAGTCCCGGATGTCGCCCGTGCATGCGTAGTGAGGTGTTCTCCCAGCTCGCGCTTGCCGAGGCGTAGTGAGGCCGCCACACTACTGCCCGTATGTGTAGTGAAGCTTTGTCCGCGCTCGCTGAAGTAAAGTCGCCACAAGTATTATAATAAAATAAATAAGTTGTTTCGGATACGATCATTGCCTCACTTACTAAGCTCGGAAAGCTTGCCGCATCCTGGATATGTCTGTTCTTATCTAAATAGTTGTGACAGAGCTTGATTGTATCTTCTTTCCAGACTTCTGGTCTCCAACCGAATTGAAGCCTATATGCTTCCTTAAAAGTGCCCACAACACACTGATGACACTAATAATTCACCAACCAACACCCGATTTATAACTGACACACGTTTTTTAAACTTACACACATCCTTATATACAGAATTATAATTACAAATATGTAAATCTTATGAAAAAAAAAAGAGAAATTTATATAGCCGGCGTCTCCATAAGTATTTGTTCCAAACTAACTTCTAACAAACAAATGATATTTAAAAAAATCAAACAAGGAACTTACGGACAGTGCAATAAGGAAACTTAATTGAGATCTAGCTGGGGAAGGAGTCAAAGGGTGTTCAATGAAATACTAAAAATAACTTGATAAAGAGGCGTGCTAGACTTGAAAAGAACTATAAAATACATCTTTAACGGCCATACTAGACTAGCGACTACTTTCAAAAATCCCAAACCCGCTCTATTAAAACAATATGTTCAATATAAAAATTCGAAACTAGTATAGACGTGTAAGATTCTTTTTAAAAATTAAACAATTTCTATTGCCCTTACTGCAATTGAAAAATTAATGGGAGGACCTCGATTATAAGTGGTGAACCCTCCCAGCGGTTTTTCCATTGCAGTAAGGACAGTAGAATTGTTTAATTTTTTTTTTTAATCCTACGCGTCTAAAATAGTTTCGAATTTTCATAACAGATAGCGCGCTAATGTATCATAATATATTCAATGATTGCCATCTACTTAAATCCGACCAGTGACCTCAAAAATTTGTTCCCTAAAGTTCCCCGTTATTTAATCAAATAACATTTTATGTGAATTTTATGTAAACTCCGCCTTTGTCAGTCCCAAGCCCGGATGTAAAAGGAGGAGGGGGAGCAGTAACAAGCTCACTAAAAAACTTGGGCTCAGCTGGCCTGGCTGATAGTACCCTGTGAGGGCTCCTAATCCAGGGATACAGGATGATCAGCGTTTGTACTCCATGTTAAGAGCGGCTGCACATGGTGTCTGTTCCTCTTGTCAGAGGCGGCCATTTCTTTTGGAGCTAAGTCGGCCTGCCACTGAGTAGTGCTCCCAGTATTAATGACAAAGGCAAACGCATTCTACTTCACCCAGTCATGATGGTTGTCAAATTATTGACTGTATTGACTCATCCATTGATGTGCTCTACTCTTCCCCAGCAGACACCATCAAAAGTCTCAAGCTTTACAAGCTTGATACCCTAATATGATTGAGCGGAGATAAGAAAGAAGAAAACATTTTATAGAGAGAAATAGTCTAGTGGGGATTTTTGTAAATAACGATGATATAATTGCATAATTTTATTTGTCTAAATATTGGTCTAAACAGCGATGTTTAATGAAGTGTTTTAGGGTATGAAATCTAGGAAATTTTGTCATCTTATTTAATAAGTTGATTTTTCAAAAAATAAGGAGCAGTCTTTAGAAATATTTAAAACTTAGTTCAAATCATTTTAGGTCTCTCCATACTCAGGTAAGACCTTTTACCAATTTTGGCAAAGATCTAGATTGACCTACCACTATAAAACTGTGCTCAGGGGGAAATGGATTCTCCAGAATTCTTTCCAACATTCTGGGATCCAAAACACAAGAAGTTTTCAGGCCGAATGTGGATATTCTTAAATTCATCTGATTAAGGATATACAGTAGAACATACTCCATGAGAGGACACTCACGCTAGAGGACACCTCTCTATAAAGGACAGTTTTATTTACAAATTTACCATTTTTACTATTTAGTAACTCTCCTGTAAGAGGACACCTCTCTCTAAAGAACACTTTGGCTCTACAATTAGGTGTTGTCCTTTACAAGAAGGTTCTACTGTACCCGAAAGCTATTATATATAGCCTTTTTCTTAAATAATAATAATTTTTTATTATATTGTTCAATAAATTGATAAAAAGGGAGTAATCACTCGAAATATCTTAAAAAAATTTTTTTTCTTTCTTTTTTCCACAGAAATTCAGATACGCCATTTTAAATATAAATATTCCATTGGGATTTCCTTTTGACTCAAATAATAGAAAAGCTGAAAGGTGTAATCTTTCCTTTTATACTTTTATCTAAGTCTGCAAATCTCTGACAAATATGAATGCTAGAGTTAAAAAGTTGCATTTGTCTTTATTCCATTCCAGAATGGCTGAGGACCGTTGTGTAACAGGGGCGGAAGGCCGGCTTTGGCGCGACGGCCAGCTGTGGCAAGGGACCTACAGCAGGGGAAGAAGAGGTGAGTATGCAAATACTTTACGCCATGACACCTTATGTAATTATATGTCCTTTATTATTATATTTTCAATTACACTCATTGATAAAACATAAGGAAGTTGTATATTTTAGTATGCATATCGGAATTCAGACAATAACTCTGAAAGATATTGCAGTGACCTTTATTGAAGACACATGAGATAACCAAGTGTGTGTGTGAACAAAATTGCCTCTGTCTCCTTGAAAAATACTGATAACCGGCAACATCAAAGACTTTCCACTTCCCTAAGTTTTGTCCAAGAGTATATATTGTGTTTTGTTATTTTAAACAATATAAACAATACATTAAAACGTCTTGGTGGCTTTTCCTTTCTAATATTTTAGGGAATCGCACTCCTAAGTCAGGTTCTATCACATTTACATTTTTAAGCCTTCCAATAACTTAAAGATATTGACGCGAACGTGCTTGGAATGCAGATTAAGATTGACAAACAAATGGTAAACTAACAGAATTAAAGTCTTCAAAGGAAAAAAAAGGTCCAAGACAAGTTAGGCTATATATTTGTATTTTATTCTCTAAGACTTCAATGATGTGTTTTAAACTCATTTTCACAAAGACTTCGATGAATATTGTTATATTAAATAAAAATTGAGATGTCGAATGAAAAGACAAAGTGGAGATCTGTGTGATCCCTTGTGCGAAATGTCCCGCTCCACACACAGTTCACGTACAACGACACCGACTTGTAGACTGATCCGCTGACATCTTCATTCAGTCGTCAACATGGTCTGGTAAGCTTAACGATACCTCAGCAGTTAGGTCGCGGAGATATACCTCGAATAAACTTAGACGTTAAGTCTTTAAATGATTTGCAAACATGTTTCTTTATTCAATCAGCAAGCGGTGAAAGCCACGAATCGCACTATACTCCTCTCTACTCTACTCCTGACACAGGTAGCATCCCATTTTTATAACGTAAAAAAAAAAAAACAATAAAAAAGATAAATTCAAAATAACTATTCACATAAAATAGTGTTTAAAACGATATTCCTAGCGACGGCATACATTGCGAAAGGGCTTACGAACACCCTCGAGTTTTCTGTCTTTGTAGTTCTACTTTGTGAACTATAGCTAGGTTCGACATAGTATTTTTATCCTGCCTCTTGTTTTCTCACTATATGCAAATGAACATGGTTATGCAAATATGTTAATGGACGCTGCCTATCAATTTTTGAATATGTAATTATGACTGTTGCGACTACTAAAGTAGTCAACTTTATTTTTATGTAAATATTTTTGTAATCTAAAAACAAAGAAAAATATTTGTAAATTTATTTGAATGTATAAATTAGTATGTAAATTTCTTTTAATGTATAAATTGACCGTGCTGTTCAATAAAAAAGAGTTCTGGATAAGGTTTGGACAGTTGATAGTCGTCCTTAGAGCCTCTTCCTTGGAGTTACCGAGCTGGTCAAGTAGCTGGACTAAACACTAAGTTGTCTCTCAAGGTAAAGAGAGACATCAATCTATATTGAGAACCCTCAATAATGACAGTGTTCTTTATATAATGTTTAGGACAAAATAACAAAGCCTCCGAGGTTGTGTTTCTTTTTTTATTTTTTTTATAACGTTTGATACTCTAGCTTTCGGGTATGGTGGCTCTTCTACAGGAGCAACGCGAATGGTGGTGAATCGTTAGTAGCTGCTATAGTACAGTCTTTTCTGTTTGTTGATTATATTGGTATAAAAGGTTTTTGGGTTACTTAGGTTGAAGGTGTGACCTGTATTTTGAGTGTGTTGGAATAAAAGGGAATTTTTATCTTTTCTATTTATGGATCTGGTGTGCTCATTCATTCTATCTATTTCTTGTCTGCTGGTTTCGCCTATGTACATACTATTGCATTGGTTGCATTCTATTGAGTATATTTACCTAATATATTTACATCTTTACAAATTTTTCATAAAAGAACTATTAATTTCTTGATATATGCTAAGTATCCAGACTATTTACATCTTTCTAAACTAAGGTAAAAACTATTATATAACAATTTAACTTATGAGATTTGAATTAGCTATGGAACAGAGTTATGAAACAAGAGTTACTGTATTAAATATGGGGAAGTGTACATTTTTTAATTGCTATTTATGAGTTCTGTATATGATTCTGGAATTTCAATGTGCCTATTGATGCTTGCGTGTTTTAATGATAAAAAAGCTTCTAAGTACAGTCTTTTCTGTTTGTTGTTTATATTGGTATAAAAGGTTTTTGGGTTACTTAGGTTGAAGGTGTGACCTGTATTTTGAGTGTGTTGGAATAAAAGGGAATTTTTATCTTTTCTATTTATGGATCTGGTGTGCTCATTCATTCTATCTATTACTTGTCTGCTGGTTTCGCCTATGTACATACTATTGCATTGGTTGCATTCTATTGAGTATATTGCTTGACTGTTGTATATTGGTGAGTTATGGCTATTGTTTTTTGTTATGGGATTTCTGACTATTGCGCCTATGTTGGGTGTGTTTTCGTAATATGTCTTTATACCATATTTTCTAATTTCTCGGGCTATTGTTACGCTATTAGGGGAGTACGGTATGATGCAAATAGATTTGTATGTTTGACTATTGTTTGTGTTATTTGGGTTATAAAAGTGCCTTAATGTGAAATTTTTTGGGTATCCGTCTGTGGTGAGATATTGAATTATATTTTTAGTTTCTATTGCTTTACATGTGTTGTTGGAGCAATGTGTGTATATCCGTTTTGTTAGGGTTTTTACTGTTATTTTGTGGCTTAGTGGGCAGTATGACGAATATTGTATGAAATTGGGTTGGAATGTAGGCTTGTAATATACTGTGGAAGTGTACTGTGAGTTGTTTTTAGTAATGAGGATGTCTAGGAATGGTAAGGAATGATTGTTTTCTTTTTCTATGGTAAAGTTTATTTCACTATGGAGGCTATTTATTTCAGTTAATATATCGTTAATTTTATCTGTTTGGCAAATACAAAAAATGTCATCTATGTATCTTTTCCAGGTTTGTATTATATTAGGGAAACGACTGATTATGGTTTGGTCTATGTGTCTCATGACTATTTCGGCTAGTGGGGAGGATAAAGGACTACCCATAGGGGAGCCATTGGTCTGTGTATAGTATTTAGAGTTAAAGGTGAATATGTTTATTTTTAAACTTAGGCTTATCAATTTTGTGATTTTGTCGGAGGTGCTGTTGTCGATACTGTGTTGCGAGGGGAAGTTTTTGGTGGATTCTATAATTAAAGGGTGGGGTAAACTGGGGTATAAGTTTACGACGTCGAAAGAAACCATAGTGTGATTATCCCTGTAGGGGGTATGCCATATTTCTTGTATAAACGTAGGAATGGAGTTAATAGTAGTGTGGCTATTGCTATCTCTGAGTATGGGCGTAAGGAACATATTTAGGAATTTCGCTAAGGGAGCTGCTGGAGAGAGATAATAGGCAACTATTGTCCTTAATGGTATACCTGTTTTGTGGAGTTTTGGCAATCCGTATATGTATGCTTCTGTGTTCATCTTGGATATGAAGTTCTTAAGTTCCTCATCAGATATTGTTTTTTGTCTTTGCAGGTGTCTTAGTTCCTTTTTGAATTTGTTATAAGTTTCTATTTTTTTTCTAATTCGGAAGCAGGTTCGTAGTATCTATGATCATTCAGGGTGGTGTGCATCTTCTCGATATATTCTGTTGTATCCATTATAACCGTTTGGGCGCCTTTGTCTGATCTAGTTATGACTATTTCGCTTTTATCTCTAAGTCTTCTGGCTATGGTTTTGTTCGCGGGGTTTGATTTTGGATTATTTGGGGTCTTGCTCAATGTGGTTGTTACAATATTCCTTATTTTAGCTTTTTCCTGATGATTCAGCCCGTTAATAGAGGCCTCTAAACCTGCGATGATTTTTAGATTATCACTTGTTTTCATGTTTCTATGTTTCAATCCTTTTGATAAGAATTTAGTTTCATCCTCTGTGAGTTCGGTGCTGGATAGGTTGACGATTTTAGGCTGCTGTTTTTCTGAGTTGAACTGTATTTTATATTTCATTGACCAGTATCGTAATTTTCTATTGTGTTTTTTATCCATTTCTGCGTTTAATGTCTTGATGTCCTGAGTTGTTCTGGTTATGAGATTCACCATTATATCCGGATGTACTTTTTGAGATGTGATGGATATTAAATCTTTGATAGTTTTTGAAGTGAGCCGTATGAATGAATGGCATCCTTTAATTCGTGATTTCAGTAACCCTTTCTGGGTTTATTTTATGATCTTGGCAGAAAATGGATTCCTTACAGGATCTTTTACTCTGAGTGAGGGCGGGATAAAGGCATATCATATTCATATTAAGGCACTTTTATAACCCAAATAACACAAACAATAGTCAAACATACAAATCTATTTGCATCATACCGTACTCCCCTAATAACGTAACAATAGCCCGAGAAATTAGAAAATATGGTATAAAGACATATTACGAAAACACACCCAACATAGGCGCAATAGTCAGAAATCCCATAACAAAAAACAATAGCCATAACTCACCAATATACAACAGTCAAGCAATATACTCAATAGAATGCAACCAATGCAATAGTATGTACATAGGCGAAACCAGCAGACAAGTAATAGATAGAATGAATGAGCACACCAGATCCATAAATAGAAAAGATAAAAAATTCCCTTTTATTCCAACACTCTCAAAATACAGGTCACACCTTCAACCTAAGTAACCCAACAACAAACAACAAACAAAACAGCTTTATTAGGGCATCTAGCCCTGTACGGATTCTCCGTGGAGTTACAGACAATATTAACCATAAGAGAACAGATGAAAATAGAGTATTTACAATTAAGGTATGGCAAACAGGGTGACTTTTTATTGTGCCCCTGTTCTTTTCTCTTCCATGAGTGCAATTTTATTCCCAACCGCTTTTTGAAAGTTGAACAGTTCAATTGCCCAACTTTTCTTATCTGAAACAGTTTTTATTAGCTTTATTGAGTTCAAATGCGGTCTAGGAAGACTTTTCAGGATATTTTTTCTCTCTCCTTCCAGATCCCCGCATTCAGCAATAAAATGGTATATTTCATCAGTTATCTGACTTCCACATAACCCACAGTACAAATCTTCTTTCTTAATTGCGTAAATATGATTTTCTTTGATCATTGTTGACATTAATCTGATCTGTGCAATAAAACTCACTAAAGCTGAAGACAGATTGCATGAAAAGCAATTTTCTGGAATAAATGAATCATAAAGTAACCTATAGTTTGAGTATGTTTTCGTAAGAGATAATTTTGCCAGATCTTGCTGCAATAGCTGTTCAATTTTTATTTTTAGTATATTCGGAAGTTCGATCTGTATGTCATCATAATTTAACCTATAGTTTAGCCATGTGAGTCCACAATGATTGATGATATCCATAATATTCTTACAGAATCCTATAGGTTTTTTTGTCATTAAGGTAATTTCCTTCAATCTATTCCAGCATAGCTTAGGTAGTCTATTGTCTTCCATTTTTTGTAATCTAATGAAATATTTCAAAATTAATTTGATCGTTGTAAAAGTCAAAGATATTCTGCCTGTTTCCAGCCTTACAATGTACCCTGGTATATATCTTGGTAGATTCAGAAAATTTTTGATAAACGTATTCTGTAATTGGTCTATAATATCCGTATTGTCCCAAGCCCACACAGGGGCCGCATAGAGCAGTATTCATTTAATAACTGAGTCAAATAGATCCAGAGCAACTTTTAATGAGTTAATTTTTTCTTTTTTTATCAGTCTAATAGTTGCATTTATTGCCGTATTTGCTTTGGCTTTATAAAAGAGGGCTACCTTTTTACTATTAATAGTGGAAGTGAATGGATATCCCAGATATGTAATATTGGACGCAACAGTCAGTGGGGTGTCACCCCAGTACCAGTTTTCGTGTCTTGCCGGTCTTCCTCCATTTCTGAATACCATTATTTTGGACTTATTTTCATTTAAAACTAATTTGTTCTTATCCAGGTAAGACTTTAGTAAATTGATTTTAATTTGAAGATTAATTTTCGATTCTCCAATTATGGCTATGTCATCCGCATACATAAGTAGGTGTAAAACACCAAAATCAGGGAGATGAAATCCTGTAAGTGCCGAGTTATTATAAAGTTCTATTAGGTCGGCCATATATAGTATAAATAAAGTGGGGAAAGTGATTCTCCCTGCAACACTCCAGAATTAATTTTCACATTACTTGAATATTGTCCTTTCCATCGGATAGTGATCTTAGCTTCTTGGTAAAAGTTTTTTATCAGCATTGCAAATTTATTGCTAATGCCCATTTTATGCAATTTTTGCCAAAGTAAATCATGTGGGACTGTGTCGAAAGCTTTAGTCAAATCGACGAAGAAGACATATAGCTTGCCTCGTTTTCTTCTCAGAGATAATTGGATGAGTGAATTCAATAGTATTATGTGGTCAGTGCATGATCGGTTCTTACGGAAACCTGCTTGGTTTTCTAAAATAATCTCTCTTTTTTCTATCCAGTTGTTTAATCTGTTTCTTAGTATTGTAGTAAATAATTTAGATATATTACTGCAGAGGGCAATCCCTCTGTAATTTGTTGGGTTATTCTTATCACCGCTTTTATATATAGGGTGTACTATTGAGTTCGTCCAGAGTTGCGGGTATTTTTCTGTGGACATTATTTTGTTGAATAGGTTTTTCAATTTAATTAAAGTCGGTATTGGTAAATTCTTTAGCAACTCATTTGGTATACCATCGAGTCCCACTGCTTTGCCATTCGCTAGTTTTTTTACTACATCATGGATCTCTTCAAGGGTTATTTCCGCGTCTAAATCTGGATCTTTCCAACCGATCATCTGGTTTAACGTAAAAGTAGCTTCTTTATTTTATTTGTTCAGTAAATTTTTATAAAATAAAAACCATTCTTTTATATCAATCTCACCTTGTATTATTGGTTTTTTTCTGAAGGATGCAATGGCATTCCAGAAGGATTTGGGATCTTTGGCGTTTTTTATCCTTTCATTCTTGTCCTTGTTGAATTCATCTCTTTTTCTTTGCAGGAGCTTAAAATATTCCCTCCTAGCCTCAATATATTTTTGGCGGTCGTGTATGTTATTTGAGTTCCTACATCTTTGTAAACTTACTTTGGTCGTTTTTTTTCATAATATAGCAATCTTTGTCATACCAAGGTTTTGAAAGTTGGTGTCGTCGTTTAGCAAATTTAATTATATTTGCCGATTCCATTGCCGTGTAGATCTGTTTAGTAAAATTTACTGTTTCTGTGTTAATATCGGTTTCATTTCCAACTTCAATATCACTTAAATTATGTTTTAGCATCTCCACATTTTCTTTCGTCCAAATGAATTTTCGTGTTAGTATTTCATTTTTGTACGAGGATTTAATAGCTTCATACCCAGTATTAATTTGTAAAACAATTGGTAAGTGGTCTGAATATGAAAGTTCTTCGATCCACATATCCGATATGATCTGTGTTAAACCGTGTGTGTACATGAAATAATCCTAAACAGATGAACCTCTTTCTGAAATAAAAGTGAATGAGCCGTGCGTGTCACCCTTAGTTCTTCCATTAGCTATTGTTATAGAATTTGAATCAGTGAAGGAAATTAGTTTTTCAGATAGTTTCGAAGATATTAGGTCTTTAGATTTCCTATATTTGTTGAGGGGTGAATTTAGTTTCAGTGGGTTATGGAAGCCTCCAGCATTGCCTATTCTAATATTGATGTCACCAGCTATTAGCACTTCGTTACCTTCACTCATGTGATAATCAATATGCCTAAGTAAATTTGTTAAATTTTGTTATTGTAATACATTAGGAGGTAAATAAGCAAACAACAAACATATACTCTCGGTGGTTTTGTCTAGAAATTTGTGCGTCAAGACAGATATCCAGTAAGGGTTTGTTTCGATTTTTCTAACCGTATGTTGGAACTTTTTTTTTATTCCAATCAGAATTCCCCCCGAGCCCCTTTCCCTTTAGTTCTGTCTTCATTGCTGGGCTTTTAATTATGTAATATTCATCTGTTAATAATTCAATAACATCAGTGATCCATGTTTCATTTAGTGCAAAAATTTCGTATTTTTTTAGGTATTCAACGAGTGGAAATATTGATGTTATTCTATTGAATCCATTTATATTCCATTGTAATATTTTAATTTTAGTATCTATATGTTTGGCCTGGGTTACTTGTTTGTCTTTTATTGCCGATTCACAGTTTTTCGTATGTGTATACCTAATTTTAGTTGTATTTCTATCTGATATATTTTCCGTAACCTTTGAGTTTTTAATTTTAGAAGTTTTAGCCGTGAGTGTTTAATCATAAAGTGGCTGTATGGACACTGTATTAGAGATCTGTTTATCAATGGGTTGACTATTTACAAGTGATTGTTTCCTATCTGCCTGCTACAATGAATGCCCATTGGCATCTACAATTTGTCCATCACAGACCTTATATGCTATGCCATTAATTATTAATTTATTGTCCCTTAGCTTAGCTAGAGTACCTTTTTCGACGAGTTCTCTTCTTTTGACATTCAAAACGCGTCGTTGTTCTCTCATCTTCATACTATAGTCCTTCGATAGTGATATCTTAGTTCCTCTTAGATTGAAAGCAGCTTTGAATAGAGTTGTTCTATCGTTTTGTTCTGGGACTTCAACCAGGATCGGTGCACCAGGTTTTCTGGATACTCGGTGGCTTCGCGTGATGTTTATCTTCTCCGTTGTCCGCATATTTTCTTCGATAACCCTCCGTATCCGTTTTCGGCAGTCCTCGTTATTATCTTGTTCTATTCCGTAAAAAATAAGGTTCCTTTCTCTGCTCTTTGCATCCAAGTATTCAAGCTGGTCTTCTAAGTCTTTTATTTTTTTTGGAGTTTTGAGAGAGTGCTGCCTTTGTAACGGTAGAAGATTCCTCTAATTGTTGCAGTCTTTGATTTATATTTTCTACTCTATCGTCGATTGCCGAAAGACGGGATTCCAGCCTCTCACCCCAGTTATCCAGCCTTTTGGTGAGTGCATTTATCAGATCTTTGATATCTTTATCCCTATCTAAGCTTGTTTCCAACGTCGTTTGTTTGGACATCTTAGGGCCTGGATTTTGTTCAATACCAGCTAATATTAAGAGCATTAAAACTACACATATAAGGAGAAAGTTTCGGAAATATTTTGAAAGTGAAATATTGACGCGTGATAAGCAAATCTTTTTGCCGCCGTATGTATCCGGCTTGAAAGTATGTAAATTTAACTCAGAATTCTTGTCTAATAGACATAAAATTATGATGGTAAGATATATTGGATATGAAGGTTTCATTTCAGAGATATATTGAGTTTGAACTTTAGTAAAAATAGAGAAAATATTTTAGTAAGACAGTTCACTTACCGAGAGCGACGTTGCGTGCTGCCTATTCGTGCCGCCTCCTAGCGGAGAATCCCCAACCTAAGTAACCCCAAAACCTTTTATACCAATATAAACAACAAACAGAAAAGACTGTACTTAGAAGCTTTTTTATCATTAAAACACGCAAGCATCAATAGGCACATTGAAATTCCAGAATCATATACAGAACTCATAAATAGCAATTAAAAAATGTACACTTCCCCATATTTAATACAGTAACTCTTGTTTCATAACTCTGTTCCATAGCTAATTCAAATCTCATAATTTAAATTGTTATATAATAGTTTTTACCTTAGTTTAGAAATATGTAAATAGTGTGGATACTTAGCATATATCAAGAAATTAATAGTTCTTTTATGAAAAATTTGTAAAGATGTAAATATATTAGGTAAATATATAGCAGCTACTAACGATTCACCACCATTCGCGTTGCTCCTGTAGAAGGGCCACCATACCCGAAAGCTAGAGTATCAAACGTTATAAAAAAGAAAAAAGAAACACAACCTCGGAGGCTTTGTTATTTTGTCCTAAAGATATCGCAGAGGTTATAATATTGGAATTTATATAATGTTTTTGTGTTTCAGATTTATCCAGACCTGTCTCCTCAACCCTAAGCAGTAAGTTGGCAATGAAGTTCTTTTGCTTTGTTAAACTCTATTTTTTTCATTTAAACACGGCAGAGAGAGAGAGAGAGAGAGAGAGAGAGAGCCATCTATCCGTATGAATTATGCAAATTAGGAATTCAAATTAAAACGCACTGAGAGGATGAAGTTGGCAGAGATGGTCAATAGATGGCGTTCAGTTTTATGTCTATTTTGAATGTAGAGGTGACTTTAATTCTTTTCTGTTCTCAATATGTACTGTGCGTGTTCCAGTTATCCCGAAAACTCTCAACAGGCTGGTGTTTTTCCTAGCAAGTGAGTACTGTAAAATACCGGCTTGTTGTCTGCCCCCCATCAACTCGGGTTTAAAAAAATTATACTTCATATTCTAAATAAAGAAAGCATATCTTGACCAGGAGCACAAGTGCTTTACAGAAGGCAGAGCGCCATCTAGTGGAACAGAAATAAACTAAACATTGATTTAGCCTGTTCCCTGATATTTGGCCAACCCAATTTCTTAATAAATCAAGAAAAGCCATCCACGAACGCGTTTCGCGCTGTTGGCGCTCGTCAGCGTGGAAAAGGCTGTACCACTGCGACCAAAAAGAATTTTGGTCCCAGAGGCTTCTTGAGAAACCAAGAAATGGGTATTTAAGGCCAAATTTGCGTAAATACGCTTAACACATAAAAAAATAATAGAAAAAAAAAGGTCAGGTGTTGATATCTTCTATATATATAAAAATGAATGTTTGTATGTTTGTCTGTTGGTTGGTCTGTATGTCCGGTATACAAATTCGCAGTAGTTCACTAATACAAACCAAAATTTCCATACATAGGTAAAAAAAAACGAGGATGACGATAGGCTATTTTAAAAAATATATAAATCAATTATTAAAACTATATATTCAAATTATTCTAAATAGCTCACGAGCAGCGCCCTTTAGAACGCGGTGGATCTGATGGCGGGGCGCGCCCATTGGCCGCCTGCGAGCACGTGGCTTCCCTGTGCGCGCGCATGCGCCGGGAAGCCACTTGCTCGCCGGCAGCCGACGGGAGCAGTCACTTGCTCGCCGGGAGTCAACGGGCGCAGACATTTACTCGCTGCCAGCCAACGGGCACATGTTTAATGTGTTTGAATTATACATTTAATCATGTAAACCCGGGCGTTGCCCGGGTCATTCGTCTAGTTAAACATAAAGAAAGCATATCCTGACCAGGAGCACATGTGCTTTACAAAAGGCATTTTTATTCTGTTAGTGTGTGTTATATTGTTGCACCAGGCTACGGTTTGGAATATTCTTCAGTCTTGATTCTCTCCTCAGACGCGTCTTATATCTTTCCAGAACGTGTCTCAACCATCCTACAAGGTTAAACCAGTCAATAATAAGACAACTATATTTTTAGGTAACACCTAGAATATCTCTTTATTTATCACATCAAAGTTTAAAGCGGGTTGGGTATTCAGTGTATCAAAATACAAATGATTTTATAGTACATAATATTTCCTAATAATATTCTGCTTCATAAAAATAAATAAATGTAAAATTTACATTTGAAATATATATGGAAAATAATATTATAAATAATTTTAAAAATAGGCGCATTAATCATGATGCAACAATATATAGATATATGCAAAAATGATAGAAAAATAAATAATAAAAAGGTCAGATATTGATATTATAAACAAAGAAGGCATATCCTGACCAGGAGCACATGTGCTTTTTAGATAGCAGAGCGCCATCTAGTTGAACAGAAATCAACTAAACGTTGATTTAGCCTGTTCCTTGATATTTGACCAACCCATTTTCTTGATAAATCAAGAAAAGTCATCCAATTGGCCAAATATCAGGAAACAGGCTAAATCAACGTTAGTTGATTTCTGTTCAACTATTTATTATTTATCCATCAAATCAGACGCGACATCCCCACAAGGGATGCTTGCGTCAATAACAACACCAAATTCAGATACTATATTACAAAAAGAAAAAAAAATTAAAATAATTACAAGATTTGAAAAGATAAGAAAGAGAACATTAAAATCATTCTTGATTTTACATCACAACCAACGAAATAAACAAACCAAAAATATACAAATAGGTAATAATTAAGGTTTTTTTAACCAAGAGAGAAAATCATAAATATATTTACAGAATTTTCTAAATTTAAAATACGAGTCCTTACTATTTACAAACATAGAAAGATCCTTGTATTCGATGTTTTCCCGGTTTCTGTAGTTCTGGAAGATTGGGCACTCAAGAAGCAGATGACTGGAATCCTGCTTTCTCTTTCCACATAAACATCCCGGATCGTCTATAGCTCCTATTCGAAACAGAAAATCTCCGAAATTTCCATGACCAGTAACGAATTGCACATTGTAAAAGTCAGGGCGGAAATATTTTGGAATGCCCAAAGGGAAAAAGAGACGAAAGTGATCACTTGTATTAGAAAACATATCTTCCATTCTTGTTCTTAAAAATCCATTTATTATTGAAGGAGAATGTGGACTGAACGTTCGTTGGTCTTCCTCGCTTAGTTGGTCCAATTCATATTTAATCAATCTTGATTCGATAAAATCAGTCAGGAATGGGATCTCTGCCAGACAGTGGACACAATTTGAGGAAGATGTTTTAAACGATCTAGTAGCCCAAAGAACAATTTGGTATTGCATAGAATTTAATTTCTGTTTACAGCGGTTATTTATTTGGTAAAACCAAATTTCAGCTCCATATGTTAGAATAGGTCTAATTAGCGTCTTATACAAAATTAACCTTTTATTAGAGTTTATACCCCATATTTTGCCGCTGAGGGAAAAAAAGCAGATTTTTCATGCGATGCGCTTTATGCAAAATCTCATTGATGTGCGGGGTGAAATTTATTTTTGTTCTGAACCTGTGATTAGATAATTTCATTCCCAAAATTTTGATTTCATTTGAAGGCTTTATGACGGTTTTTTGAAATTCCAACTGGAACCTATGGAAATTATGAAAGTGAATCAAGTTTGTTTTTTCTGGATTTATTTTTAACTTGTTTGAGCGACACCATTGAGTGACATAGTTTAGGGTGTTCACTAACTCAGTTTTTAGACCCTCTAAATTATAATGCCAACATATTATAGAGATGTCGTCCGCGTAGCAAATAATTTCAGCGTTTGTTGATTTAAAATTCATTAAAATATCGTTTAGCAAGATGTTCCATAATAACGGTGACAGTGGACTACCCTGAGGACAACCCTTAGTAAGGTTTTTGGAGACCGTTTTGCCACCGTATGACAGACAAACTGTCCTTTTATTATTCAAATAGGATTGGATGATTTGAATCAGAGAGCTGGGAACGTTGTCTAAATCCATTCTTTTTATTATAGCTGGCCACCATGCATTATCAAAAGCCCCTGATAAGTCCACTGCGATCAACGCCGTCAGTTCTCTTTGCTTGTGTTCCAGAATAGTTTCAGTCAGCTCTTTCATAGTAGTAATTGTTGATTTATGCCTGGAGAAGCCATGTTGTCTATGACTCATCAAATTGCTTTCGTCATAAAAGGTAGTAAGTTTATTTTTAATTATATTTTCGAAAATCTTTGAAATGTTTGATAGCAAGGAAATTGGTCTGTAGCTTTTACTAACATCATAACTAGTTTTATCTACTTTAGGAATGATTTTCACAAAAGAGTTTTTCCAATAATCTGGGAAATATCCCAAACTTATACATTTTTCGAATATTTGATGGAGGATTATGGAAATCCTAGGGTAGGCGTATTTTATCATATTATTGCTAATATTATCTGATCCAGGTGCTTTCTTATTTTTCAATAATACAATAATTGATTCAATATCTTTTAGGCTTATGATCACTTTGTTTCTATTATTGTAAATTGGCGAGTAATATCTAGTTGCTTTGTGAAGTTCCTCCTCGGAAGAAATATCATCGTCCGGGAAAAGATCGTTCAATAAACTTTCCATTTTTGAAGTCCTCGCAAAATCCGGTGCGTTGTCTATCAATGGAATCCCTGTTGTGTTAAATGATGCTTTTAAAGTTTTGAAAGTTTTATAAGTGTTCCCAAAAGGATTAGTTGATTCGTTTTCTTCGAGAAAGAATCTCCAGCTTTTAAATTTTGCCCTGTTAATGGCTTTATTATATTTGTTACGAGCAGCTTTAAAAATTTTTTCATTAATTATTTTGCCTCGATAGAATAAATTTCTTATATAATTAAAATCATTTTTCATTTTTTCAAGTTTATTCGTCCACCACTTGAATTTGACTTTGTTTTTGTTTATGGTTGATTTTAACTTGAGGGATGCGTAAGCTGCTTCACTGATAATATCTGTGAGTTTTAAAACAGCTCTATCTACACCTTCGGAATTTTTTATTTGGTTTGCCTCATCCGCGAGGCTTAGCAATTCGGGGGAGGAAAATTTTTCATAAAATGCATTCCAGTTTGCGTCAGTTTCGCTGAATTTCCACGTTGATTTATATCCGTCTATATGACTGTTGTCTTTACTGACGATCCTCGTAGGTTATTGTCACGTGATCGGAGGTGTCCGTCATTATGGATGTATTCCAGTTTTTTAATAGACTGATTGAATTTCTGTTGGAGATAGTGAGGTCGATCACGCTAGAATTACGACACGTTGTAGTTTTAATATTATGGACGAAGAGATTGTGTTGGTTCACTATTGAATGAAGTTTGTGACCGTTTGAGTTTGTCTTTCGGTCATACCAGACGGGATGCCTAGAGTTAAAATCCCCACAAAGCAGAATCGGTTGAATTTTGAAAGTTTCCAAGATTTCCTCAATAAACCTTTGATGGGTTTCTGAAAAAGAATTGGGGAGAATGTAAAAATTCGCTATAATAATATTTGACTTTGCTAAAAGTATTGAGCTTGTAGTACAAAATGAGTTGGTGAATTGATCTATCTTATTGTATTTTAATCCTTTATTTAAAATTATTGTTGCCGAGTTTATCCTGTTTCCTTTAGCTGTTAAAACTGAATGCTCGTCTCCGCCAAAAATAACAACATTGTTCACTGTGTAGGGCTCCTGAATAAATAATATGTCTGGTGGGTCGTTAGCTATCTGAGCCAGGAGCTCATTTGTTGCGTTTATGCTTTTTCTTAAATTTTGTTGCACACACTTAATAAATGGAGCTTGCATTATATATAATAGTACTAATAGTACTAGTTAGTTACTTGATTGTTCAGTTGGGAAATAACTTGTTCTTTCAATTATTCTGTCTATTTGTGTTTTATATATAGGACATTCCTCTGAGTTTGCTCTGTGTGATGAGGGCCTGTTTCTATACTTAGGATGTTGGGAACAATTGAAACATTTAGGAATTCCCGAGCAATCGTGAACTCCCTGAACTCCACATGTCCTGCATATTGGGGTGTTAGGGCATTCTGCCGTTTTGTGGGTGGGGTTAAATTTCAGACATTTCTGGCATTGTTTCACCAGAAACCGATCTACAACAACGCATCGTTCACAGTCAGTATAGATTTTATTGTTTAATTTATTAATGGTTTGATAAACTCTGGGAGAAACTCGTAAAACTATGTTGTGGGTAGAGGTGTTAGATTTAGTGCAGAATAGCACTTTAATTTCGCTTTTCATATCCTTTAGTTCGTCGTTCATCTGACAGATTGTTTCTTCGAAGGAATTTACCTCGGTGATTTTATTAACATTTTTAACCATTATCGTCGGATCTCTTTTGGTCGGAATAAATGTTTTGCATATATTTGTTAGCTGCGTAGATTTGCATATTTCCTCTTTTAGAAAATTAGATTCGCGCTCGTCCGACATTTTTATAATAATAGATTTTTTCGTGTTTATAATTTCATTGACTCGAACTTTTTTATTTTCCTCTCCTAATACTCTGATCTTATTAACAATAGCGTGGTGTAGATCTTGATTATTTCCCTCATTAAAAGGCTGCGCAATGATTACAAATTCTTTTTCACTACTTTGTTTTTTATTTATTGTATCTCTCGTTGTTTGAGTTTTCAAAACCTCTGAAAAAGAGGGCCTCAGTGTCTTGAATTCTCTCCCTTGAATTTGTCCAGTTTTTGATCAAGGACATCAGACACTTGCACAGAAAGCTGATCTAAAAAGTCCTGATTGTTGATATCCCTCAAGGCCGTAATACCATCTTTGGTCTGCTTTACCATTGTGGACAAATAGGATAGATCATTTTTTGTGAGGTTTTTTTGGTTCTCTCTCTCTCTCTCTCTCTCTCTGTTTGATCTTATTGTCAAAATACTCATAAATTTCATCTAATTTTACAGTCAATGTTCTTATTAGTAAATCCATATTCTATTTTTGCATATTTGTGCGAAAACAACAATTGAAAAGGCTTTTAAAAAAAAATGACTAAACTCTTAAACAGTGATTGCCAATTTAAAAAAAAGGTTATAATATTTTTAATTAAACAATTTATAAAACTTTTATAAATTATACAATAAGTAAAATGAATATTTAGAACAATATTTACCGGAACTAGCGGAGCCTAGCGACGCACGTCCGGTCAGTTTCGCCTCCTGGCGGCAACTAGATGGCGCTCTGCTATTTAAAAAGCACATGTGCTCCTGGTCAGGATATGCCTTCTTTATTTTTAATGATTAAATAATGATTAAATAATTAAGTTCATGATAGAGTTAAGCCAGTTTATATATTGTTATTGGTTTCTATAGTGTAGATATATGTTATGATTATTTTGTTTTGTTGTTGAAAAAGATAGAGAATTGAAGGTGCAGTTGTGAAAATAATAAAGATAATTATTTACCCATCAAGTAGTTTTTATTTTGAATTACTTGAAGCAAATTACACTTAAAATTATTTATCACAGTAATATAGAATTTATAAAATGAATCTTATATTCGTGATTTAAATAACTATACATATTTACAACAAATATTCAAAGTGTATTCTAAATCTATGGTCAAAAATAAAAGAATAGTCAATGATGAAAATAAAATACATGTTTTTAAAAAATAAACTATTTGAATTTTAGGTTATATAATATATATATAGATTGAATGAACGATGTGTCATATCAACCATTTGAGCAGGTTCCAATTTCGCCAAAAGTTTGCTTGTGATGTTAATATCTCAGCCTCACAGATCTACAAACTTTTTAACAACAGCCACCTTATCAGACTCGTATCTTTCTTTACTTTTAATATCGTTATTTTTAAATCTCCCAAAAGAATCTTATTAAAGACTGTCTTTTCAAATAGATTTTGTGAGTTAAAATCAAAGTCTATGGAAGCAATGTTTTCTAAACCTGTTGTTTTTCTACTAATAATTCAAGGTCGATGGCCAAAGGTAGAATATATTTGTCATTTGTTTTGAATTGTAGTTTCCCATTTGTATTAGGAATTATGAAGGTTGAAGAAATCACATTAAAAGATGACCTTTTGTTTTCAGATTTCGTAAGCACCTTGCTGACAAACCCAATCGGTAAGTTTTTTTATGAATGTCATAATGCTGTTGAAATGCTAGTTCAAAGTCAATTTTTCTAAGCTTGTTTAGCTCCACCGTCGCATTTTCAATTACTTCTGATGACGATGAAAAGCGCCTCCCTTTTAACGTCATTTTAAGTTTTGGAAAGAAGAAATCGCATGGGGCGATATCAGGAGAGTAAGGAGGATGCGGCAAGACAGATACAGAGTGCTTGGCTAAATAGTCTTGAACAATAAGGGGCTCTATGAGCAGGGGCATTATCACGTAGCAATTTCCACTGTTTTGATTTAAAGAGTTGGTTTCTTTTTCTTCTTATCGCATCACGAAGGCGCACAAGTATTTCTTTGTATGCCTGTTTATTAATAGTAACCCCCTCTTTAATGAATTCATAATAGACAAGTCCTTGATAATCGAAAAACATTACAACCATTACTTTTCATTTGGACTTGTCAAGACGAACTTTCTTCTTCCTAGGAGAACTTGGTGTGTGCCATTCGAGTGATTGTTTTTTGGCTTGTGGATCAAAAGTAAGCACCATGTTTTATCACCAGTTATTATTATTTTTAAAAAATCAGAATAATTATTTGCAATTTCAATTATATCTTTGCAAATTGATAATCTGGTTTCTCTTTGTTGATCTTTAAATTTCGTGGGACAAAATAACCACAAAGTTTTTTTCATGTTTAAATGTTAACCAATAATTTTTTTGGCAACTACCATGCGAAATTCCAAATATTTCAAATATATTATCAATAGTAATTTTTCTATCAGCAACAATTAAATCACGTACCTGTCCAATATTGCGATCCGTTGTTGACATCAATGGCCGACCTGACTTGAATCAACTGCGATGCTCTTGCGGCCATCTTTAAAACGTTTATACCTGAAATAAACTTGCGTTCGTGACAATTTTTCGTCTTCATAAGCTTCATTCATTAATGCTAATGTCTCTGTGAAAGACCTTTTTAATTTTACACAAATTTAATATTTGCCCTTTGCTCAAATAATGACATTGAAGAAACCGACGCGAGCTAAATACTAACAACAAAAATATGCCTAAAATGAAAACTACGCATGCGCAATTACTGGCGTT
This sequence comes from Cordylochernes scorpioides, assembly GCA_030710605.1. Taxonomy (NCBI): domain Eukaryota; kingdom Metazoa; phylum Arthropoda; class Arachnida; order Pseudoscorpiones; family Chernetidae; genus Cordylochernes; species Cordylochernes scorpioides. Next base: position 137,580,509 of record CP092865.1, read on the forward strand.
GCTAAATTATATTTAGGCTTTGTTCTTTACAGTAAAATTGATTTTGCATTTTTCAAAAGTTGTTTTATATTTTATTTTTCAAAAGTTCGGGAACTTTTTGATCCTACCGTGTAGAATTCAAATTTGCAATAGAGAATATAACTACAAAATAATAAGTCAAATTAACCAATAATCGAACACTCAAGATATAATAAACAACAAGTAATATGCAAATAATAATAAACTCAATAAAATTAATGCCAATATGCAAAAATCCGGCCAATATACAAGTATAATAGTTATCTAACGGTGTGATATATTTGTAATACTGTAGAAGGGCTACGAAAGCTAGAGTTGACAATAAAAAGGAAAAAGAAACTCATCTCCGGAGACTTATTGACTTAAGATTCTTTTTGAAATTAAACAATTACTACTACCCTTACTGCAATGGAAAAATTAATGGGAGGACAGTAGAAATTGTTTAATTTCAAAAATAATCTTACGTCTTTAAAATAGTTTCGAATTTTGAAAACAGATGGCGCGCTAGCGCATCAACTTATTGACTTGTTTATTTAAACATTATTAGTTCCCATCAATCATGCCATAAAGGTTGGAATGCTGACACAATGGTTGTGACAGCTGGACTGGGCAACACCGTGGGGCAGCGGTCAACTCTCTTGTCTCAGATGTCGGTAAGTACAGCCTCCACACACAGCTGAGGATATCTTGAGCAACCTTCGACCCATTGAATGTTGAAACAAACATCCCTAAATATCTAGTTATATACCCGTTATCTAGGTACCCAGGACCTAATCAAACTTCACTAAGAGCTGGTTGTGTCTCAGTGCCCTTGGACGGACTGATAGGCGGTGCACTTACTACCTTGCTTGAAGTGAGTTATTTGATTCTACATTGTTCTAATCTAAGTTCTACCTCCTTTACAGAGATTTTATCTCTGATCTATCTTCTGCCTCCTTTACGTAGATTCTATCTCTGATCTATATCTACCCTTAGATTCTATTGTCCTGAACTACCTTAGATTCTATTGTTCTAATCTAGCTTCCACCCTTAGATTCCATTGTTCTGACCCATCTCTATATAATTGTATTCTATTGTCCTGATTTATCTTCTACCCTTAGATTCCATTGTTCTGACCCATCTCTATACAATTAGATTCAATTGTCCTGATCTATCTTCTACTCTTAGATTCCATTGCTCTGACCCATCTCTATACAATTGTATTCTATTGTCCTGATCTATCTTCACCCTTAGATTCCCTTGTTCTGACCATCTCTTTACGTAGATTCTATTGTCCTGATCTATCTACCCTTAGATTCCATTCTTCTGACCCATCTCTATATAATTGTATTCTATTGTCCTGATTATCTTCTACCCTTAGATTCCTTGTTCTGACCCATCTCTATAATTAGATTCTATTGTCCTGATCTATCTTCTACCCTTAGATTCCCTTGCTCTGACCCATCTCTATACAATTGTATTCTATTGTCCTGATCTATCTTCTACCCTTAGATTCCCTTGTTCTGACCATCTCTATACAATTGTATTCTATTGTCCTGATCTATCTTCTACCCTTAGATTCCCTTGTTCTGACCCATCTCTATACAATTGTATTCTATTGTCCTGATCTATCTTCTACATTAGATTCCCTTGTTCTGACCCATCTTTATACAATTGTATTCTATTGTCCCTGATCTATCTTCTACCATTAGATTCCCTTGTTCTGACCCATCTTTATACAATTGTATTCTATTGTCCTGATCTCTCTTCTACACTTAGATTCCCTTGTTCTGACCCATCTCTATACAATTGTATTCTATTGTCCTGATCTATCTTCTACCCTTAGATTCCCTTGTTCTGACCCATCTCTATACAATTGTATTCAATTGTCCTGATCTATCTTCTACCCTTAGATTCCCTTGTTCTGACCCTCTCTATACAATTGTATTCTATTGTCCTGATCTATCTTCTACCCTTAGATTCCCTTGTTCTGACCCATCTCTATACAATTAGATCTATTGTCCTGTTCTATCTTCTACCCTTTGATTCCCTTGTTCCGACCCATCTCTATACAATTGTATTCTATTTTACATATCTATATTCTTTACCTATATTCTATCTATTCTACAATTAAATTCTATTATTTTGACCTATCTCTACTATACGTAAATATATGTTAAAATCACCACTGAATAAATCAGATTTCAGGAAAAAAAGAAGTGCAGAGGATTAAATTTAGTTTTGCTAATATGATTCTGAATAAACAAAGAAATCTGGAGTGGAGAGGTCCTTCTTCCACACAAAGAAAAGTAAGGAGGCAAAGAAGATGCAAAATTAGGCAATAATGATTGTGTGTTTTTTCTTAACGTGGAATAAAATACATAGCGTAAAGAGGTTTTATCCTACTAGATGGACAGTTGGGTGTCGGTATTATTATCTGGAATTGTCTATGCGTCTTAGATTTAAAATCAGACAGAAAAGCCAATACTTAAGCATCATACCGGAGATTGGATTCTGTTTCACCACAATTTTAGAACCTAATAAGGTGTTGATAATATCTAAGTTTCTAGACAAACATTGAATTCCTGAACACTTTCACACTAACCCTAATTCCTATATCTTTCACACGCTGTGGAATTTTCTTATTTATAAAAATTTAAATTCTCTAATGAAACATATTTTGATGAAGTTAAAGAGATATAAATAAAATGTAAAATTCGAACTTAACAAGGTTACTTTAAAAGAATTTTCAGAATGGTTTGTTATCCTAATTATATTATGGGAAGGGTCCTATATACGCTCATAGACAAAACTTAAGGAAGTTGTACCTTTTAGGATGTATATCGGGATTTAGACAATAACTCTGAAAGATACACTAATGGACAAAACTTAAGGAGGTTGTACCTTTTAGCATGTATATTGGGATTCTGACAATAACTCTGAAAGATATACTCATGGATAAAACTTAAGGAAAGTTGTACCTTTTAGCATGTATATCGGGATTGAGACAATAACTCTGTAAGATATTTGTTACACAGTAACCTTTATTGAAGATACACGAGATAACTAAGTGTGAACAAAATTGCCTGTCTCCTGGAGAAAAAAATAGAGGACTGGTAACATATAAGACTTATTAGTTCCATAAGTTTTGTCCATGAGCGTATATATAAGGAAATGGAATATTTTGAAGAGGATAAACATGAAAATGTGAGATTAGCTCTAATAAACATTGATAAAAATTGCTTCGAAACTTTTGAATGGACTTTAATATAGTTTTTCAAATTAAAGATAATTCGGCCAGTAGATCGTTTTTATTGTCTCGACGTTTCGACAAAAATCTTTTGTTCTCTTCAGGAGCAAACAAAAAATATTTTTGTCGAAACGTCGAGACAATAAAAAGATTTACTGAACGAAGTATCTTTAATTTGAATAATTATGAATGCTAGCCAGGCAACCTTTATCTTTACGATTGAATATAGTTATTAGGAAGGAAGAAGTTTTCCTATTCTGCCCCCAGTCTATGCAGTGTGAACTCAGTAAGTATGTAAATGAGTCGTTCCCCATTGTGCGGCAGATGGGCCAATGACGGCGTTGAGAAAGTTGCTGGATAGCTGCACTACAAGGTGTGCTACTTATTCTGTGATAGTTAGGTTAACAACACCCCAGTTCCCTTAACTATTTATACAGGGGAAAGATCCAGAAATGAAGATACACTTTAATAGATTATATATATAAAAATAATTGTATATAGGTTGATAAAATGTATTTAGGCGCAAGTATCCAAGCTGGGATATCGCGTCCGATATTTCAAATAGCAATCATCAAAAAGTATTCAGAAATTTTATAATCGATATAAAATACACTAAGTAGGAAAGTTGAAATTGTCTATACATGGACAATAATATCAAGCAAATTATTGTTCATTTCATCACACAGATGATCGTTTGGAGAATATTTGCATATCCTTGTCACGTGTACATGGAGTTGTACACGATTTTTATCGATGATAATGTTATTTAGCTGTAAGATGTTTTTAGGTTGTTTTATAGACCTGTCTCTTAAATAATCCACCACCAATTAATCAACACCATGAACATGTTTGTCTCCCCGTAATGTTTGATTGATTTTCTCTGTAAATAGGTAAATGATAATAATTTTTAATATTTATCTGGTCTGCATGATAGAGGAATTATTTAAAAAATAAAATTCAATGATTTTTAATATCTTCTTTCAATATGTAGGGTTTCAGCAGCTTGAAAATATGTAAAAATTGTTTAATTTAATTATAAAAAACAATAATTATAATTAAATGTCTTTGTTTTATTATTAAACTAGCCGAATGACCCGGGAAACGCCCGGGTTTTACCCAATTAAATGTTTTTATTCAAATACTATTCGTTACAATTATAAATTGGCGCCGTGGATGTCACTTCGTGAAATGTCCCGTTCCAAACTTTCTGTCTGAGAAGCGATATTTTTACAGAGAGATGATCTGGCTTTGTGTCTTCTGCTCGAATGAATGTTTTTTCTGTTAGAATTTTGTTCCTGCATACTAAAAATGAAACTGGCTTCATCCGTTGTATCTGCTTTTTGAAATTTTTCCCGTTATAATTTTGTTTCTGATAATCAAACATGATACAGAAATATTGTCATAATCATTTTCTGACTATAAAACAACTATTTTTGCCCAGAACCTGTCAATTTAAATTTTTCTTTGCTAAAAATCCGATAAATATATCTTCCAGAATTTTCTCTATGTTCTGTTAAACCACGCTTTACATGTACATTAGGTCAGCTGATATTACCTCCCATCTTCACCGCAGGGAGGCGCTGCTTGCGAGCGAAAGGGCAAATTCGCCAACGCAATTTGCAAATAACTCGAAGAATATTCGAGATAGAGACCTAAAAATATCACTATAAGTTTTTCCAGATTCTACTCTATATACTGTTAAAAATTCAGTCAGATTAGTTACGTTTTGTGGACGTGTATAGCCGACATAGGAACAAACACACATATACATACACTGACTTTTATATATATAGGGATTAAATAATTTTGGGATATTTTCAAGTTGCTGAAACCTACATATTGAAAGGAGATATTAAAAAAGCATTGAATTTTTTTTAACAAGTCCTCCATCATGTTGATGCAGATAAAATATCAAATATTATCATTTACCTATTTACAAAGAAAATCAATAAAACATGAAATATTGTTGACTTTTGCTTAGAATTTTTATTGAAACTGATTCCAATAATTATTAAATAAACATTGTATTTATTGATTTACAAGAGAGAGAACAAAATATAAAAGGGAAACTAAGATTAAACAAAGGAACTTTTTTTTGTTCGGTTAACGCCTATTTACCTGTGAGCTTACACACACTCTGTGGTAACAATTAAATAATATATATTCAACAAATATAATTATCTTTCATATATATGATACTTATGCGGTTTTAAAGCAGTATGACATACCTGTTCTGGCCTACCATGTATTAATCACAACAACTGTGTGATTGCAGTGAGGGCGGTGGATCCAGCGGACTTAAAGGGAAATTGACAATAAAGGGTTTTGTTCATGCGACAACTGAGTCCATCCAGCCTCCATAACACACCACGTTGAAGGACACAGTCGATGTATATTGTGGTACCTAGGGAACAAATCCTTGTGATGGTTCTAAAACAGCAGTCGGGTATATCTGTGGGGACCAGGGATGCAGCACCCCGCCGACGCCGCCGCCAGGATAAATAAACAGACGGCCGCCATAAATCACCAACCACAGCGGAGGAATCTGGAGAGAGGACCAGACGTACATTCCGGGCTGCTGTGCTCTAGGTCTTCCCATATAATGTAGCCAACAAGAAACTCCAATAAACACTAACTTTGAGAGACTTTCTGAGCCATCGCTGGACCAGTAAATTGACACGCCACATTGGTGAGCCGGACGTGATTGAAAAGAAAAGCATACGAAGATCTCAAGAGATAAAGAAATGCAAAAAGTGATTCAAGTTTGAAAAGAAGCATCATCAGGATATCGGGATATCATCTCAAGACTAAGATAAGTTTTTATATTATCTTCCTTGTTATTTTATCTCAATATTTTTATTTTTAACTTTATCTCTAAGCTGTTGTGTCGAATTTAAATTTACGTAAATGGAAACAGAAATAAGCCTAGCGATACCTCAGAAATATGCAAAGTTAGTGTTAAAATACCGCCTTTCTGGGTTGAAAAACCTGAAATATGGTTCTTCCAGGTAGAAGCACAGTTCAAAATAGGTGGAATTATTCAGGAAGACACTAAATTTAATTATTTGATCTCCCAATTAGAACCTAAATATATAGAAAACATTTGGGACATAATTAATAGCAAAAGCGACAACAAGTACTCTGAATGTAAATCACGACTACTTGAATTGTTCAGAGAAAGTGAAGGGTTGAGAATTAAAAGTTAATTTCAGGTATTGAGCTCGGAGACATGAAGCCGAGCCAGTTATTACAAAAGCTCAGATCCCTCGCTACCCCAGATATCTCTGACAATTTAATAAAAACTTTATGGCTTGATAAACTGCCCACATCCATAAAGAATATACTTATTGTAAGCGAAGAGGACATTAGAAAATTGGCCATTATGGCCGATAAAATACATGAAATAAACTCTTCCAAAGAAATATATGATGCGGAAGTGCCTTCTTCATCAACAGATCGCTTGATCGCCAAATTGGAAGATCTTGAACGGCAGCTGTCCGAATTGAGACTGGATAGATCTGATAGATCTAGATCTCGATCCAAAATAGGACTCAGTCAAGACCGAGAAGTAATTCTCAAAGATATTTCGATCCAAAAGGGAAATACTGCTAATACCATTTTAGATTTGGTCCTAATTGCTTGCAAAATAAATGCAGGCCTCCGTGCAGTTGGAAAGAGTCGGAAAACTCCAACCGGCGGACAGAGTAGCGACAAGCTCTTCTGCCGGCATTCAGGATTGTCGCAATCTCCGATTATTTGTGACGGACAAAAACACGGGATTGCGCTTTTTAGTGGACAGTGGTGCTGATATATCTATAATACCTCCAAAGGATAAAAATAGGATGCCTAGCTCTGATTATAAATTATATGCAGCCAATGGTACAGAAATTGTTACCTATGGAACAAAGGTTAGAAATTTGGATATCGGACTTCGACGTCAATTCCAATGGCCTTTTGTAATCGCCAATATAAACAGAGCAATAATAGGAGCCGATTTTTTTGAACAACTTTGGATTGATTATCGATATAAAAAATAAACGCCTAATTGATGGAATAACTAATCTTTCCATAAGAGGCGTCATTCAGTCAATCTCAGACATGGGAAATATTAGCACTCTAAATTCAACATCCAAGATCAGCGCTATCCTAACCAAATATCCTAACCTATGTAGGCCACCATCAGATTTTGTAGAAGCAAAACATACCGTTAAGCATTATATTCCTACAAGAGGTCAGCCAATTCACTCAAAAGCCGTCGCCTAGATTCACAGAGATTAACTCTTGCTAAGGCAGAATTTCAATATATGTTGAATAATGGAATAATTAGACCCTCAAATTCTCCTTGGGCGAGTCCACTACATTTAGTTTCAAAAAAGGACGAGTCACTAAGACCTTGTGGTGATTATAGAAGACTCAATGCAGTTACACTTCCAGATCGTTATCCAATCCCTAGACTGGACGATTTCCACCACATCTTAAAAGGTACTCGTGTGTACTCAAAAATAGACCTATGCAAAGCATTCTATCAGATTCCAATTGCTGAAGAGGATAAACCAAAGACTGCCATCATTACTCCTTTTGGGCTATTCGAATTTAATGTAATGAGTTTCGGTCTTAGAAATGCTACTGCTACCTTTCAGAGATTCATGCATGAAGTCTTAAGAAACTTGGACTTTGCATTTGTCTACTTAGATGATATTCTGGTAGCCTCTAAACGGAAGAAGAGCATTATAGCCACCTTGAAACCTTATTCAGCAGACTAAATTCCTATGGATTGAGAATCAATCTTTCTAATCTAAATTCCTAGTACAGGAAATTGATTTTCTAGGATACCTAATTACCTCTCACGGTGTGAAACCACTCCCAACAAAGGTTAAAGCTATTCTAGAATATAAGAAACCAGAAACAGTTCATGAATTACGCATATTTTTGGGAATGCTAAACTTTTATCGTACCTTTTTAAACAATGCCGCAGAGACTCAGGCAATCCTTCATGAATACTTGAGGGGAGCCAAGAAAAAGGATAGAAGCGAAATAAAATGGACTGAAGAAGCTGAAGTTCAGTTTGAAAAATGCAAACAAGCCCTAGCTAATACAGCACTGTTAGCCTACCCCGATACTGAACTGCCTATCTCACTCTGTACAGATGCTTCAGATCGGGCAGTTGGATCAGTTCTCCAACAGCTTGACAATAATAATTGGAAACCAATAGCATTTTTCTCTAAAAAATTAAATCCTGCTCAATGTAATTATAATACATATGATAGAGAGCTTCTCGCAATATATTTGTCTATCAAATTCTTCAAGCACCTGCTTGAGGCACGTGAATTTACAATTTTGACTGATCACAAACCTTTAATTTACGCATTCAAACAAAAAAATGAGAAAGCTTCTCCTAAACAATTAAGACATCTACAATACATTTCCCAATTCACTACTGATATCAAGTACATAAAAGGTACTGACAACATAGTCGCCGATGCTCTGTCCAGAGTTGATGCTATCACAACTATCGACTATGAAGAGATCGCCAAAGAACAAACTGGTGATTCAGAACTACAAAACCTGATTTCAAAGAAAACTTCTCTAAAATTTAAGCAATGCCCACTACAATCAGGCAATTTGTTATGGTGTGACGTGTCTACCAATAATATTAGACCATTCATTCCAATTAAATTCCGAATGATGGTTTTTAGGAACTTCCACGAACTCTCACACCCAGGCATCAAAGCCACTACTAAACAATTAACATCAAGATTTATATGGCCCAATATGAATAAAGACATTAGGAAATGGGCTCAAGCTTGTGTCAACTGCCAAAAGTGCAAGGTGTCGATACACACAAAATCAGAAATAGGCAAATATCAAGAAGTGGATGAAAGATTTAGTGTTGTCCACATAGATCTAATTGGTGCTTTACCTCCATCGAATGGTAACATCTACTGTCTGACCTGCATCGACAGGTACACCAGCTGGATGGAAGTTGTTCGCTACCAGATATGAAGTCTGAAACGGTAGCGAGAGCGTTCTACGAAAACTGGATTGTTAGATTTGGAGCACCGCATACAGTGATATCAGACCGAGGAAAGCAGTTTACTTCTCAACTTTTTCAAAGATTTAACAACGCTGTGTGGTATCAAACTTCGCCATTCCACGGCGTACCACCCTCAGTGTAATGGAAGATTGAAAGGCTTCATAGAACCATTAAAACTGCCATTCGTGCCCACAATAGTATTAAGTGGACAGAAACGCTGCCAACAGTTCTCCTAGGCTTGCGTGCTGCTATCAACAAAGATAACAACCATTCTTTGTCTCAGATGGTATATGGCAAAACCATCAGACTGCCTGGCGAATTCTTTGATGATTCTAAACATCACCTGCATGCTGAAGAATTTGTTCAACAGCTTCAAAAGCAAATGGAATTGCTCAAACCCTTAAATGAAAAACATCATTCGAAGACTAAAGTATTTGTTCATAAAGATCTGAAAACATGTTCACATGTATTTATCAGGACAGATCGAGTGAAGAAACCTCTGGAACCACCATATGAGGGACCCTTCCCAGTCCTTGAAAGAACAGACAAGTATTTCACACTCAAAGTGAAAGGAAAAAAACGTTACCACATCGATTGACCGATTGCGACCTGCTTATTTGCTGGCAGATTCGGACAATATAACTGCAGAACATCCTACTGCAGCAAGACCCATCGTGTCGGGAGCGCTGCCTTCTACATCGTCCCAACAGAATCCTGACCCACCAGATGTGGAGAAGTACACAGAATTCAAGGAACAGGATCAGCACCAGACCTGCCTAGGACAAGATCGGGGAGAATAATCAAGAAACCCGTGAGATTTAAGGAGCAATAGACTATATTTCTCCTTATTTTATTTTCTTGCCTATATGATGTATATATATTGTACTTAACCACTTTGTGCACAAATCGTGACTACGCCACTGGAGGGGGGAGTACTGTGGGGACCAGGGATGCAGCACCCCGCCGACGCCGCCGCCAGGATAAATAAACAGACGGCCGCCATAAATCACCAACCACAGCGGAGGAATCTGGAGAGAGGACCAGACGTACATTCCGGGCTGCTGTGCTCTAGGTCTTCCCATATAAATGTAGCCAACAAGAAACTCCAATAAACACTAACTTTGAGAGACTTTCTGAGCCATCGCTGGACCAGTAAATTGACACACTACATATCTTATATATATATATATATAAATGAATGTTTGTATGTATGCCCCAGTATACAAATTCGCAGTAGTTCACTAATTCAAACCAAAATTTCCATACATAGGTAAAAAAATAACGGGGAAGACGATAGGCTATTTTAAAAAAATATATAAATCAATTATTAAAACTATATATTCAGATTATTCTACTTGGCTCACGAACAGCGCCCTCTAGAACGCTTTAGAACAAAAAGCAGGCGACCTGCCGGCGGCGCGCGCCCGTTGGCTGCCGGCGAGCACGTGACTTCCCTGTGCGCGCGCATGGCTGTCGGCGAGGGCAGTTTCACGCGACCGCCCGCCAGCGAGAGAAGCTTTTTCCTTAATTACAATGCAAGTCCTTAACCTATATTTACAGATTTTCTAATTTATAACTATTTCACAACTTCGCCGTTTAGAATAACTGCTCTAATTCGAAATATTTGGTATGTTTTATTTGTGTTCACTCTATTTCTATTTATTTGAAGTTTATAATTTCCATGTTTCAAAAACCTATTTCAAAAGGTCGTTAGAAATATGTAAGGCCTGAAATTGCTTTACATGCTAATATTTATGGTGCCGAGCGTAGCTTAATGGTTAGGTGTATGGCTTCGTATTTCCACAACCTTGGTTCGAAACTAAGCCTGGGTGTTTTTTTTTTTTTTTTTAATATTTTTGAAGCAATTTTTTTTTTACAGTACCAAAATTTCCATACATAGGTTTGCGTACACACGAGTTTGCCCTTTTGCTCGCGAGCAGCGCCTCTAGCGGTGAAGATGGGAGGTAATATCAGCTGACCTAATGTACATGTACAGTTTGGACGGGACGCTTCGCAAGAGTGACATCCACGGCGCCAATTTATAATTGTTACGCAGTGTTTGAATAAAACATTTAATCGTGTAAACCCGGGCGTTGCCTGGGTCATTCGTCTAGTCATCTATAATGGGGAGGAAGAAATATTCCTGAAGTTACTGTTGACTTTGCTTTGAATTTTTAATGAAACTGATTCCAAGAATTATAATCAAACATTATATTTATTGCGAAAAAATAGTACAAATGTGATATTGTACTGGGATAAGGTGCATAAATTATAAAAAAGGCATCTCCCTATTGTGCAACTGAAAGTTGCTGATGGTATGCGCCATCTATCGGAATAAATATCAACTATTCTCGTTGATTTCTTTTCTTGATTAATCAAAAATGGGTATTTGGCCAATTCTGGAATAATTAAAAAATCAACGAGAATAGTTGATATTTATTCCGATAGATGACGCAAGCCATCAGCAACTTTCGGTTGCACGATAAGGAGATGCCTTTTTTTTATAATATACTATGTTTATTGATTTTACAAGAGAGAGAACAAAATATAAAAGGGAAATTAATATTAAAAAAATAAAACTTTTTTTTCGGTTAGCACCTATTAACTTGAGATCTTACACATGCTCTGTGGAAACAATCAATTAATTAATAATTATACAACAGTTTTTTTTTGTTAAAAACTACAAATATTCCTCTCAATGAGTTTATTTTAATTTTAAAATGCCAACTTTCAAGTGCACTTGCAGTAAAAGCGTGCGTTAACTTGATACGGAAAAAATATATATATTGGGAGTACAAATAAGTTTTGAGGGATTTGCAAAAGAAGCCACAACAAATATTATATAAATAGCAAGGTTATAGCATAGGTTATAAATAGCAAACTTTGTAAGGTTCATGTTAAGGCTTCATCATTTCCCCAAAAAAATCAGAAGAAGTCTTTTCACTCAAGTGTAAGGAACTTTTTTTTTTTTGGTGCTCTAACCATGTCAACCTTTTTGCCAACAAAACACAATTTGCGGGAAGCGCTGCTTTTTGTTTTAATTTGAAGAAAAGTGCAACTGATGGACATCGATTGCTGTGTGAGGCATATGGTAAACATGCTCTATCAATAAAATCATGTGAGTACTGGTTTCGGCATTTCAAAAGTCGCGATTTTGACACCAGAGACAAAGAACGCGGAGGGAGGCCAATAAAGTTCGAAGACGCTGAGTTGGAGGCTTTATTGGACGAAAGATTCAAGCCAAACTCAAGAGGAGCTCGCTGAAACCTTGGGAGTGACTCAACAAGCGATTTCGAACCGTCTCAAGGTCATGGGTATGGTGCAAAAACAAGGAAATTGGGTTCCATATGAACTCAAGCCAGGAAACATCGAGCGCCGTATTTGCACGTGCGAACTACTGCTCAAAAGACAAAATCGGAAGGGTTTTTTGCATCGAATCGTGACGGGGGACGAAAAGTGGATTCACTACGACAAGCCAAAGCGCAGAAAATCGTCGGTTAAGCCCGGTCATGCATCAACTTCAACGGCCAAACCGAATATTCATGGCAAGAAGCTAATGCTGTGCATCTGGTGGGATCAGCACGGAGTGATCTACTATGAGCTACTTCAGCCTAACGAAACCATCACTGGAGAACGTTACCAACAACAATTGATGCGATTAAGCCGAGCATTGAAGATTAAACGCCCACTATATGCCAAAAGACATGACAAGGTGATCTATCAGCACGACAACGCTCGGCCACATGTTGCAAAAGTTGTCAAGGAGACTTTGGAGGCGCTTCAATGGGATGTCCTACCCCACCCGCTGTATTCACCAGACATTGCTCCTTCAGACTACCACATGTTCCGTTCGATGACACATGGCCTGGCCGAGCAGCACTTCACTTCTTACGAAGAGGCGAAAAATTGGGTCAATGTTTGGATCGCCTCAAAAGACGAGGAATTTTTTCGACACGGAATCCGTATGCTGCCTGAAAGATGGGAAAAAGTCGTAGCTAAAGATGGACAATACTTTGAATGAAATATATTGTACTGATTTCTCTGAATAAAGCTTCGAATTTATAAAAAATCCCTCAAAACTTATTTGTACTCCTAATATATATATATGCTGTCAACATCTCAAAATTATTATTCTCATATTTATTTTTTCATAGAACTTTATTCCAATAATCATCATCACTTAGCATTGTTTACAGGTAAACTTTGTAAAAAGGAGACGTTGGTTAAAAATAAAAAACTAACGAGACATACATTCTTGATTTTTATTTCCTTTACATTAAAAATAGCTATAAAAGAAAAACTTACATCCGCTACATACTTGGCGCAGTCGAAAGGATACGAAAGAAAATTAAAAAGGTAAATTTTTAATTAAAAGATTATATATTCAAATTTAAATATAACTCATTTAGAAACATCTTTATTGTTATAATGACAAATATACATAGATTTAAAAAATATTCTGGCAGTAAGAATAATATAAAAATTGAAAGTTGGATTAAGTTATATGAAGTAGAAAATTTTTTTAAAAGCAAACGATGAAGAAAAAAATACACAATCTTATCTACTATTTAGCAGATGAAGCCTTAGAATTTTTTGCTGATGAAATTCTTACAAATGCACATATAAAAAAAAGGGAAACTGTAAAAGATAAACTCAATGCCAGATTTAAGCCTTGCACATATAGTCCCATTGTATTAGCATCTAGCAGAAAGCTCCTTGCAAGTGAAACTGTGGAGACTTATTTAAAGAAAAAATGGACTTACTGAATCAAACATCCTTGAAAAGGGAAGAGAAAATACAGCTACTAACAGATGGGCTACCTTTGAGTTGGAGGGATGTGTTTGCAGCAGCACAACCTGCAGATCCAACCAAATGGATACAAGTTGCACTTTCTGTTGAGCATAACAGGCAACAAAGTAAGCTAAGAAATTTGTTTAAACCCAAAGTATGCACTCTATCTCAACAGGAAAGATCAGCTTCAAATTGCCCATTTTTCTGCCCAATTTGCATGAAGAAAAGAATTAAAGTGAAACATTGGTTGAATGAATGTCCTGATTATGACCCAAATTATAAAACAGAGAGATCATCTAAAAATACACAACCAAAACAATTCATTACAACAGTCACCGAATCAACCACAAGTAATGAAACAAAGTAGCTTGCTTATCAACTAACAATCCTCCTTATAAATAGATAGACTTTAAAATTTGTGTCAACAAACATCCTTTACAAGCCTTCATGGACACAGGTGCTACCATATCTTTAATAAGTCAAAATTTAATAAAAAGTTTGAATTTACATCCTTTAATAGATTTTCCCATGCAAATTCAACAAGCTAACTTATTAACCAAAACTTTGGGATATGTTCATGTAAATTTGCAAATTCATAATAAAACTAGAAAGGTCAAAAACTTCATGTAATACCTAATTTAAATTCCAGCTACTCATTGGCTTGGATATTACAGAAGACTTTGAACTTATTGTTGACACTAAAGATAAAACAGTGTACACTAAGCAATCGGCAGAAATGGCACTTGTTTGCACAACCTTTAATCATTTGCAAAAACCTAACCAGGATGAGTTGAAAAATTATTACAGGAAAATGAGCAAATTTTCAGTCAACATCAAACAGATATAGGAAGAATCTCCATTCAGCACAATATAGTCACCAAAGAACATTTTGCCTATTAGTTTAAGACCATATAGAAGACCCATCTCTGAATATGAGAAAATTTCCGAACAAGTCAAAGAAATGATTAAGAAAGGATTAATTAAAGAGTCATCCTCCCCATGGTATTTTCCAGTTGTTTTAGTGCAAAAAAAAAGATGGGACCAATAGACTTTGTGTAGACTACATGGAACTCAATAAAATTACAATTGATGATAAACAACCCTTACCACTTTTGCAAGATATTTTTGATAGACTTCATGGAGCAAAGTATTTCACACACTAGATGTGGCTTGGGGATAATGGCATGTTCAAATGCACCCTGAGTCAGTTCCCGAAACAGCCTTTGTCACCAATGATGGACATTATGAATTTTTCGGTTATGCTTTTTGGGCTCAAAAATGCAGCATCAACATTCCAGAAAATCATCCAGCAAGTGATAGGAACTCTTTTATGGAAAGGAGTATGTGTTTTCCAAGATGATATCATCATTTATTCCTCATCCTTTTCCCAGCATATGAACCTGATAAAGCAGGTATTTGAAAAATTGCTTGAATACAACATCAAGCTTAAGTTCAACAAATGCTCATTTGCACAGTCAGAGGTCAAATACTTAGGCCATATCATTGGTCACAATAAAGTAAAACCTGATCCTGATAAAATCAAAGCTGTTCAAGACTTTCCGCAACCAACAACAGTTAAAGGAATCAGAAGATTCATTGGCTTAGCAAATTTCTACCGGAAATTCATTCCAAGATTTGCAGAGATTGCCACCCCTCTCACAAACCTGACACAGAAAAATAAATTATTCTCGTGGACACCTCAAGTTGATAAATCCTTTATAGAATTAAAAGCAGCTTTAACATCAGAACCAATTCTTACCACTTACAAACCAGAAGTACCTTGCAAACTATATACAGACGCATCAGCAATTGGAATAGCAGGAATACTAAGTCAAGAAATTGATTCAACAGAACATGTAATCATGGTAAACGGTTTGCGGATTTCGACAAATTAGAAAGAAGGAATCATATATCGCCGCAAACTCTTTTTTATTAACGCGATAAAAGAAGCTTTATAAAAGCTTTATATAAAAAAACCATCTTCAGAGGTTCACCTTCCATGGCCTCGATTCTAAGAAACCAATCACCAAAAGCACCGACCAGAAACAGAAAAAAGATTTAGTTTACCAAATTCTCTGCCTCAACTGCAATAGTGTCTACATCGGCGAGACATCAAGAGACCTTTCAATCAGAATCAAAGAACACCAAAGAAACATCTCTAAACTAAACCCAAACTCCTTAATAGTTGACCACGTCAGGGAAACCGGACACACTCCAGACTTCAATAATACCAGAATCCTCCATACAAATGCCAAATCTAAAACCCAAAGACTCATTCTTGAAGCAATAGAAACCATGAAGCACCCTAAACCATTAAACAAAAGTATACAGTTGCCATCACAGTACGTTCCCCTTCTATCCTAAAAATCTTCAAAAGTCTCCACTAAATCCTTTGAACTGTTTATTGTTGATTCTTTATATTTATTCAATTACGTAAATTTCTTTTAAGATATCTTTGTACTATATTATATTTGAAGTTAGGATCAGATTTGACGTGGCCACGCGGTGCTATTGAAACGAGGGCGATAGGGGCGTGGTAATTTTCTTTTCTTTTATTTTATTTATATTAAAAACTATATATATAATATCTCCTTGTTTGTACACTATAATTAGCTGAAGAAGGGCTTGCCCGAAAGCTTCTTTTATCGCGTTAATAAAAAAGAGTTGCGGCGATATATGATTCCTTCTTTCTAGAACATGTAATATCATACTATTCCAAAAAGCTTCTTAAACACCAACAGAACTACTCAGCTTATGAACTGGAATGCTATGCTGTCATCCAAGCAATAGATTATTTTGAGTATCTGGAAAAACAAGCCCTTCCAAGTTATTACGGATCACTCAGCCTTACAGTGGCTACTCAATCTCGAAAATCCAAAATCTAAATTTTTCAGGTGGCTAGTCAATTTATCAACTAAAGCCTTTACAATCACACAGATCTGGAACCAAACTGACTCATGTAGATGCATTATCAAGAGCCCCAGTACTAAGTATTTCCATTTTCGAGCTACAACAACATCAAAGAAAGGCAGATCTCATCTTCATTGAAGACCCTCAAGATCATCAAAACACAGTGATGGTCAAGAAGAGAGGACTACTCAGGGCTGTGGTGCCTGCTTCTTTTAAAGAACATATTCTGAAGGAATATCATGATAACATGAGTCACCCATCCATGAACAAGACAGTCAAATTAATAGTTCCTTTATTTTGGTGGTCAGACATGGTACAGGAAATTAAATCTTATGTGAGATCATGCAAGACATGTCAACTGACCAAACATCTAACCAACCAACTCTAGGACAACTAATAATTCCAGACACAGAATTACAACTAGCTCAAGTAATAAGTGCAGATACAATAGTTATGGGAACATCAGCTGAAAAGACAAAGCACAAGTACATCCAAGTGTTCATTGATCATCTTACAAGATATGTTTGGGGCATTTCCCACTATCAAAAACACAGCTCAAGCAACGCTACAATGTTTCAACAGAATCCTTCAAGTCTCGCTACCCATAAAACATATTATCACTGACAACGGAAAAAACTTTAATTCCAAGGAATTCAAAAGGTGTTTGAAAGTTTCATAACATCAAACAAACTTTCACCACACATACTGTGTTGTTATCCAAGACGAGGCAAGATTAAACTAAGCATTAGTTTATTTCCTATTATAATATATATTTTATATACAAGTCAAAGGAGATCACTAGCAGAGTATTATTCCTTTTGGTTTCCAGAGCTCAACAATCTATGAGCCTAATACTCTGCACATCTCCTCCCTTAACTTTACAGGAACCTTCGAGGTATCTTGACTGCCCTTCCATATCTTGTATGCACGGCTGGCATTGAAGGGAGGCTCTTCTCTGGATCCTGGTCTTGGTTGTCCCTCTGCATCCTTCCATCTCTTGTAGATGAGGCCGTTTGGTGTAGGGCAATCCTCCTCGGTCCTCTTGCTCCTGGTCATCCTTGCATCTCCTTGAGAGCCGGGTTGATGTCGAAGTGGGGGTCTCCTCATTTCTCTGCTCCTGGCGCTGGCCCTCCTCAGAAGCATCCATGGTACCTCCCATTTTTGGTAGAGGTGTGAGGTGGAGTCTGTTTCGCCTAACTTTTCCTTGGGGAGTTTGTACCCAATAGGAACGCGGTTCTTCGGATTTGTGAAGAACTGTTCCTTCTACCCTTTGATCTCTAATCCAAACGCTGTCCCCTTGTTGAAGCGGAGGCAAGCTATGTACATCGTGTCGTTTATCATATAGGCGCTTCTGGTTGATCACCCTCCTTTTCTCTCTTTCTTGCAAAGCTTCGGAGTCCAAGTACCTTGGCATCAGTGATGATTCTATTGCTGGAACAGAGGTCCTAAGGCGTCGTCCCATTAATAGTTCAGCTGGACTATAACCACTTTCCAGGGGCATCGTTCTATATGCTTGAAGAGTCAGATAGCAATCTTCTTCTTTCTTAAAACTTTGCTTTATATTCTTGATAATTGCTTCAATAAATCCATTGCTTTGAGGGAATTTCGGGCTGGATGTGATATGTTTGAAAGACCATTCCTTAGAAAATTTTGAAAATTCGGAACCCAGAACTTTTTGGAATTGTGGTCCATTATCGCTTCTCACAGTCTCAGGTGTTCCATGCCTAGCAAATATAGATTTAAGACGGCTTATTACTTCTTGAGCAGTTAGATTTTGTAAAAGTGATATTTCTGGGTACCTGGAGTAGTAATCACATACAATTAGATACCATCTCCCATTTAGATAAAAGAGATCCATTCCGACTTTTTGCCAAGGCCTGATCGGAAATTCTGAGGGCATCAAAGGTTCATGCTTGGGTTTTCTCTCCTTCAAGCATTTTGTACACGACGAAACCATCCTTTCAATCTCTTGGGAAATTCCTAACCACCAAACCGATTCTTTTGCTCTAGATCTGCATTTATTGATCCCAAAATGGCCTTGGTGCAATTTCTCAAGGATATCTTTCCTCAATGACTTAGGGATTAGAATTCTTTGTCCTCTAAGAAGAAGACCATTCTGATAGGTCAGGTCCTCCTGAAATTGCCAGTATCCTCTTAGTGCTGGATCTACTTCTCTTTTATTCTTAGGCCATCCACTCATACAGTATTTAGCCAATTGAGAGCAAAGTGAATCTTTCTTTTGCTTTCTAGAAATCTCCAAAAGTCTTTCTTCTGTTGCTGGAAATTCAATGGATTGGATTACGCAGAAAGTTCTTCTTCCAATTCATCTTTATGTGGTTTAGACATAGGCTTCCTTGATAACATATCAGCCACTATTTGCTTTTTGCCAGCAATGTGACTTATTTGATAAGAATACCTCATCATCCTCATTTTTAATCGCTGAAGTCTGGGAGTTATGTCTTCCAAGGATTTGGACGTAAAAATGGCAATCAGTGGTTTGTGATCTGTTTCAATATGGATTTTAATACCTGTAACATAATCCTTTAGTCGATCACAAGTCCATACTATAGCCAGTCCTTCTTTTTCAATTTGGCTGTATCTTTTCTCCGTTTCTGAAAGTGTTCTAGAAACATAAGCTATAGGTTTTAAAGATCCATCAGGTTGTTCTTGTCTTAGAACCCCACCTAATCCAAATGAAGAAGCATCAGCCGATACTATGGTCGTTCTTGAGGGATCAAATAAAGCGAGGTTAGGTCTAGATACTAACTCTTGTTTCAGCAGGTTAAAGCTCTTTTTCTGAGGTTCATCCCAAACCCACTCGTTTTTTGTACTTAGTAACGAATTCAAGGGTTGTAATTTATCCGCAAGGTTGGGAATGAATTTTCCTAAATAATTCACCATGCCTAAGAAAGACTTCAATTCTTTTGTTGATCTAGGCGCCTCCATTTTTGTAATAGCATCGAGCTTTTCTTCGTCAATGAATAAGCCTTCTAAACTCAATGTGTGTCCCAGGAATTTTACAGTTTTAACTCCAAATTGACACTTTTCTGGGTTGAGTGTCATCCCTTCTTCTTGGATTTTCTTCAAAACTTGGCGTACCCTTTCGTTATGTTCTTTTAAGGAAGATCCGTATACTACAATATCATCCATGAAGCATACAACCCCTTCTATTTTGCCCAGAAGCTGAGTCATCTTTCTTTGAAAGATTTCTGGTGCCGACGTTATTCCAAATGGGATTCTTTTGAAAAAGAACCTGCCGAATGGCGTTATAAAGGTGGTTAGTTTTTGGGATTCTTTAGCTAACCCAAACTGCCAAAATCCAGAATTTGCATCTAGCTTGGAAAAATAGCAAGCATTTCCCAGCTGTCCCAGGATATGCTCTGTCGCAGGTAGCGGATAATTTTCTCTTCTTATATATTGATTTAGCTTCGTTAAATCAACACAAATTCTTATTTTTCCTCCTGGTTTCGATACTGCGACCATTCCCGCACACCACTCAGTCGGCTCTTCTACTGATTCAATGACTCCTAGCCTGGTCATCTCTTCAAGTTGTTCTTTTGCCTGTTTCATTAAGGGAATTGGAACCCTCCTAGGGGTGCATAAAGCGTATGGTTTCGCATCTGGTTGTAGGGATATTTTGTAATTTATTTTAGCATGTCCTAAACCATTAAATATTTCTGGAAACTCTCTTTTTGGATTTAAAAAATTTGATGATAATTGCTGAATCATTCTCACAATGTTTAATTTTTCACTTGTCTCCCCAGAGAGAAGTGGCTGCTTTAGTTTATCAACAATGTATATTTTCGAGTTTAAGTGCTGGCCTTTATTTTGAAGTTCTACGTAGATCATTCCAACTGTTTCCAAGGGTATTCCATTTGGACCTTGTAATATTTTAACAGATTTTTCCAGTTTTATTCTTTGGAAACTTTGATAATAATATTGTAGGAGGAGCACGTTGACATCAGCTCCGGTGTCAATTTTAAAATTAATTTGTCTATTATTTACCCTAATTGGTACTATCCATTTCTTGGAATTATCCTCTACAGATCCCAAAAAAGCTATCTCTGATTTTATTTCATTTATGGCTTCTGATCTACATACTTTGGCATAATGGCCCTTTTTCTTGCATTTACTACAATACGAGTTCATAGCTGGACAATTTTTCCAATCATGATTATTTGAATTGCCACACCTGGTGCATCCATGTGATGACCCTCCCAACTGGTTTGACTTGAATTGTCTTATTTTTTATTCGTGCCTTTTTGTTTCTTTTATGTGATTAGGCATTTTCTTTATTTGATCTATAGAATCTTGTTGGTAAAGGCTAGACTGCTGTTCTTTGACACTTTATAATTGCTTTGCCATTAGTGTGGCTTTTACTAAGGTCAAGTCTGTATCAAGTTGCATTCTTTCAGATAATGCTCTATCCCTTACTCCAACAACTATCCTATCCCTAACCAACTCATCATGTAACATCCCAAAATTGCAGTGCTCAGCTAGGCTATGGAGTGCTGTGATAAATTCATTCACCTTTTCCCCTTCCTGCTGACATCTTTGATTAAATCTTGCCCTTTCATAAATTATATTACGTCTTGGAATAAAGTGACTTTCAAAGCATTCAATAACTTTATTATAAATTTCTAGTTGGTCACTTGCTATTTTACATGACAACAAAATGTCATCTGCATTATCACCCATGCAGTACACGAGCATATTAACTTGCTCATTTTCTGGGTTATTAATTAACCCACTTGCCTGCCTAAAACGTTCAAATCTCCTAATCCATTTTGGCCAATCACCTGGATTTGAAAAATTAAAAGGTTCTGGGGCTACACAATTATAATTTTGGGACATTATAAAGATTTATTTATAATATAATATAACTTACCAAAAAGTTTGCTTGATGTCAAGTTTCAAATTTTCTTCGAACAACGACCTTCTTTATGAATTCAGTTTACCGCTTCTAAGCTTGCTTGATGTCGAATTTCAAATTTTCTTCGAACAACGACCTTCTTTATGAATTCAGTTTACCGCTGTCACCATGTGTTGTTATCCAAGACGAGGCAAGATTAACTAAGCATATATTAGTTTATTTCCTATTATAATATATATTTATTTATTTATTTAAGTAACCCAGGTTCCTGGAGCGTACAGAAGTCGCCAACTACCCGGGATGTCCTTCTGACCTAAGTCTTCTTGGATTTATGTACAATGCCAGTGGAAGTCCAATTAATGAGGTGTTGCCAGGCAGATTTCTTTCTTGGGAGATTTTCTAGGGATGCTGGACATATGTTGGTGATACCTAGTAGAGTGGCTGTCTGGAATCTTTGGTATTGGAAGGTTGGGCAAGTGAAGAGGAGGTGGTCTACGGTTTGGTCTTCATCTTGGCAGTGGGGGCAAGTTGGGTCTTCTTTCGATACCGTTGCAAGGTCTGCCTGAATGTAGCCATGGCCGGTCAGGATTGTTGTGGAGGTAGATCCATGCTTGATGTTTCGAAGCATTTGGAGGAGTAGTTTCGGGGTAGCAGCAAATCTTCGTAGATTTCTGGTGGAGTAATCTTGGATGTTGAGGTCTGTCCACATTTTGAGGGCTATCTGTTCTTTTTTACCGCGCGCGACGCTCTTTGGGAGGGTGGTAAAGGATAATGGCAGATTAGAATGTGCTGCAGCCTTTGCCGCCTGATCCGCCAGTTCATTTCCTTGAATACCGCTGTGGCCTTTGATCCAGCAGAGTTGCACATTTGGTGAAAAATGCAGGTTGTAGATTATTTCCGCAATTAGTTGCGTTCTTGGGGGCCAAGACCTACATATGGCTGATAGAGCTGATTGGCAGTCTGAAGCAATGATAAAGTGTTCTTTCGGGAAATTCATGGTGAATTTTGTTGCGTAGAGAATGGCAAGCAGTTCAGCTTGGAACGCTGAGCACTCCTGGTGGAGTTTAAGTTGTATGGTTTGAAGAGGAGGTGGTAGGATGACTCCAGCCCCAACTCCTTCTGATGATTGGGATCCGTCTGTGTAAATGGTGGTGACATTTAGTTGTAGTGATTAGCTAAAATAGATTATCTTCCGTAATGGGGGATAGGGTAAAGAGGAAGGACTTGGGCGTGATTCGTAGTGGCCCGTTTTCAAGGTTTTTAAATATTCTATGTGAGCCTTTATAGAGATATCGAGTGGGGGACAACCCGTCAATGAGATAGCTGGTATTGTCGGTGTGCATGGACCACCTCTTATTATTGTTTTCGCATATTTGTAGTGGAGACTACGTAGCTTGCGAGCCCCATTTGTGTCATATGCACGTTTTCCCCAGACACCAGAGCCATATAGTAGCGCTGGGAGAACGACTCTCTTGTAAATTTTGTGTCCGGAACTGAAGGTTGAACCAAATTGCCCTTTTATGGTGCTAGTGAGCCTTGGGAGTATCCATCGGTATTTGAGTAAACTGTTATTGAGATGTTTAATAAATTGTCTCTTTGAATCAAAGGTAATACCAAGGATTTTAATTGTTTTGTTGATTGCAATGGGCTGGTCGAGAAGTCGGATGCTGTCCTTGTTTGGCCATCTTGGTTTGTTTCTGTAAAACATGCATGCTTGAGTCTTGTGGGGATTTACCAACATTCCATGCCTTCTGCACCATTGTGAGAAATTTTCAAGAAAATTGTTTATTTGACATTTAGGAAGCTTTGGGGCCACCTGCACCATTAGTGTGAAATCATCTGCGAAGCCCACTAATTCGCTCTTTCTAGGTTTTTGCAAGGTAAATGCTTTTCTTGCAATCATATTGAAGAGGAAGGGACTTAAAGCCGCTCCTTGTGGGACTCCACGGAGTGACAGAATGTGAGCAGTGTGTCCCCATGCGCTATAGGCCATTTAATATATATTTTATATACAAGTCAAAAGAGATCACTAGCAGAGTATTATTCTTTTGGTTTCCAGAGCTCAACAATCTATGAGCCTAATACTCTGCACACATACCACCCCCAGAGTAATGGAATGTGAAAAAGGTTAACGGAACAATCATGACCAAGTTAAGAGCGGCCTTGCTTGATAAACCAAGGTGAAATGGAGCACACTTTTGCTCAAGGTCATTACTGACTACAACAACACCCCTCATGACGTAACAGGTTTTCCGCCATCTTTTCTACTTTTTGGTTACAATGTGCAGCCACAATTTGCTGATAACCCCTCAACCTCGGTAGAAGATGCTAGAAAACTGGCTATAAAAAGAACTCAACATCATCGTGATATTTCTAAAAGAAGACATGATTCAAGGCATCCCGACATTGAATTTAAAGTTGGAGATCTCGTTCTTAAAAGAATTCCCTACAATGATCCGAGGCTAATTAAAACAGCTCCCAAATACGAAGGACCATTCCAAGTTTTGAGAAGATTGTCTAAAGCATGCATGTCAAACTCAAATCTTAACACGGGCCAAATAAAAAAGTAATAAGATTATGTGGGCCGCAAAAAAAGAAAACAAGTAATTAAATTTTTATAGTAACATTTATGTAGGTTTATTTTAAAAATACTAATAAGAAAAAAGAAAGTAAAGTTAATATTTTCTCCCTGATATTTGGCATCTCTTTTCTGCTACCATCTTTCCTACTTCGGGGGGGGGGGGGGGGGGGGGGGAATCTTGTTCGCAGTGATTAATTTTAAAACTGACCCAAGGTGAACGTCAGTAATTCTCGATCTGATTGGAGACTTATTTCCATTCATAAGTGAAAATAACTGCTCGCACCGATAAGTACTTCCAAACATGGACATAATTTCATATGCTAATTTTCGAGTGTTTTCAAATCTGGCTGGCAAATATTTGTAAAATTCAGAAACGCCAACTTCAATGAATTTTGCCTTTAAATCTGAATCGCACTGGATATCTATTACCTCCATTTGCATATGATTAGGTACTGATTCTATATTTATCGAGAAAATCGAAGAAAACAAAGTAAATTTGCCTTCCAAAGATTTGAAATCAGAAAACCTTGTTTCAAATTCATTTCTAAGACTTAAATTTTTTTCCGCATATTTTTGATACAATGCAGTTTCACCTAAACTTGATTTGTACATGTTGCATGTCGGAAAGTGCATTAAATCTTCGTTTTTCAACTGCTTTTCCCAATGAACTAGCTTACATTTGAATGCATTAACTTGGTCACACATGTTGGTAATGATCTGATCCTTTCCTTGCAGTTTCAAATTAAAATCCGACAAGTGTTTTGTTATGTCAACCATGAAGGAAAAATCTTGCAACCATACTTGATCAGAAAACAAAGTGATGTCTTGATTCTTGGTTATTAAAAACTGACATATTTCTTCTTTCAAGTCCCAAAATTGTTTGATAACCTTGGAGCATGATAGCCAACGTACCTCGGTATAGTATGATAAACCTGAATATTCGCTTTCTAATTCAGTTAAGAGCAGAGAGAACTGTCGCTGATTTAAACCTCGAGATCTTATGAAATTGATGAATTTTTTGATAGGTGTCAACACATTTTCCATTTTTATTACCTTCGTACATAATACTTCCTGATGTATAATTGTAGTATTTTAAATAATTACAACTCTCTTTAAAGCAATAAAATAATTATTTATTGCATTTAGCAAGACAAGAAAACAAAACCAACACGGGAAGCCAAAAAAAAAAACGTACAGGTTAGTTCCTATTCCAAATCTAGCTTTCACACAGAGTATTCAAAAATAAAATACGACAATCCCTCCCCTGTGTGGAAGCTTCCATCAAACAAGTCCTAGAGAGTTTATACAGTTTTTAAGTTTCTCCTTGGGAAGACTCTTTGTTAATAGGTCCGCTTCCATTTCGTCACTCCTAACAAATTCAAGGTCGATTGTTCCTTCTTCCACAGCATCTTTTATAAAATACAATTTTCGGTTTATATGTTTCGTCCGGGAAGTTATTTTTCAGATTTAATCCACTTGATAGCAGATTGACTATCTGTTTTAAGCGTTGTAGGAAAGTTCGCATCCTCACATATTTCTTCTAAAAGTCCTTTAATCCATTTTACTTCGCACATCCCTTCGCATATCGGAATCAGTTCGGCTTCGCATGTAGACAGAGCCACCAAACATTGTTTCTTGCTTCTCCAACTGATCAGGTTGTTTCCCAGTTTAACTGTGTATCCGGAATAGGACTTTGCGTCACTTGTTCAACACCAGCTTGCATCTGTGCTGACAAGAATGCTATTTTCTGATGGCTTGTATCTTAACATTTTATCTCTGGTGCCCTTCAGGTATCTATATATTCTCTTAACTCCTGTTAAATGTGCTTCTCTTGCATCATTGCAAAATCGGGATAAATTGCTCACATTAAAGGAAATATCTGGACGAGTTCCGGTTGCCAAATACATCAGGGATCCGATCATCTCTTGATACAATGTCCTGTCTACTGGTTTGGAGTCTTGACATTCATCAAAACTTTGGTCTCGATCTCCCGGAGTTTGTACAATGTTACATTCCTCGAGTGCAAATTTCTTCAAGATTTTATCGATATAATGGGCTTGTGATAGATCAAAACCGTATTCTGTTTTCTTTATCTCTATACCAATGAAAGGTTCATTCTCCCCTTTTTCTTTTAAAGCAACAAATCTTCCTATCTCTGATGCTAGTTTTTCATTAAAGGTTTTATCCGTTCCGGCTATTATTAGATCATCCAGGTATAAACCCAATATTCCATATTCCTTTTCTAAAAGTGTACACACATGGATCATATTGCGATCTTTCCATTCCCAGTTGTATAAGTATCTCGTTGATATTTTTATTCCAACAATGTCCCGATTGTGGAAGTCCATATATACTTTTTAACAATTTGCAAACTTTGTCTTCTTCACCTTTTTCAACAAATCCTTCCGGCTGTTTCATAAAAATAGTTTCTTTCAATTCTCCGTAAAGGTAGGCGGTCTTCACATCATATGATGTTATAACCAAATTCAACTGAGCTGCTAGGGCTACAATTGCACGAAGACTTTCTTTTCTGATCACTGGTGAAAAAGATTCCTCATATTCTACGCCATATTTTTTATTACAACCAATAGCAACTAATCTAGCTTTTCTTCTATAAACACCCTCACCAGGCGTACTCTTTATGCTAAAGATCCATTTGCAATTTATGATCTTCATATTCTTTTCTCTTTGAACGAGAGTCCATACCTTATGCTTGTCAATAGAGTAAAGTTCTTCTTTCATTGCTTCGAGCCATTCATATTTATTCTCGCAGTTAATCGCCTCCTCATAATTTTCGGGAATACGTTCTTCTGGTTCTAATATAAAATTCACGTTATTTCTTTCTTTTATTCTTTGTGAACGTCGAACGCCTTGTTCAAGCAATTTCATTTCTTCTTCTCTCAGTTTTGCTCTGTGTTTTTCTTCTAAAACCTTTTGTGTATCTCCCTTTTTGCGACCTGACCTTACAATTCTTTCCTCGTTAGGTTCGTCTAGCGTGCGTTTCTTCATTTAGTTCTGAGGTTTCTGGACGCGTCCGAAGGTCGATTTCATTATCATCTTCCTCTTCCTTTTTATATGAAAAATGGTCGTAATTTGTGTCTTCTTGAAGATTTTTTGCATAATCAATTCCTTTCTCATTTTCGACACATTTTACTGATCTCACTTCTTCTATTTTCTTAGTGATTATGTCATACACTCGATAAGCCTTTCTTTTCAGAGAATAGCCAACAAAAATACCTTTTCGACTTTTAGGCATAAATTTACTTCTATGTTGTTGTATAATGGGCCAAAACGCCAAACAACCGAATATTCTTAAATGTCGAATGGAGGGTTTTCTTCCTTTCCATTTCTTCATTGGTGTATCAAGCTTGATTGACCTATGTGGAGTACAGTTTTTGACATATGATGCAGTAGCGACTGCCTCCGCCCAGAAAGCCATGGGTAATCCTGAATCAAACAATAATGTCCTTGCTGTTTCAATTAGGGTTCGGTTTACTCTTTCCGCAACTCCGTTACTTTGTGGCGAGTAGGTGGTGGAGAGTTGGTGGTGTATTCCATTTTTAATTAAGAGATTCTTGAATCTGTGATTAGTGAACTCTGTGCCATTATCAGTTCGCACATCCTTTATTTTCAGGTTTAGCTCATTTTCCACTCTTGCCTTAAATTCTTCAAACTTCCCCAAAGTTTCATCTTTGTTTTTCAGAAAGTAGATAAAGGTTCTTCGGCTGAAGTCATCAACCAGAACAAAAAGTATTTTGATCCACCTAGAGATTGGTATGGCATTGGACCACACAAATCCATATGCAACAATTCAAGGGGTTTGGTTGTACAGTTGGTGGTAACGGAATGGTAAGGTTGTCGAGTCAATTTCCCCATTATACAAGCTTCACATTCTGGCAAGTTCTTAAATTTAACATTAAACCCCAATACCATATTCTGTTGAATTATCTCTTTCATGTACGCTTCGTTCAAATGATTCAGTCTTCTATGCCACAAGCTGATATTGTCATTTGAGAAATCATCTTTTGTGGTCATGACATTCTCCATCTTTTCCGAGTATTCATCTCTGGACCTTGTTTCCATTACATACATCCTATCCTGGATTTGAGCCTCTGCAATTAAATCATCCTGTTCATTGTAAATCTTTGCTCCATCTCTATTGAAAATTACAGTATTTCCTTTGTTAGTTAATTCGTATATTGATAAAAGATTAGACCTTAAGTTAGGTACATGCAGAACTCCTTTAATTTGAACATTCTCAATTCCGTTTTCGGTACAAGTAGAAACCTTGATATCACCTTTAGCTGTAGCATGTGTAACTTTACCTTCTTCTGCCAAATTTATCTCACTTTCATAAGGCATTACATTTTCCATCCAGTCCAAGTGTGGAGATAAGTGCGTAGTACACCCTGAGTCAAGACACCAGGTTTGTATCTGACTATAATTATTTGAGGAGTTTTCAAAAACTCGATCTGTGCTGGTATTGAAAGTTTGTTCCGCAGGCTTGCTTGAGACGGTATTCGCATTATTTCTGAAATTTTGTTTGTTATAGTTCGTATTTGAATTTGCATTTCTTTTCCCATGTTGTTCTTGAGTTCGCTTATTTTTGAACCAGCAATCTTTAGCTAAATGTCCTTTTTTATGGCAAACAAAACACTCCTTTTGTCGATTCTGTTGATAGTGATTTCTTCTGTCTTTACTTCTGTAAGCCTGTTCATTTTCATCAGAATGACTCCCATTCATCTTAGAATTCATTCGATTCTCTTCCTCTCTAAGTGACTGCCGAATTTCATCAAGAGTTAAGTCTCTTCTAGTTCTCAGTACAACAGCGATCTTTTCCAATCTTGGATGGATACCTCGCACAACATGAAACGCTAGTTCTCTTTGGGATATTTGGTGTCCGAGTGAAGAACTTTGAGAGGCAATATGTTTGGCTCTAGCCATATATTCATTTATGGATTCATTATTTTTCATCTTGATATTCTTAAGTTCAAGTCCAATATCAATGATCTTATCTTCTAGGTTGCCTGTGTAGATTTTCTTTAATTCATCCCATACTTTCTTTGCTTTAGTTTCATCTAGAAACATTCCTGCTTGTTCATCTGATAGAGTTGTAACTATAATTCCAAAGGCTTCGTCATTCTTTTCACTCCATATTTGCCAAGCGACTTCATCTTTTATATCAGGCTCGGGATCCGAAATTAGGAATTTAAATAATTTCTTTCCACGTAAAAGTGCTCCGACTTTTAAAGCCCAAATCGGATAATTTGTTCCTGTTAAAGGTTCAATTTTTGTGGTTGGCGAAAAATTGCAATCCATTTTAGCCTTGTTTTCAACTTTTTAAAAATTAAACAATAAAGTTTAAAGGTAGTTTATAATTCAAAAAATGTTTTTTTTTTCAATCCTTATATTTAAAACTTTCTTTTATCAATATAATTCAAATTCTATTGAAAAATATTTCAAAATTTACATACCTTGATGCAGAAGAGATCTTTGTTTACCGATTAGAATTAAACGTATCAAACTTCTGAGATAAAATATTTTCGCTTTTTCTCAAGTTTTAAATTGAACCAGGCTCTGCTACCATAAATTGTAGTATTTTAAATAATTACAACTCTCTTTAAAGCAATAAAATAATTATTTATTGCATTTAGCAAGACAAGAAAACAAAACCAACACGGGAGGCCAAAAAAAAAAAACTTATAGGTTAGTTCCTATTCCAAATCTAGCTTTCACACAGAGTATTCAAAAATAAAATACGACAATAATGCAATGCGTATGATGAATATTGGAACCATCAGAAATTTCACTTCGTTTTTTTCGCAGTAATGCTACGAAACCGTTGGTTTTTCCAGTCATTGAAGGAGCTCCATCTGTTGCTACAGAAGTCAATTTTGATTGAGGTAAATTGTATTTTTGCAGAAGATCATAAACGCAATTAAATATATCTTCTCCTGTAGTAGTGCCATGCATCAGTACTAGTTCCAATAATTCCTCAAAAATGTTGAAATCCGTGTCTCAAGCTCGAAAAAAAAAACAGCTAACTGAGCTACGCCCCCAATGTCCGTACTCTCATCACAGGCAATGGGAAATGCTTCGAAACAAGATGATTTTTCTTTTATCTGATCATTTAAATTTCTGGCCATATCAGTAACTCTTTCCACAACGGTATTTCGAGACCAAGATATTGCTTGAAACGTCTTCACACTTCCAGGACAAACAATTTCTGCAGCTTTAATTAAACATTCCTTGATGAAATCGCCTTCAGTAAAAGGTTTTGAGTGTTTAGCTATCATCTCGATAAAACGTAGCTTGCATGCACCGCCGCTTCACTCTCTTGTGATACTTTAGTAAACATAAACTGTTGTTTTTTCATTCCCAACTTGAACTCTTTTAACTTTTCTTGTCTCATTAAACCTTCGTAGGTATCATATTTTGATTTATGTTGTTCATAATGACGTTTAATGTTATATAATTTTGGTACACTAATAGCATTATTACATATCAAGCAAATGATTTTATCTTTTACTTCAGAGCAAAAATACTCTAATTCCAACTTTTCTTGAAAATTCCTATGTTCGTCAGCAATTTTTCGTTTAGTTTTACTGCCACTTGGTTTTGATGAAGATGTAGTCGTACTCTTCATTTTGACTATTTTAAACATGTTTATAATTTTAAAAAATGTATAATATTTTAAAAGTGTTTTAAAAACTATAATTTTATTAAATAATGAATATGCAAAATAATATACTTCATTATTTTATTTATTTTATTTTATTTTAGAATCAATAATAATTTGTATATTTTTGATAACTCTGTGACCTAAAAATATAGAAGTCATTAGATACGTAGTTAAGTTCGTTGCTGGTAGATGTAAATATTAACCACCATTTTA
Source organism: Cordylochernes scorpioides (assembly GCA_030710605.1). Lineage (NCBI taxonomy): Eukaryota > Metazoa > Arthropoda > Arachnida > Pseudoscorpiones > Chernetidae > Cordylochernes > Cordylochernes scorpioides. The sequence goes on from CP092865.1 coordinate 137,611,840, forward strand.
ATTTATCAATTTGTATTGTAAATAAAAATAATTAATTTGATTTAAAAAGGCTAAGGCTAATTCTTTAAAACATCTACCACAATTGGTGAGCCGGAATTAAAAAGAACAATTAAATCAAGAAAAACAAACATTATTATTAAAAATTCAAGATAGACCGAAGAGGAGTTAACGAGCGGCGGCGGATGGAACCCTACCATGAAGCCTGCAAGGTAAGCATTAAAATACCTCCATTTTGGACAGATAAACCTGAAATTTGGTTTTATCAAGTTGAAGCTCAATTTAACATAAATGCGATAACATCCGAAGAAACAAAGTTTAATTACTTAATTGCACAACTAGAGCCAAAATACATTGAAAATATTTGGGACATAATTACTCTCGATAGTAAATTTAAATACACTGAATCTAAAACACGCCTTTTAAATATATTTAAAGATAGTGAAAGTGTTCGAATTAAAAAACTTTCTCAGGAATAGAACTTGGAAATATGAAACCAAGTCAATTGTTACAAAAATTGAGATCTTTAGCCACTAGTGATATATCTTCTAATTTAATTAAGACCTTATGGCTAGAGAAATTACCTGACTCAATGAGAAACATATTGCTTGTAAGTGATGAAGATGTGACAAAATTAGCATCAATGGCGGATAAGATTATGGACATGACTTTTTCTCCTGATGTCTGTGAGGCTAGTTCTTCACAAACCTCTCATAATGTTATGGAGAACCTTTTAGAAAAAATATATTCACTTGAAAAACAAGTAGCTGAAATTAACCTGTCAAGATCAAGGCCATCATTTAGAACTCGACGCTAACGATCTAGATCCAGTAGCCGAATCCGTAGAAAATACGATCCAAAATGGCAGCTTTTGTTATTACCACTTTCGATTTGGAGCTCGTTGTATTCCTGAAAAATGCAAGCCTCCTTGCAAGTGGGTAATAAATAAGACGAATAATCAGGAAAACTCCATGCTGCCGTAGAAGACGCAGCACATTCTACAGCAGATAATTTAAATAGTTGCTGCAAATATCGTCTATTTATAAAAGATAAAAATTCTGGCCTACAATTTTTAATCGACAGTGGAGCTGATGTCAGCATTGTACCTCTTAATAAAAATGATAAACGTAAAAACGACTACAAGCTCAATGCTGCGAATGGTTCGGAAATTGAAACCTATGGTGTCAAAATTTTAACCTTGGATCTAGGGTTACGCCGGGAATTTCAATGGCCATTTGTGGTAGCCAAGGTGAACAAAGGCATCTTAGGAGCTGATTTTCTAAACAAATTTAACTTACTTATCGATATAAATAAAAGAAAATTAATTGACGGTATTACCAATTTAGCAATAAATGGAGTTATAACATCTATTACAGAAAATAATAATATAGTGACACTTTGCAATAATGTAAATTTTTCAAAATTATTATCTAATTACCCTAATATAACCAAACCTGCATTATTTCCGACTAAACCAGAACATGATGTAAAACATTTCATAATAACTGAAGGACCTCCTGTACACTCAAAAGCAAGACAGCTTGATCACAAGCGACTTGCGATTGCTAAGCAGGAATTTAAATTTATGTTGGAAAATGATATCATACGACCATCAAAATCTCATTGGGCTAGTCCATTACATATGGTTGCCAAGAAAGATGGTTCTTTCCGATTATGTGGTGACTATAGACAACTTAATGCTAAAACTGTCACAGACAGATATCCTATACCACGCATTGAAGATTTTCATCATATTTTAAAGGACGCCAAGATATTTTCCAAAATTGATTTGCTGAAAGCCTATTTTCAGATACCAATCGAGGAAAAAGATAAATGCAAAACAGCTGTGATTACACCATTTGGACTTTTTGAATATAATGTAATGAATTTTGGCCTTAAAAATGCACCATCATCTTTCCAACGATTTATACATGAAGTTTTATGGGGCTTAGATTTTGTCTTTCCCTATTTAGATTATATATTAATTGCATCGGCTAGTGAGGTAGAACATTCTAGACATCTCAAAATTATTTTTGAAAGACTAAATAAATATGGTCTCAAAATAAACGTTTCGAAATCTATATTTGGTGTAACTGAATTGAATTTTCTAGGATATCTTGTTACACCAGAAGGTTCAAAACCTTTGCCTGATAAAGTACAAGCAATTGTTGACTACAAGTTACCTGAAACTGTTCATGACCTTCGAACTTTTCTAGGCATGATCAAATTTTATAGAAGATATTTAAAAGATGCGGCACAAACTCAAGCAATTTTACATGAATACCTTAGAGGTGCAAGGAAAAAAGATAAGCGTAAAATCCATTGGACAAAGGAAGCTCAGATTCATTTGAAAGGTGTAAACAAAGTTTAATAAATGCAACCTTATTATCCTTTCCCCATCCTGAACTACCCCTGTCTCTAAGTGCAGACGCATCGGATTCAGCAATTGGAGGGGTAATTCAACAAAAAGAAAATGGAATGTGGAGACCAGTCGCATTTTTTTCAAAAAATTAAATAATACACAAAAGAATTACAGCACCTATGATAGAGAACTTCTTTCAATTTATCTCTCAATTAAACATTTCAAATATTTGTTAGAAGGAAGAGAGTTTGTGATTTTCACAGATCATAAGCCATTAATATATGCTTTCGTGCAGAAATCTGAAAAAGCAACTCCAAGACAATTGCGACAATTGCAGTTTATATCACAATTTTCAACTGATATTCGGCATATTAAAGGACAAGATAATATTGTTGCTGATGCTCTTTCAAGAATTGAAGAATTAACCTTGCTTGATTATGATGAAATTGCAGAAAGACAAAAGATGATGAGGAGCTTAGAAACTTACAAAGTACATCAAAATAATTGAATTTCAAGCAATATCCTCTTTCATCTGGGAAATACTTGTGGTGTGACACATCTACAAATCATATTAGGCCTTATATTCCAGAATCTTTTAGATTTAGGATGTTTCAACAAATTCATGGCTTATCCCATCCAGGTATCAGATCTACTGTTAAGCAAATGTCATCAAAATTTATTTGGAGAAGCATAAAAAAGGATGTTCAGCAATGGTCTCGATGTTGCATCCCATGTCAAAAAAATAAGGTTACACGACATACTAAGTCAAATATTGGAGAATTCCAAGACCCTATGGAAAGATTCACCGAGGTACATATTGATCTTGTAGGTCCTCTACCTCCATCTAATGGCAATACTTATTGTCTAACTTGTATAGACAGATTTTCAAATTGGATGGAGGTTGTTCCTTTGGAAAATATTTCAGCTGAGAGAGTAGCTAGGGCTTTCTATGAAAATTGGATTTCACGATTCGGTACCCCACACAGACTGATTTCAGATCGAGGAGCACAATTCACCTCTGAAACATTTAAATGCCTGTCAAGACTCTGTGGATTTAAATTACAGCATACTACAGCTTACCACCCACAGTGCAATGGTAAAGTGGAGCGTCTTCATAGAACAATAAAAGCAGCACTGAGAACTCATGATAATTTAGCCTGGAGTGAAACGCTTCCAACTGTTCTTGTTGGATTACGCACTGCGTTACAGGAAGACACGAACCTCACAATTGCTAAAATGGTTTATGGAAAAAATATCCGTCTTCCAGGAGAATTCTTCTGTGAAACTAAGATCCTGCCATCATCAGAGACTTTTGCAAATAAACTCCAAAAGCAAATGGAATCTATGGGACCAAGACAAAATAAGGTAAAATCTTCATATAAGATTTTGTGCCCAAGGATTTGTCATCGTGCTCGCATATTTTCCTTCGTGTTGATAAGGTAAAGAAATCTCTAGAACCACCATATAATGGACCCTTTCCAGTACTGACTAGAACAGAAAAATACTTTACAATTTGTGTAAAAGGAAAAGACATGACAGTTTCTATTGATAGATTGAAGCCAGCTTATTTATTAGGAGATTTTAAATCAGACAATTTTGTTACGACACAGCCAGTTGTGACAAGACCAAATATTTCAGAACGGACTCAAGTACCCTCTGATATCAAGACATCTCGTTCTGGAAGAATCATTCAACTTCCTGTTAGATTTCAAGACTAATAGACTATAACCTATTTAATAAGTAAATATTGATGTACATCCAAGTAGCTGAGCAGCTGTAAATATACGCAACTTAGTTACTGGGAGGAGAGTAATGTAGTCGTACTCTTCATTTTGACTATTTTAAACATGTTTATAATTAAAAAATGTATAATATTTTAAAAGTGTTTTAAAAACTATAATTTTATTAAATAATGAATATGCAAAATAATATACTTCATTATTTTATTTATTTTATTTTATTTTAGAATCAATAATAATTTGTATATTTTTGATAACTCTGTGACCTAAAAATATAGAAGTCATTAGATACGTGCTGGTAGATGTAAATATTAACCACCATTTTAATTTATCAATTTGTATTGTAAATAAAAAATAATTAATTTGATTTAAAAAGGCTAAGGCTATTTCTTTAAAACATCTACCACAAAGACATATTGAATACAAAGGTCTGAAAAAAAATTCGTAATCGCTAACACAAAATAATATAACGTTTTAATTAATATTTTAATTTTTTTTAAATTAATATTTTTTAACTTACAAGACACAGAATAACTGCACAAATTATTGAATGTAACTTAAAAAATTTTTTTTTTTCTAGTACTCCGAAAGAATATTTTCTTTAAACTTTAAGGCACACAATACTTATGGCGATGTACATACTTATGTATGTAGGTATATTATCAAAACTTACGATTATTAATAAATAAATTATGTATAATTACAATTTTTAAAAATTAGGCTACAAATTTTTATTAATTATTTTTTTTAAATTCATGAAAATTTTTAATTAAATATATTGTCCATTTATTCGTTGTGGGCCGCGAGTTTGACATGCTTGTATTAGACTCGTCAAGATCATGAATATTTTATGGTAAAATAATATTATAAAATATTAAAGTAGTATTATAAAAAATTATACAATTCTAAAAGTAACTTTATTTATAGATTAGTTTTAAAAATATTTTAATCAATATTATTTTTCTCTCTATGAATATTATTTATTTTAAAAACATTTTTGACCGCCCCTTCCCCTCCCCCTTTGCCGTTTATTTTGAAAATCTCTAGGGGTAGTATAATACATTTATTAATTAAGAAAAAGGCATTTCCTTATCGTGCAACTGAAAGTTGCTGATGGCTGGCGCCATCTATCGGAATAAATATCAACTATTCTCGTTGATTTTTAATTATTCCAGAATTGGCCAAATACCCATTCTTGATTAATCAAGAAAAGCTAACCACGGACGCGTTTCGGGCTGTTGGCCCTCATCAGCGTGGTGCAAGCTGTACCTCAACGACCAAAAAAATTTGTCATTAAGGCATCCTGAAAAATCATGAAACGGGTAGTTAAGGCCAGAATTGCGTTACATTTGTACTATTTTTTCACATTTATTAATATTAGCCCTTTTGGGTGACCCGAGAGATTTGGCCAGATTTGAAATATGACGTCACGATGACGCGCGATGTAAACAAAGGTTATGATTGATTCATTGTTTTTTTTTAAACAAGAATTAATTATTAATATTTTAAATACCTGTGATTAATTTATATTTTTACTATATTTATATATTTATTTTTGTCTAAATGGCCTTTTATTTTAAATTAGAAATTTGTATGAAAATATTTAGCGCAATTGTAAACACGTGTGTGTTATGAATGCACAAGATG
>CP092865.1:137621119-137688164 GCA_030710605.1 Cordylochernes scorpioides
GGTGACCAGGGTGGACAGAGGGGGTGAGGGGGGATGTCCTGCACTAACCCAGGCCGTCCGACCGACGACACAGTGACACCAGGACAGCTCACCTGTCACAGTAGTCCACCCCCGAGGTGTGGCACAGGTAGGCTCGCTCCAGGTTGAGATCCACCATGGTCAGTGGGCTCTCTAGCCAGGTGAACTTGTTCTGTCGGTTGGCTTCTTCCTGGTAAACACCAGGTGTTGGCACTGCTTACTTCACTGGATGGCTGTGTACATCAATGGTTCTGTGCAAGATATCACTGGTTCTGTGCAAGACATAGGGCTTCACTGGCACTGTGCAAGACATAGAGCATCACTGGCTCTGTGCAAGACATCACTGGCATCACTACCTCTGCACAAGACATAGGGCTTCACTACCTCTGCACAAGACATAGGGCTTCACTACTTCTGCACAAGACATAGGGCTTCACTAGTTCTGTACAAGACATAGGGCATCACTACCTCTGCACAAGACATAGGGCTTCACTAGTTCTGTACAAGACATAGGGCTTCACTGGCTCTGTGCAAGACATCACTGGCATCACTACCTCTGCACAAGACATAGGGCTTCACTACCTCTGCACAAGACATAGGGCTTCACTGGCTCTGTGCAAGACATAGGGCTTCACTACCTCTGCACAAGACATAGGGCTTCACTAGTTCTGTACAAGACATAGAGCATCACTGGCTCTGTGCAAGACATCACTGGCATCACTACCTCTGCACAAGACATAGGGCTTCACTAGTTCCGTACAAGACATAGGGCTTCACTGGCTCTGTGCAAGACATCACTGGCATCACTACCTCTGCACAAGACATAGGGCTTCACTACCTCTGCACAAGACATAGGGCTTCACTGGCTCTGTACAAGACATAGGGCTTCACTGGCTCTGTACAAGACATCACTGGCATCACTACCTCTGCACAAGACATAAGGCTTCCCTGGCTCTGTACAAGACATAGGGCTTCACTAGTTCTGTATAAGACATAGGGCTTCACTAGTTCTGTACAAGACATAGGGCTTCACTAGTTCTATACAAGACATAGGGCTTCACTAGTTCTGTACAAGACATCACTGGCATCACTACCTCTGCACAAGACATAGGGCTTCACTAGTTCTGTACAAGGCATAGGGCTTCACTAGTTCTGTACAAGACATAGGGCTTCACTAGTTCTGTACAAGACATAGGGCCTCACTAGTTCTGTACAAGACATCACTGGCATCACTACCTCTGCACAAGACATAGGGCTTCACTGAATCTGTACAAGACATAGGGCATCATTACCTCTTCACAAGACATAGGGCTTCACTGGCTCTGTACAAGACATAGGGCTTCACTAGTTCTGTACAAGACATCACTAGCATCACTACCTCTGCACAAGACATAGGGCTTCACTGGCTCTGTACAAGACATAGGGCTTCACTGACTCTGTACAAGACATAGGGCCTCACTGGTTCTGTACAAGACATAGGGCTTCACTAGTTCTGTACAAGACATAGGGCTTCACTGGCTCTGTACAAGACATAGGGCATCACTAGTTCTGTACAAGACATAGGGCTTCACTGGCTCTGTACAAGACATAGGGCTTCACTGGCTCCGTACAAAACATCACAAGCCTTTGTTTCATCTGAAAATTCTGATTCCTTTGTGCTGTTGAATTAAAGTAGTTTTTGGCTCTATTGAAATTTACAAAAGTATCGTTGAAAAAAAATTGCATCAATTATCAGTTGAATTAAAAAAATTCTGTTGAATTATAGTTGGTTAAAGTATAAGAAAAATAGGTTGATTGGGATTCAAGAAACACAGCTGAATTAATGAGGGTGTTGAATTAAAAGAGAGTTTATAATGAATTTAGTTCAAAGATGATGAGGGGATAATGCTTAAACTTAGGTTAAAAATAAAAGGGGTTAAAAGAAAGTGGCCATATAGTGGTCGGACTTACATGTAGGTAACCCTGGATGCCAAGTCCCACGTGGACTGGAGAGTCTGTGGAGAAGATGAAGTTCTCCTTGGAACAGCTGAACATGGACAGAAAGTTCATCACCTGACACACACACACACAGAGCTATATTATTGACTTCTATTGTTAAAAATTTGGCATAATCCTTATATACTTCTTCTTACTTATCTCCACTCAATCATATTAGGGTGTCAAGCTTGTAAAGCTTGTTGATGGTGTCTGTTGACAACCATCATGATTGGGTAAGGTATAAAGCATCTGCCTTTGTCATTAAGACTGGGAGCACTACTCAGTGACAGGCCGACTTAGCTCTAAAATAAATTGCCGTCTCTGACATGAGGAACAGACCGCCACGTGCAGCCGCTCCTAACATGGAGTACAAACGCTGCTCATCCTGTATCCCTGGATTAGGAGCCCTTACAGGGTACTATCAGCCGGGCCAGCTGAACCCAGGTTTTTTAGTCAGCTTGTTACTACTCCCCCTCCTCCTTTTTCATCAGGGCTTGGGACCGGCAAAGGCGGAGTTCGTAATCCTTATTATTTTTGACAATACGTTTCTTATACAGTAGAACATACTCCATGAGAGGATATTCATGCTATAGAGAACATCTATCTACAAAGGACAGTTTTTTATTTCTAAAAAAATTACTATTTTTAGCTAACTTAGCAACTATCAGGTAAGAGGACACTTGTCCCTAAAGAACATTTTAGCTCTGCATCTAGGTGTTGTCTTTTTTATAATATCCATATGTCATAAGAAACATATTACCAAAAAAAATGATAATAACAATAACAAATCTTTGGGAATCTCCTGTATATTTGTAATTGACAATAAAAGATTTAAAGGAATTTGTTTTGAAAGAGGCAAACCTCTTGAGAACACCAAGCCTAGGATTTAGAAGGGAAATATTGTAGGAGACCCCCAACATGAAGGAACCTCAATCAAAAGTATATTTCACGCAGTTTCTTTTAAAGAACTGAGGCCCCAAACTTTGTTGGGAAAAAAAAAACAGGAATTTCAGAAGACATCTTGGAACTTGTGGAAGGAAGAAGGAATATATGAATAGGTACCTTTTTGATTATACGTGGTACATGCGATGATAATCATGAAGAAGGCGACTGCTTTTACTGTAAGTACACCACATGTCTACACATGTGAAAAGCAGTTCGAATTTGCACTTACAAATATGCCAGAGCCCCATTTGGTTACTTGCACTCGCTGGTGGAGTTGGACATTTGCAAGAATCTGGGCCTATTGGAGCATTTTTCCTTTAAATCATAAAAAAGTACCTAATGCGGGAATCTAACCCAGGTCGTAGCGGTTGAAAAACAATGGTTTTGACTATCCTTCCACCAACCCCCATGAAACACAAGGTAATAAGACCAAATTCAAATGAATAAATAGTGTGTGACATTTTGGTAACAGCGTTGTTGCCAAAACGTCACACCCTATTTATTCATTTGGATTCGGTCTTGTTACAAAGGAGGAAGGTAGAAAATTTATAACTAACAAAGGCATTATTAGAAAAAAAGGGCAGGAAGGAAAAACAACACAGGGGTTTGGAATGAGAATAAATTCAAAGAGCCTGTAAGAGAACATTAACATACACAGAATACTTTCAATAAGTACACTTTGATCTTAGCCAAAAGGCCGAGAAGCGGAGTAGAGGACAAGTTGTAGAGACAACCTTCTTGATCTTGTAGGAGGAGGCTCCCAGCACCAGGGACTGTCCACTGGACTGGAGGTGACAGGCCAGGGCTCTCTGTAGCAACTGGATGTTGGCCATCTCGTTCAGGATGGGGAGAACCTGTATGCAAATATCTCTGTCTTACTTATTTACATACATCATAAAGTACATTTTGGATTATTGATTATACCTTTATTTCGAGAGCTTTATATAAATTAATTTATTTTATAAAAATAATTTTATTTTTCGAAGAAGGAATCAAATCTAACAGCGACGAGTTCCTTTATTTATGCGGTATAATCTTGGAAAGCTTTCGGACTATGACGTCCTTCAACAGGCAACTATACAAGAAACTAGAGAATTAATAATTAATTAATAAAGAATCTGGTTCAAATCACATAAATAGGTACCGCTCAGCAAGACCAACCTAGTTCATGATAATTGAACAATGAATAATATGTGAAGGTTATTCACATATTATACAAATTTTAACGCGGGATTCAATCCCGGTTCATGACTGTGGGGAATCGAGCGTGTTACCCTCTCATCCACCGACTTTTTTGTTATTAATAAAGAATCATGTCGCCGTAAACTTTGATTCCTTCTTCGAAATGATGTCTGGCGATTCCTTCTCTTGTAATTTTATTTTTATCAGCGGCCTTTCTACAAGTCACATCAACACGCACTCACTCCACAGCTACCAGAAAATAAGACCTTATCCAAATAAATTAATAGCGTGTGACGTTTCAGTAACAGCGTTGTTACCATTATCAGACAAAAGAATAAAAAATCGAATTCTAAATCTAATCTAATCCTTTTTTTTTTTATTCTTTTGTCTGATGATAGTAATACCGCTGTTACCGAAATTTCACACACAATTAATTTATTTGGATTAGGTGTTATTACCTTGTGTTTATTATTTACATAAGAGTAAAACCTCTGACTCTCTTACTGATAACTGTTGTAAAGTCGAAATTTAATTCACTTTTCTTTTATTTTTGAAGATCATTTGTTGGTTGTGGAAGTTGGTTTGGAAAAAACACAGCCATATCAACCAATTGTTTATTTCATTCCTGATGTTTCAATGAATCGCTGTCACTTTCTTCAGGGGAGTGACTTCTTCACTTCTTCTTTCTTATCTCCACTCAATCATATTAGGGCATCAAGCTTGTAGAGCTTGAGATCATGACTGGGTGAAGATGAATGCGTCTGCCTTTGTCATTAAGACTGGGAGCACTACTCAGTGGCAGGCCGACTTAGCTCCAAAAGAAATTCCTCTGATATGAGGAACAGACACCATGTGTAGCCGCTCCTAACATGGAGTACAAATGCTGCTCATCCTGTATCCCTGGATTAGGAGCCCTTACAAGGTACTATAAGCCGGGCCAGCTGAGCCAAGGTTTTTTAGCGAGCTTGTTACTGCTCCCCCTCCTCCTTTTTCATCCGGGCTTGGGACCGGTGAGGGCGGAGTTGGGAGTGACAGTGAGTTACTGAAATTAAATAAATAATTGGTTGATAAAGCACAACTTAGATTATAATACAAGAAAATAAGAGCTAATCCAAATAATTTAATAGTGTGTGACGTTTTAGCAACAGCATTGTCACACACTATTAAATTATTTGGATTAGGTCTTATTTTCTTGTATTGGTTGATGTAGCTATATTTTATTATTATATCTAGCACATGTGGTACAGACCATGATATTGTAGCAGATTATTTATTATTCTATGAAAAGATTATTAATTTCGATATTTGTATTTTGATACACTGTAAAATTTTCTCATTGCCTCTCTGTTATTTTATTGGTTTTAATCTGGTTTTGACGATGTCCCTATAGACGATACGACAACAAAGCCGCTCTTCATGCCGCAAAAGAAAGGCTGCAAAGCTACTAGGGACAGACTTCCAAGACTCTGAGGGAATACTTGACAGAAACATGTCAGATCCATGTCAGTAGCAACAAAAAGCTGTGGGTCACAGCTCCCATAGGGAAGGAGCTATGTAACAAAGTATTTATTATTCTATATAAAGATTTATGATTTCGATATTTGTATTTTGATACACTGTAAAATTTTCTCATTGCCTCTTTATTATTTTATTAGTTTTAATTTGGTTTTGCCTTAAAATTATTTCTGCGTCATTCTGAATTTTGTCTTTCCTAATTTTGTTGTTGTTGTTTCTTATCCCCTTGTGTAAAGATTACACGAATTCCATGAGTTCATGCTCCTCGAGCTGTTTTATGATGAGCAGCGGCCTCTCCCAAAGGTCCTGTTTAGTGCATCTAATGCAAGCCAAAATGTGTTCTGGAGCTGCAGGTACCAAACTACATTTTGGGCAAGTGGGATAAATTTTGTTATTATTTTCTATCTTCAATGGCTTGAGATGGCCTGTTCTAAATCTTGTTAGTGTTGTTTGATGCTGTCTATTTCTGATCTTCAGAGCTTCTCCTGGGTTCACTCCACTGTACCAACTGTGCTTAGGTGGGATCCTCCAGTTCTTGTTTATTTTTGTTTTGGCTATTGTTTCTATTTCTTTAAAAGTAAGTTTATTTTTCTGTGGCAAGGGTTCTTTTGTGCCTTTTTTCGCTAGCACATCAGCAGCTTCATTGCCTTCAATGCCAACGTGTGAGGGTATCCATTGAAGGTGAATTTTTGAGGTTTTTGAGAGTTTTTGGAGATAACCAATTATGTTCCTGCTTACTTTGTCTCTGAGTTCCCCTGTGTGACTCAAGTGTTGTATGGCACTTCTACTATCAGTAAGAATCCAGATATTTTGATAATTAGTATTTCTGATGGATTTTAAGGCTTCATAGATGGCTATAAGTTCTGATCTGAAGACTGAGCAAAAATCTGGGTTTCTTCTGTTCATTTTCTCAATGCCATTTGTGGTTTTGATGAGACAGCCACTGCCAGTGTGTCCTAGCTCGTCTCTGCTACCATCGGTATAGATAGTTATTGCATTTTTAGGAATGTTATTAATTATTTCTAATGATAATTGTTTTAAGTATTCTGGATTTTGGTATTGTTTGTTGGTGGGTTCATTTAAAGTGGCATTAAAAATAACATTTTGTAGTGGTTTGCGTGGAGAATTTTTTTCTGCTAAATAATTTTTTTCCACTTTATATTTTAAAAATTCATTTCTTTTGGCCAGGTGTAGAGGGCCTTCTTTTTTGAGTCTTAAATTGGATTCCCAATTAAGTATGTACTTGGAAGTTCTGTGTTTGTTTCCATAACTCTTGATTTTGCTTATATATTTTGGCAGATTGTAGCTTCTTCTATCCTTTAAGGGCATAATGTCTGCCTCGTAAAGTACAATATCATTAGGGCAGGTATTTCGAAGACCTGTAATAATTCTAGCTGCACTTAGTTGTATCCTTTCCAGTGATTTTAGATTTGTTTCAGATGCTGTACCATAGATTTGATATCCATATTCCAGGATAGGTCTAATTAGAGATGTGTAAGTTAATTTTAGTGTGGTTGCATCGGCTCCCCACTCTCTTCCTGAAATATATTTCAGGATTTTTAGTCGGTCTCTTCCTTTTCTAATAACTTCTTCAATATGTTTACTGGAGTTAATTTCTGGATCCAGGGTGTAGCCAAGATATTTAGGATGTTTATTATATTGCAATTGTTGTTCTTTCAGAATAATTTTTGGTCTTATTTTGTATAGTTTCTTATCGGTAGTAAAAAGACAGGTTTCAGATTTTTGAGGGTTAAATTCTAATTTATGATTATTAGCAAATTTTTCTAGGTGGAAAAGAGTCTTGTTCAAATCTCTTTCAGCTTTTTTCCAGTTAGTATTGCTGCTCCATAGAATTATGTCATCAGCGAAAAGTCCAATATTGGTTTTATGTGAAATTTTTTCTTCTATGCCTGCAATAAATAGGGTGAAAAGAGTTGGGCTAAGGACTGATCCTTGTGGTAATCCTTGGTACAATTTGAAGGTTTTAGATAGAGTGCCATTATATTTGACCCTGATGTATCTATTTTTAAGGAAATCATTTATCCAAGTGATAGCTTTTCCATCAATTTTGAAATGTTTGTATAATTTTGTAATTAACTTGTTTTTCCATACCTTATCAAAAGCTTGTGTAAGGTCTAAAAAAGCAGCTATTGTGTGGTTAGTTGGTTTTCTGTTTTGTGCATCTTTTACCTTTTGTGTGAAAAATAAGAGTTGGTCTATTGTCCCATGTCCTTTCCTAAATCCATATTGTTCTTTTGGTAAGAGATTTCTTGTGTCGAGGTGGTAGGTGAGTCGTCTGAGTATAATTTTTTCCATTAATTTGCAGCAAATACTTGTGAGGGAGATAGGTCGGTAGTTTTTTGGTCATCAGCAGATTTGTCAAGTTTTTTAATAGGAATTATTGTTGCAGTTTTCCAGTCTTGAGGCAATTTTCCAGTTTTCCAGGAGTTATTGAAAATATCAAGAAGTTTTTCTTTGCCATTTTTGCCCAAGTTTGATATCATTTGGCCATGGATTCCATCTGGCCCAGGAGTCTTGTTCAGGTCAGTGTTTTCTAATGCATAATCTAGCTCTTTCATATTGATTTTTTCATGGAAAATATTATGAGTGCTAGTGACGTTTTTACAGTCATGGATAATCTTTCGGGCCTTTTTTCAACTTTCTTATCTTTTATTTCAAATTTGATTTTACTACTTATTTGATATGAATTACCTAAAAGATTAGCAGCATTTTTGTCATTAGTTGCTGGGGTACCATCTGTATTCTTAATCATATTTGTGTTTTCAGTTTGTGGCTGGGCTCTGTCAATTTGTTTTGCCAAATGCCAAAGTTTTGTATTTGGGTTTCTAGGGTTCAGGTTTTCACAAGTTTGTTTCCATTTTTCTCTTTTCATATTTACGTATAATCTTTTTATTTTTGCATTCACAATGTTCAGTTCAGTTCTACAATTTGTTTGGTTTTGGGTGCACTTTTTTTGTAGTTCATTTCTTTTAGTTATAAGTGTTTGAATATCTTTTGCCTGGTGTGTATAATTTGGAATCCATTTCTTAATATTACCTCTTGGTATTGAAACTTTGGCTGCTTTAATAATGGTGTTTTTGAAAGATATCCAATTTTGTTCCAGATCTTTTATCCTAGTGGGTGCTTTTCTAAAGTCTTCATTGGTGTTTTGCTGGTAAAGATTCCAATTAGCCTTTTTGAAGTTCCAGAATTTTTCTTTAATTGAGCTGGTTTTGGTCTTGGTGCTAATTTCTATCAAAATAGGCAAATGATCACTTCCAATACTTTTTAATATTTGCCATTTGCATTTGTGGAAAATGTCAGGACTGGAAAAACTTATATCAAGGGCTTGTGCGGTATTATAACTGTAGGAATGGTGGGTAGGATTCCCATCATTTAAGCACATGAAGGCATTGTCGTCAAATAAGTTTGAAAGTATTTTGCCTCTTGGGTTTGGCGTGGAACATCCCCATAGTTGATGTTTGGCATTAAGGTCACCTACAATAATAGTGTTGTCTGTAAGAAATTGAGCCATTGTTCCATCGTCAATAAGTTTATTGTTTGGTGGGTGATACATATTGAATATGTTGATGGTTTTATTTTGATTGAGGTAGACTTTGATACCTTGGGCTTCGAGGTCTGATGTGTTTGGAATATTAATGGCTATGTCTTCATAGTACAAATTCTTGATTAAAAATGCAAGGCCACCCCCTTCTTTATTTCTGTCTTTTCTGAGGATATTGTAGTTTTTAAATTTGAGATTGTACTTTTCATTTAATTTGGTTTCCTGTAGGGCTATAATTTGTATCTTTTGTTTTTCAGCTATTTCCATTATTTCTTCTAATTTTATTTTTGTTGCTGTTGAGCACAATCCATTTATGTTGCACTGCAGAATGCTCAATTGCTTGGAAGTTGCAAAGTGTGAAGTTTGTGGAGACTGTATTATACTTATCGGACAGAACCCTCTACCTAAGTCCTGAAGGCGCCCCTGTTTATTCTGCGCGACGGGCGATGCAGCATGCAAATCAACATCTGATCTCATGGAATGGGGTATAGGGGTGCAGCTTTCGTTGATCATGGCACCATGATCCAGGCACACTTTGGTGAAGGTCTGACTTTGCCTGTAGTTTGAGGCCGTTCCTAACATGGAAGCAGACGCCTTTGCTGCCGACTCTAACATGAGTACAGACACAGCTCCTCCGTATCCCTGGAGTGGGACCCTTGCTGAGGTCTATCAACCGGGTCAGTTGAAGTCAGGATTTTTAAAGAGGTCTACTCCTCTTCTAACAATGCTGCTGTTGGTCCGCGACTGCTTATTTGTCAGAGTTATTCTGCTTGTTTCGCAGCTGGCCTTCATATCTGAAGGTCGTTCCCCTATCCGCCACCTGGGGACGCGCCCTATAGCAGTCAGCTCTGCCAAGGGCCTAATTTTCTACATTACAATATAATCATGGTAATTAGTTAGCGAATGGTTTCACTGCAGGATCACCACGTGTCTATACATTATTTTTTTTTTTGCTTATCCCTAGTACACGTTGTACAGGCCATAATAATCATGGTTGGTAGAAGGCGACTGCTTTTACTGTAAGTGCACCACATGTCTACACATGTGAAAAGCAGTTCGACTTTGCCTGTACAAGTATGCCAGAGCCCTGTTATGCCAAATATTAGCTCACAATCTAAAACCCCTAAAACATTACACACACAACCACAACAAAATTTCTTATTTATTCTTATTCTTCAAATACACAAAAAGTACTCAACCTAAACTAATGACTGATGATGATAAATAATGAATATGATGATACCATATTCTGTGAATTACACAGATTCCAAGAAAAATAAAATACAAACACATCTGACTATACAGGGTGGCACATAAGTCATGAAAATTTGTATTCTTTTATTAAAAATTTTAAAAGGCAAATTAGAATAAAAATTTTTAACTATTTTATTCTATTTTGCCTGGTGGGATTAAACTTTTGCAAGAATCAGTGGGGCCATTGAAGTATTTTTTTTTTTCTTAAAAAAAAGTTTCCAATGCAGGTCCAATTCAATTCAAATTCCAATCCAATTCGATCCCGGGTCGTGATTATTGAAAATCAACAGACCCCATTCTACCTCCAACACTTACTTGACCTGACATGTGGGGCACTTACAGTGAGAGCAGTCGTCTACTTCTACCCACCATGATTATCATGGCCTGTACCACGTGTTGTTGTTGTTGTTTCTTATCCCCTTGTGTAAAGATTACACGAATTCCATGACTGTACCACGTGTACTAGGGATAAGCAAAAAAAAAAAAAAATTAACCTGATCTAATCCAACAATCTCTCAATGACTATCTCAAGAGTATCTAATGGTTTGCAGCATGGTACATACTCTTGTGTCATGTAAACACATTTATTCATTTATAAATTGAGCTCTTGGCTATCTCAAGACTTATACGGTACAAATTGGATTGTAGATAAGAAGCACAAGGTAACACCAAGACCAAATCCAAACAACTATAAAATGTTTCCACTTCTGTTAAAATAGACTCTAAAAACTAAGTGTCATCAATTGGCTATCCCCGCAAACTATAAGATTTGGGTACAAACGGGGCTCTGGCACATTTGTAAGTGCAAAGTCAAACTGCTTTTCACATGTGTAGACATGTGGTGCATTTACAGTAAAAGCATAAAAGAAAACAAGACCTAATCCAAATAATTTATTAGTGTGTGACCTTTCGGCAACAACATTGTCACCATCATCAGACAAAAGAATAAAAAAATGTTTTTTTTTTTTTATTCTTTTGACTGATGATGGTGACAATGTTGTTGCCGAAACGTCACACACTAATAAATTATTTGGATTAGGTCTTGTTTTCTTTTATTATAATCTATAATCCAAATTGTGCTTTATCACAGTAAAAGCAGTTGCTAACTACCCACCATGATTATCATGGCCTGTACCACGTGTACTAGGGATAAGCAAAAAAAAAAAAAAAGATTCAGATTGGTGACAAAGCAACAACACCAGCTTTGGCAAACTTAGAAAGCTATCCTGGAGACAGTGATTTTGGGCTAATGGCCTTTGTTATCTATTTGGTCCCATTTCAGAGCATATTTTCATGATTGGAATCACAAAGTAATCAGATTAAATATGAGATAATGTTTGGTTACTGTGTTGTTACCATCTTCTGACCAAATTACTGAATTTAACAATTACTGAAGAGAGCAAAACACATTATTGACTGTATTGACTCATCCATTGATGTGTTCTACTCTTCCCCGGCAGTCACCATCAACAAGCTCTACAAGCTTGATACCTTAATATGATTGAGTGGAGATAAGAAAGAAGAAGATTGAAGAGAGCAACAATGGTTGTAGAAAGAAGATAATATTTTTTTTACTTATCCCTAGCAGTCACCAACTTCTATCCACCATGATTATCATGGCCTATACCACATGTAACTAGGGATAAGTAAAAAATATATATATTGGCTGCTGGCAAAACAATACATACAAATTTTACATACAAACAATACAAATTTGCATTTGGTCTGGTTACCTCATGATACATTACAATGAGATAAAGTTGGTGAAAAATTGTAAAGTAGAAAAATGAGGGAAGATAATCATGAGGGATGACAAAGCAATTTGTTCCAATTGAGAATCATACAAACTGGATATATCAAGTACTCCTGAATGATTTAATAACACCAGTGATAAAGCACAATTTGGATTATAGATTATAATACAATAAGACCTAATCCAAATAATTTATTAGTATGTGACGTTTCTGCAACAGCATTGTTACCATCATCAGACAAAAGAATAAATGAGAAAAAATATCACAGCATGTTCTTAAATAGTACTGGTGTATAGTGTGCTATTTAAGAACTTGCTGTGATATTTTTCCTCATTTATTCTTTTATCTGATGATGGTGACAATGCTGTTACTGAAATGTCACACACTATTAAATTATTTGGATTAGGAACTCCGGTCCCAAGCCCGGATGAAAAAGGAGGAGGGGAAGCAGTAACAAGCTTGCTAAAAAACCTGGGCTCAGATGGCCCAGCTGATAGTACCTTGTAAGGGCTCCTAATCCAGGGATACAGGATGAGCAGTGTTTGTACTCCATGTTAGAAGCAGCTGTACATGGTGTCTGTTCCTCATGTCAGAGGCGGCCATTTCTTTTGGAGCTAAGTCGGCCTGCCACTGAGTAGTGCTCCCAGTCTTAACGACAAAGGCAGACACATTCTACTTCACCCAGTCATGATGGGAACACCATCAAAAGTCTCAAGCGTTACAAGCTTGATATCCTAATATGATTGAGTGGAGATAAGAAAGAAGAAGAAGATTTGGATTAGGTCTTATTTTCTTGTATTCTAATAACACCAGGTTAAAGGTGTCTGAAACAACTAAGAAGCTAAGACGTTCCCTTTTTTCCTACCTGGCAAGACCAGATGTTCTATTCATACCTTGGTGACAGTAATTTTATAACAGTATAAGTACAGCTAAGTTTTGATTGAACAATTCCAGCTTATAGCTACAAAAAAAATGAGAGAAACAATGAGAGAAATAGGCCTAGTAACAAATCATCTAGATTAATAAATAATCTGTTGATTAAAAATTAAATTATGAAAAAAAAAAAGGGGGTATCTTCTTATCGGGCAACTGAAATTTGCTGATAGCTTGCACCATCTGTTGAAATAAATATCAATTATTCATTGATTTTTAATTATTCCAGAATTGGCCAAATATCCATTCTTGATTAATCAAGAAAAGCTAACTAGGTACATGGTGAAATCCCTCACCTCTTTTTTTTTTTTTTTTCTTAATTTATGCACCTTATCCCAGTACAATGTCACATTTGTACTATTTTTCCACATAAATATTAAGTGTTACAATATTTATATCGATTGATTGTATTGAGTAGAACATACTCCATGAGAGGACATTCACTAGAGAATGCCTCTCTACAAAGGACAGTTTTCATTTGCAAAAATTAACATTTGAATTATTAAGTAACTCTCCAGTAAGAGGACACTTGCCTAAAGGACACTTTGGCTCTGCAATTAGGTTTATTGTTCCATTTAGTCTTTTGTCTGAGCTTAAAAAAGAGAAAAAATGAGCAAAACCTGTGGTACTTATCAAGATTTTACCTCAAATCAGGTTCCTAGTAATGATCATGGGTAGGGCCATGGAAGAGTTACCCGATGAAGGCGGACATGGTGGCTGGAGGAGGACATCATGTGGTCCAGTGTGACGGCACATTCCTTCACCAGCTGGGTGAGGGGCTCCCGGACCTCTGGGATGTTCTGTGGGACCATCACACTGGGGTCACACATGGTATTGACAACAGAGTATTGCTGTCATTGACTTGTTATTTATCATCATCATCATTCATGTAGGGGGGGTCGGTGGAAGGATGGTCTAAACCATTGGTTTTCGACCACTAGAACCCCGGGTTCGATTCCTGCATTGGACACTTTTTTATGTTTAAAAAAAAAAAATGCTTCAATGGCCCCCCGATTCTTGCAAAAGTCCAACCCTACCAGCGAGTGCAAGTAACCAAACGGGGCTCTGGCACATTTGTAAGTGCAAAGTTGAACTGCTTTTCACATGTGTAGACATGTGGTGCACTTACAGTAAAAGCAGTCGCCTACCATGATTATCATGGTCTGTACCACGTGTACTAGGGATAAGCAAAAAAAAATCATTCATGTATATAAGCAAAACCAAATAAAGAGATACCATCTTGTGTCACCTACTTGCTTTTCCTCAACCCTACATGCCATCGAGGATATAACACATGGTATACACTCTATAATAGATACATTTCAATATTGCTTGGACAACATCACTTGGGACCTAGATCTTATATGGTTATTGTTGTTGTCATGTCCAATGAGGAGTCTCAGATGTCTCCGTGTATCTCTATCACAGCAATGTCCTCTATCTTGGGTATGTAAAGCTGCTGCTCTGGGTCCATGTCAATTTTCTGTTGTTGTTGTCATCGTGTCCAATGAACAGATGTCTCCATGCATCTCTATAACAGCAATGTTCTCTATCTTGGGTGTGTAAAACTGCTGTTCTGGGTCCATGTCAATTTTCTGTTGTTGTTGTTGTTGTGTCCAATGAAGAGCCTCAGATGTCTCCATACATCTCTATCACAGCAATGTTCTCTATCTTGGGTATGTAAAGCTGCTGTTCTGGGTCCATGTCAATTTTCTGTTGTTGTTTTGGTGTCTAATGAAGAGCCTCAGATGTTTCCATTTATTCATGACATTTTGGGTAAGAGTGTTGTTACCAACTTTAAAACCAAAGTACATACAGTATAACCTCGTTAATTCGACACACCCCAATTCGACACTCGGGGATAATTCGACCATGTTCCGATGTCCCGACCTCCGGCCTATCAAATAACAAACCGTAATTCGACAGTATCGATAATACGACAGTTCCGATAGTTCGACCATTTTAAAATTCGAATTTCGACAGTTGAATGTTATTTTACATGCAACTTTACCGCTAAACGGTATTACGGCGGGTGCCGATCGGCATCGGCGGGCGCCGATCGGATCGCGCCTGCGCACTTTTGGTTTCTGGTTAGTTTAAGTTTCACTTTGCAGTGCCGTTGCGCAATTTCGCGGATGTTATTGTTGTTTTTTTACGCAGGAATTTCGGCATCATGCGCTAACTAATAATAATTTTTATTTTTTTATTTTTAACATTGAAATATTTTAGCTATTTTTAAATTTATAAATAATTTATTTTTAAATAAATAAATCTTTATAAAATGTAGCCACAATGATTATGATAACATTTTATTTCAATATTCCATTTCTGTGTTATTATAAAAGATTTAAACTCAAAATCAATAATACCTGCAGCAGTAGTGGATGACTTTAATACATTAAAAACATTTATTAAAAAAACATTTTAGAAGAAGAAAGACATGCATGTTTTTCAAAATGACCGTCTGGAATACATCCTGAATAGGATTTCAGTGCAAAAACAGACATCTATAAAGGAATTTTTTAAAAGATCTTCATGATAATTTTTAAATAATATTTTAAAATTTTCTTTTTATTTACCATATTTATTTTCTTTCAACTGCTATATTTTTCAATTAGAATAAAATATTATTTAATATATTATATTTAATATTTTAATGTCTGTAGAGTTAATATTTGATTATATTACTGAAAAGAAACACATTGCCAGTAAATTTATTTGTTACAATTATTTTGTTTCTAAAATATGTATTAATGCCATTTTGTCCCTGATACTAAAAGTTAATCATGAAAATAAAATAAAAACACACAATGGTTTCAATTAATATCATTCATTTATATTACAAGGCTATTTTAAAAAAATATTATTTTAGCGAGTTAGATTACCTAATCATCTCACCTTAATTCAACACTTCCTTTAATTCAACCGAAAGCTCTGATCCCTTGGGGTGTTGAATTAAAGAGGTTCGACTGTACTTAGTACATGAAAGTCACCTATTGCAGGACCAAAGAGGCCTCACCAGACCACCACTTGGAATGTATGGGAGCCTCAAGACAGGACCCCAACCCTACCAAGATTATAAATTTGATCTATGAATTCAGTCTCCATGACCTTGTATAATTATACAATGGGATAATTAAATTTTAAAAATGTCATCTATAAATGACTGACCTTGATACCTTGAGAAACATTGAGGGTGTCAATACCTGGTACCAACTCACAGCAGATTTCTGGAGCAGCAGAGCACAGCTATTCCAACCCTACCAAGATTGTAAATTAATCTATGAATTTAGACTCCGTGATCTTGTATAATTATACAATTGGATAATTAAAAAAAAAGTCACCTATAAATCCAACCATCATGATTGGGTGAAGTAGAATGCGTCTGCCTTTGTCATTAAGACTGGGAGCACTACACAGTGGCAGGCCGACTTAGCTCCAAAAGAAATGGCCGCCTCTGACATGAGGAACAGACACCATGTGCAGCTGCTCCTAACATGGAGTACAAACGCTGCTCATCCTGTTACCTGGATTAGGAGCCCTTATAGGGTACTATCAGCCGGGCCAGCTGGCCCAGGTTTTTTAGTGAGCTTGTTACTGCTCCCCCTCCTCCTTTTTCATCCAGGCTTGGGACCGGCAAAGGCATAAATGACTGACCTTGTTACCTTAAGAAACAAATTGAGGGTGTCAACACTCACGGCAGATTTCTGGAGCAGCAGAGCACAGCTGCGGAGCACATGGTCGATGTACTTGATGAAAGGCTCCAGGAAGTCCAGGTCCTGGTAGGTGAAGATGAAGGAGAGACAGAAGAGGATGGGGTCCTCAGCTGGGGAGATGTGGAGGGAGGTGGTGGAGTCCATGGGGGGAGTGAGGAAGATGGCCCCCAGCAGGACTAAGTTGAGGTCCGGCAGGAGTAGATAGCGAGGCAGGACTTCTCCCATGGTCAGCTGAGTGTCTATCTCCCCCAGCAACAGCTGTCCAGTGGAGTACACAGCCTGTCCTAGCAGGTCCTCTCTCCGTGGCTCCCTGATCACCTGTAGCTCCGTCTGCATGGTCAGCTGGTCTATGGCCTCCAGGAACTTGTCCAGGGCACATTCCTCGAAGAGGTTGCACTGGCTGTGGGCTGAGAAATGGTCCGTGGGTCCCCATAGACAAACCTGCTGGGGTCCACAGAGGTTGTTCCAGAGAGAGAGGACACAAGCCTTGAACATTTTGCCGGCTGCACCCACCAGCTCTGTGGACATCATTCCTTTTACCCTGAATAAATCACTGGTTCTCTACTCATCAACATTAAAAACAGTGCTATTTTATCAAACAAAGATACAACATCACCACTATAGCTGTAGGGGTCGGTGGAAGGATGATCAAAACCGTTGATTTTCGACCGCTACGACCTGGGTTCGATTCCCGCATTGGGCACTTTTTTTCTGATTTAAAAAAAAAATGTTCCAATGATCCCCGATTCTTGCAAAAGTCCAACCCCACCAACGAGTGCCAGTAACCAAATGGGGCTCTGGCACATTTGTAAGTGCAAAGTTGAACTGCTTTTCACATGTGTAGACATGTGGTGCATTTACAGTAAGAGCAGTCGCCTACTTCTACCCACCATGATTATCATTGCCTGTACCACGTGTACTAGGGATAAGCAAAAAAAAAACTATAGCTGTTTTAGGATCTTGTGGTTTTGTAGTTTCCTTTTTATTAATACTTGATATAAATCCCAATTTTCTCTGATTTCTTACTCTCAAAGTTCCTGATATACAAAAAATAAAATGAATAAAAACAACAGTAGGAAAAAAGATGATCAACAATATCTATTTATAAATAAGAATTCAAAAAGGTAATGAGACCAAACCCAAATAATCAAATAAGATGTGGCATATCAATAACAGTATTGTAACCATCTACAGACAAAAGTACTGTGTGAGAGAAAATATGACAGCATTGTCTTAAATATGTAGTTGGTGCTGATATTAATGAGGGTGTATGTGTAGAGAAGTTTTCCATCTATAAACATATCATAAATGACGGAAATATTTTACTCTAGAACATAGTGAGAGTTTAAATATATTTTGTGGATATCGTTCAAAATCAATCAGTGCAGGCAATCAGATGACACCTTTTGTCATATCTAATTAAAATTCAGATTATATAGAATATTTGTATGAATTATAATTAAATAAAAATTAATTTAATGGTTATAAAGTAATGTATACTTATATTTTTTAATATAAATTTATTTTTGATGTTAAATAAGTTTTACTTTTCTTTTGCGCTGGAAAACGCACATTTAAATATAAATTGTAATCTTCATAATTATTACTAGGGCTATAATTTAACTTACTTATCCCAGGTCATTCAAATTTATGTTTAGAAATTCCATGCTTGGAAAATTAAATAAATGAGGTAAAAACAAACATCGTAACTTTGCACTTTTAAATTAAGTTTGTTTATTTATATTCTAGGTTTATCCCTTTTTGAATTTGGTTTCCAACAATTTCCGATTTCATTTGAAAAAAAAAAAAAAACCATAATAATAAATTGAAAAATGTGTCGCGTATGGATAGAATAAAATTGTTAATATTAAAAAAAGTCGGTGGATGAGAGGGTAACACGCTCGATTCCCGACAGTCATGAACCGGGATTGAATCCCGCGTTAAAATTTGTTTAATATGTGAATAACCTTCACATATTATTCATTGTTCAATTATCATGAACTAGGTTGCTCTTGCTGAGCGGTACCTATTAATGTGATTTGAACCAGTTGTTAATATTAATTATGAAAAAAAAATAGTTTGTTAATATCGTTACAGGATGGGGGAGGAGCATGTGACTTGCTCTTGAAATGACATACTGGGCAATAACGCAATGTCCTAATACCACGAAAATGCATCGCAAAGTGAAAGAAACGTTATCTGAAATATCACTATAACTTTTTTGAATAAAGAGTACTCCGAGATTTATACTTGGAATTTCTCTCTCAGTAATCAAACGTTTTAAAAGGCTTTAACACTTATGAGACAGGTCCTTCTCGATTTTTTATATTTTGTTTATTGTTTGTTAAAATTCTTTTAAAACATGATATTATAGAGAGAAATAAGATATAAATTTAATGTATGACGCCTTTTAAGTAGATAATATTTGTCTCGTCATGGTACCAACCTAAAACATTTTGTCAGTTAACTTGAGGGCTTGTGGGGGCTGAGAGACTTCCTTCCAGCCTGCTGGGATGACGGACCACGCCGTCAACAAACATACAAGCGGCGCCATGAAATAGGAGATGACCACCGCTGCGCGGCGCGGCACAGCGGCAGAAACAAAGGAGGACCAGAATAGACATTCTAGGGTGTTGTCCTTTTTGTCTTCCTATAAAAATGTAGCTAATAAGTAATACCAATAAAACACTAACTTTGAAATACTTTCTGGGCCATCGCTGGACTAATAAATCGACACACCACATTGGTGAGCTGGACGTGATTGAAAAGAAAAAGCATACGAAGATTTAAAGAGATAAAGAAATGCAAAAATTGATTCAAGCTTGAAAAGAAGCTGTGGGGGCTGAAAGATTTCATTCCATCCTACCCGCACCCCACCGCCATAAATCACCAGGACGACCGCTGCGCCAGGAGGGCACAGCGGAGGAATCCAGAGAGAGGACCAGTTGTACATTCCGGGGTGTTGTCCTTTTTGTCCTCCCATATAAATGTAGCATACAAGAAACTCCAATAAAACACTAACTTTGAGAGACTTTCTGAGCCATCGCTGGACCAGTAAATCGACACACCACATTGGTGAGCCGGACGTGATTGAAAAGAAAAAGCATACAAAGATTTCAAGAGATAAAGAAATGCAAAAAGTGATTCAAGCTTGAAAAGAAGCATCATCCAGGATATCGGGATATCATCTCTGTTATGATTGATCCGGCAACACTGCCGACTCGACTTGTAAACACTCTTAGATATATAACCAGGTTATAAAAAAAATAGATGTTAATAAATAAATACTTAGTTCAGTTGCATTCTGCGTGATCAAATAGACACAAGAACAACATAAACAACATGGTGGCAGCGGAAAAGTGAGTACTTTTTCAAATAAAAATATTATTGACAAATATTAGCGAAAAAAAAAGAAAACATGGACTTTGTTAGGCCTAGCGAACTCGCCCTGCACGGAAATGTAGCGGAAAATTGGCGAAGGTTCAAACAGCGATTAATGCTTTATCTTGAAGCAACAGAAAAAGCCACAAAGCCTGATAAACTGAAAGTTGCCATTTTATTAAATTTTATTGGCGAAGAAGCCTTGGAAGTTTTCAACAAATTTCATTTAAAAGAAGATGAAGCAGAAAATTTCGATCTTGTAATAAACAAATTTGATGATTTTTGCGAGCCTAAAAAGAACGTCATTTTTGAAAGATTCAAATTTTTTTCAGCGACCCAGAAGGATGGTGAATCCATCGATAGTTTTATAACAGAACTAAAAGGATTATCCACATCATGTGAATTTGAATCACAAAAGAATAGTTTAATTAGGGATCGCATTGTGTATGGAATACAAGACAAGGCTTTGCAGGAACGCCTCTTAAGAGAGCCCAATTTAACTCTTCTAAAAGCCATTGAAATGTGCAAAACAAATGAAATAAGCAAGCAACAGATCAAGATCATGCAGAACAACCAGAACATTTGTCAAATAAGAAAATATGAAAAGAAACACAGTCCAAAACAAAATCAAGAATCTGAAAAAGAATTCAAATGCCAAAGGTGTGGAAAGTCCCACAGAGCAAAAAATTGTCCTGCATGGGATAAAAGATGCTCCAAATGCAAAAAGATGAATCATTTTGCAGCTTTCTGTAAAAGTTCAGCTATCAGAAGTCTGAATGATGAAACAGAAGAAACTGTATGGTCAATACATGAAGCAAAAGTAGTCCATACTTTGGAATGGAAAAAATCCATCATAGTGAATGGAAAGGAAATATGTTTCAAGTTGGACTCTGGAGCAGAAGTAAATGTTTTGCCATACACATTCACCAGACAAATGAAAGGTTTGGAAATATTTCAGACTAACCGAAAGCTAACATCATATACAGGACATGAAATCAAGATAAAAGGAATTGCCACACTAAATTGCAAAACTAAAAATAAGACGGAAAGTCTAGAATTTTTCATTGCTGATGGATACTATCAACCAATTTTAGGAATAGAAGCTATTGAAAAGCTTTCACTAATTAAGAAATGTGATGCTGTCCATACAGAGCAAAACAATTCAGCAAAAGAAATTTTGAACAGGTACAAAAATATATTTGAAGGCATAGGAAGACTGCCAATTGAACACAAGATTAGACTAAAAGAAAATGCAACTCCAGTTATTGCTCCAAGCAGAAAAATTCCTTTTTCCATTAGAGAAAAAGTTAAAGCAGAATTGGAACGGATGGAAAAACTTGACATTATTGAAAAAGTTGAAGAACCAAGCGAATGGACACACCCTATTGTAGTGGTACAAAAACCTTCTGGAGATGTCAGAATTTGCATGGACCCCAGGGAACTGAACAAATATGTTCAGAGAGAGCGCTATATTCTGCCAACAGCTGAAACAATATTTTCTGAACTGAAAGGTGCTACAGTTTTCTCTGTATTTGATGCATCATCAGCTTTCTGGCAAGTCCCATTAGACAAAGAAAGCACCAACCTGTGCACCATTGCGACTCCCTTTGGAAGATTCCGGTTCAAGCGACTTCCCTATGGATTGAACAGTGCATCGGAGGTATTCCAGCGATGCATAAACAATATTCTTTCAGGTCTCCAGGGAACTGCTTGCTATATGGATGACATCTTGATCTATGGAAGCACAATGGAAGAGCACAACCGAAACCTTGAAACAGTTCTTCGAAGGTTGGAAGAAAATAATGTCAAGCTCAATGCTAAGAAGCAGCAGATAGCTGTCGACAAAGTAAATTTCTTAGGCCATATAATCAGTCGAGATGGAATAGCCATTCAAGCTTCAAGAGCAGAGGCAATACAAAAGTTGAAAAGACCTGAGAACAAGACTGAAGTCCAAAGATTCTTAGGTATGGTAACGTACCTTGGCAAATTCATTCCTAATCTGTCTGACAAGACTGCACCTCTAAGGAAATTGATAAGCAACAAGAGTGAATGGAAATTTGGAGGCGAAGAAAATGATTGTTTTGAAAAACTCAAGAATATGGTTTCGAATGCTCCAATATTGACATTTTTTGACCCAACCAAGCCAATCACCATTTCATCTGATGCAAGCCAATATGGTATTAGTACAGTGCTCATGCAAGGGGGACAAGCAATTGAGTATGCGTCCTTCAGCCTGAATGCAACTCAAAGAAAATACGCACAGATAGAGAAAGAACTTTTGGCTATAGTCTTTGGATGTGAACGCTTCCAGTACTATATTTGGGGAAATGATGTTATTGTGGAAGCTGACCACAAACCTCTCCTGAGTATTGTTAAGAAACCTTTAGAAAAGCTTTCCCCAAGACTGCAAAGAATGGTCTTACGTCTCATGAGATTTTAAATATCTTTGAAGTTTACCCCAGGGAAAAACATGTTTGTAGCTGACCATCTGTCTAGAGATCCATTAAAAGATGAGGTGGACACAAGCTATTTAGAAGGTCAAACTGAATCAGTGCACATGTTGCTGGTTACCACAGATGAAAAAATAAAGAGACTACAAAAGGAAACTCATGGGGACCACACCTTGATACAACTAATAGAGTATGCGAAGAATGGATGGCCGAAATATAAAACTATGGTCTGTGATGAAGCAAAACCCTACTGGCAATTTCAAGATGAAATTCATGTGAGTGACGGAATTGTTTACAAAGGAAATTGCATCATGGTGCCATCGACTCTTCGAAAAGAAATCCTGCAGGTTGTTCATTCATCACACCAGGGCATAGCAGCTTCCAAAGAAAAAGCAAGATCAGCATTTTACTGGCCAGGCATGATAACACAAGTAGAAAATGAAGTGGAAAAGTGCAGAACATGTCAGGAATATTCAAGAAAGAATCCTGAGGAGTCAAGAATAGCTCATGAAATCCCTGAATTTCCATGGGAAAAAATTGCTGTAGATTTCATGGAGGTGAGTGGAACCAGTTCCATCTTGGTTGTCGATTACCACTCAAAGTTTGTTGAAATCCGGAAATTATCAAGCAAAAGAGAAACCGAAACCATCATGCAGTTGAAAACCATTTTCAGGACTCATGGAATTCCAAGAACTCTAGTTTCGGATAATGGACCCCCTTTTAACTCTACTGGATTCAAAAATTTGCTCAGAAATATGAATTCAAACACCAAACCTCCAGTCCCAAATATCCAAGATCTAATGGACAAGTTGAGAGGACAATTCAAACCATCAAAGGACTGATAATTAAAGCTGTGAAGTCAGGAAGAGATCCCAATCTGGCTTTGATGGAGTTCAACAACACACCTAAGTATGACTTGCCATCTCCGACCCAAATGCTTATGGGAAGATCTGTGAGAACTCTTTCGACATACACCCGACAACAGTTGAAACCACTGTTTGACACAACAAAGAATTATCAAAAATTGAGAGACCATCAACAAAAGTATGCAGGAAGTCCAAAGAGAATTTTGAGACCTTTGGAAGTAGGAGACAACATCATGTTGCAGGAAAGGCATAGAAAATGGGTTCCGGCAACAGTGACCGCAAAGCATGAAACTCCACGCTCATATATGGTGAAAACACCAAGTGGTTCTGAATACCGCAGGAACAGGTCTCACCTTAGACCGAGAAAGTTCAGTGTAGAAGACTCTGCACCAACAAGTCAAAGTCCAAGCATTCCTGGATCTCAAGCAGGGACAGCCATGGATGACAACATACAAGATCACGGAAGACCCACTTCTGAAAACAGAAGAGCATATGATCCAAGGGAGAACGTTGCTAAGAAAGGTGAAGAATCATCTACTTCTCCTAGTGTGCGAACCCGCAGTAGTAGAACAGTGAGAAAACCTTTGCGTTATAGAGACTAGGAGAACTGCAATCCTTTTTATTTTTGTTTAAAGGAAACATGTTATGATTGATCCGGCAACACTGCCGACTCGACTTGTAAACACTCTTAGATATATAACCAGGTTATAAAAAAATAGATGTTAATAAATAAATACTTAGTTCAGTTGCATTCTGCGTGATCAAATAGACACAAGAACAACATAAACAACAATCTCAAGACTAAGATAAATTTTTATATTATCTTCCTTATTATTTTATCTCGATTTTTTATTTTTTACTTTATCTCTAAGCTGTTGTGTCGAATTTAAATTTACGTAAAATGGAAACAGAAAAAAGGACTAGCGATACCTCAGAAATATGCAAAGTTAGTGTTAAAATACCGCCTTTTTGGGTTGAAAAACCTGAAATATGGTTCTTCCAGGTAGAAGCACAGTTCAAAATAGGTGGAATTATTCAGGAAGACACTAAATTTAATTATTTGATCTCCCAATTAGAACCTAAATATATAGAAAACATTTGGGACATAATTAATAGCAAAAGCGACAACAAGTACTCTGAATGTAAATCACGACTACTTGAATTGTTCAGAGAAAGTGAAGGGTTGAGAATTAAAAAGTTAATTTCAGGTATTGAGCTCGGAGACATGAAGCCGAGCCAGTTATTACAAAAGCTCAGATCCCTCGCTACCCCAGATATCTCTGACAATTTAATAAAAACTTTATGGCTCGATAAACTGCCCACATCCATAAAGAATATACTTATTGTAAGCGAAGAGGACATTAGCAAATTGGCCATAATGGCCGATAAAATAAATGAAATAAACTCTTCCAAAGAAATATATGATGCGGAAGTGCCTTCTTCATCAACAGATCGCTTGATCGCCAAATTGGAAGATCTTGAACGGCAGGTGTCCGAATTGAGACTGGATAGATCTAGATCTCGATCCAAAAATAGGACTCAGTCAAGACCGAGAAGTAATTCTCAAAGATCTTTCGATCCAAAAGGGAAATACTGCTATTACCATTTTAGATTTGGTCCTAATTGCTTGCAAAATAAATGCAGGTCTCCGTGCAGTTGGAATGAGTCGGAAAACTCCAACCGGCGGACAGAGTAGCGACAAGCTCTTCTGCCGGCATTCAGGATTGTCGCAATCTCCGATTATTTGTTTGTGACGGACAAAAGCACAGGATTGCGCTTTTTGGTGGACAGTGGTGCTGATATATCTATAATACCTCCAAAGGATAAAAATAGGATGCCTAGCTCTGATTATAAATTATATGCAGCCAATGGTACAGAAATTGTTACCTATGGAACAAAGGTTAGAAATTTGGATATCGGACTTCGACGTCAATTCCAATGGCCTTTTGTAATCGCCAATACCAACAGAGCAATAATAGGAGCAGACTTTCTGAACAACTTTGGATTGATTATTGATATAAAAAATAAACGCCTAATTGATGGAATAACTAATCTTTCCATAAGAGGCGTCATTCAGTCAATCTCAGACATAGGAAATATTAGCACTCTAAATTCATCATCCAAGGTCAGCGCTATCCTAACCAAATATCCTAACCTATGTAGGCCACCATCAGATTTTGTAGAAGCAAAACATAGCGTTAAGCATTATATTCCTACAAGAGGTCAGCCAATTCACTCAAAAGCCCGTCGTCTAGATTCACAGAGATTAACTATTGCTAAGGCAGAATTTCAATATATGTTGAATAATGGAATAATTAGACCCTCAAATTCTCCTTGGGCGAGTCCACTACATTTAGTTTCAAAAAAGGACGAGTCACTAAGACCTTGTGGTGATTATAGAAGACTCAATGCAGTTACACTTCCAGATCGTTATCCAATCCCTAGACTGGACGATTTCCACCACATCTTAAAAGGTACTCGTGTGTATTCAAAAATAGACCTATGCAAGGCATTCTATCAGATTCCAATTGCTGAAGAGGATAAACCTAAGACTGCCATCATTACTCCTTTTGGGCTATTCGAATTTAATGTAATGAGTTTCGGTCTTAGAAATGCTACTGCTACCTTTCAGAGATTCATGCATGAAGTCTTAAGAAACTTGGACTTTGCATTTGTCTACTTAGATGATATTCTGGTAGCCTCTAAAACGGAAGAAGAGCATTATAGCCACCTAGAAACCTTATTCAGCAGACTAAATTCCTATGGATTAAGAATCAATCTTTCTAAATCTAAATTCCTAGTA
Source organism: Cordylochernes scorpioides (assembly GCA_030710605.1). Classification (NCBI taxonomy): domain Eukaryota; kingdom Metazoa; phylum Arthropoda; class Arachnida; order Pseudoscorpiones; family Chernetidae; genus Cordylochernes; species Cordylochernes scorpioides. The sequence goes on from CP092865.1 coordinate 137,647,479, forward strand.
CAGGAAATTGATTTTCTAGGATATCTAATTACCTCTCACGGTGTGAAACCACTCCCAACAAAGGTTAAAGCTATTCTAGAAAATGAGAAACCAAAAACAGTTCATGAATTACGCATATTTTTGGGAATGCTAAACTTTTATCGTACCTTTTTAAACAATGCCGCAGAGACTCAGGCAATCCTTCATGAATACTTGAGGGGAGCCAAGAAAAAGGATAGAAGCGAAAAATAAAATGGACTGAAGAAGCTGAAGTTCAGTTTGAAAAAATGCAAACAAGCCCTAGCTAATACAGCACTGTTAGCCTACCCCGATACTGAACTGCCTATCTCACTCTGTACAGATGCTTCAGATCGGGCAGTTGGATCAGTTCTCCAACAGCTTGACAATAATAATTGGAAACCAATAGCATTTTTCTCTAAAAAATTAAATCCTGCTCAATGTAATTATAGTACATATGATAGAGAGCTTCTCGCAATATATTTGTCTATCAAATTCTTCAAGCACCTGCTTGAGGCACGTGAATTTACAATTTTAACTGATCACAAACCTTTAATTTACGCATTCAAACAAAAAAATGAGAAAGCTTCTCCTAGACAATTAAGACATCTACAATACATCTCCCAATTCTCTACTGACATCAAGTACATAAAAGGTACTGACAACATAGTCGCCGATGCTCTGTCCAGAGTTGATGCTATCACAACTATCGACTATGAAGAGATCGCCAAAGAACAAACTGGTGATTCAGAACTACAAAACCTGATTTCAAAGAATACTTCTCTAAAATTTAAGCAATGCCCACTACAATCAGGCAATTTGTTATGGGGTGACGTGTCTACTAATAATATTAGACCATTCATTCCAATTAAATTCCGAATGATGGTTTTTAGGAACTTCCACGAACTCTCACACCCAGGCATCAAAGCCACCACTAAACAATTAACATCAAGATTTATATGGCCCAATATGAATAAAGACATTAGAAAATGGGCTCGAGCTTGTGTCAACTGCCAAAAGTGCAAGGTGTCGATACACACAAAATCAGAAATAGGCAAATATCAAGAAGTGGATGAAAGATTTAGTGTTGTCCACATAGATCTAATTGGTGCTTTACCTCCATCGAATGGTAACATCTACTGTCTGACCTGCATCGACAGGTACACCAGCTGGATGGAAGTTGTTCCGCTACCAGATATGAAGTCTGAAACGGTAGCGAGAGCGTTCTACGAAAACTGAATTGTTAGATTTGGAGCACCGCATACAGTGATATCAGATCAAGGAAAGCAGTTTACTTCTCAGCTTTTCAAAGATTTAACAACGCTGTGTGGTATCAAACTTCGTCATTCCACGGCGTACCACCCTCAGTGTAACAGGAAGATTGAAAGGCTTCATAGAACCATTAAAACTGCCATTCGAGCCCACAATAGTATTAAGTGGACAGAAACGCTGCCAACAGTTCTCCTAGGCTTGCGTGCTGCTATCAACAAAGATAACAACCATTCTTTGTCTCAGATGGTATATGGCAAAACCATCAGACTGCCTGGCGAATTCTTTGATGCTTCTAAACATCACCTGCATGCTGAAGAATTTGTTCAGCAGCTTCAAAAGCAAATGGAATTGCTCAAACCCTTAAATGAGAAACATCATTCGAAGACTAAAGTATTTGTTCATAAAGATCTGAAAACATGTTCACATATATTTATCAGGACAGATCGAGTGAAGAAACCTCTGGAAGCACCATATGAGGGACCCTTCCCAGTCCTTGATAGAACAGACAAGTATTTCACACTCAAAGTGAAAGGAAGAAATGTGACCATATCGATTGACCGATTGCGACCTGCTTACTTACTGGCAGATTCGGACAATGTAATTTCAGAACACCCTACTGCAACAAGACCCATCGTGTCGGGAGCGCTGCCTTCTACATCGTCCCAACAGAATCCTGACCCACCAGATGTGGAGAAGTACACAGAATTCCAAGGAACAGGATCAGCACCAGACCTGCCTAGGACAAGATCGGGGAGAATAATCAAGAAACCCGTGAGATTTAAGGAGCAATAGACTATATTTCTCCTTATTTTATTTTCTTGCCTATATGATGATGTATATATATTGTAATTAACCACTTTGTGCACAAATCGTGACTTCGCCACTGGAAGGGGAGTACTGTGGGGGCTGAAAGATTTCATTCCAGCCTACCGGGATGCCGCACCCCACCGCCATAAATCACCAGGACGACCGCTGCGCCAGGAGGGCACAGCGGAGGAATCCAGAGAGAGGACCAGATGTACATTCCGGGGTGTTGTCCTTTTTGTCCTCCCATATAAATGTAGCATACAAGAAACTCCAATAAAACACTAACTTTGAGAGACTTTCTGAGCCATCGCTGGACCAGTAAATCGACACACCACAAAGCCTCATCCAAGATATCGGGATATCATCTCAAGACTAAGATAAGTTTTTATATTATCTTCCTTATTATTTTATCTCGATTTTTTATTTTTAACTTTATCTCTATTTACATCTAGCTGTGGTGTCGAATTTTAAATTTACGTAAGATGGAAACGGAAAATAAACCTAGCGATACCACAGAAATATGTAAGGTTAGTGTTAAAATACCGCCTTTCTGGGTTGAAAAACCTGAAATATGGTTCTTCCAGGTAGAAGCACAGTTCAAGATAGGTGGAATTATTCAGGAAGACACTAAATTTAATTATTTGATCTCCCAATAAGAACTGTGGGGGCTGAGAGACTTCCTTCCAGCCTTATGGGATGACGGACCACGCCGTCAACAAACATACAAGCGGCGCCATGAAATAGGAGATGACCACCGCTGCGCGGCGCGGCACAGCGGCGGAAACCAGAGAGAACTAGAATAGACATTCTAGGGTGTTGTCCTTTTTGTCTTCCTCTAAAAATGTAGCTAATAAGTAATACCAATAAACACTAACTTTGAAACACTTTCTGAGCCATCGCTGGACTAATAAATCGACACACCACAGAACCTAAATATATAGAAAACATTTGGGACATAATTAATAGAAAAAGCGACAACAAGTACTCTTAATGTAAATCACGACTACTTGAATTGTTCAGAGAAAGTGAAGGGTTGAGAATTAAAAAGTTAATTTCTGGTATAGAGCTCGGAGACATGAAGCCGAGCCAGTTATTACAAAAGTTCAGATCCCTCACTACCCCATATATCTCTGACAATTAAAAAAAAACCTTTATGGCTCGATAAATTGCCCACATCCATAAAGAATATACTTATTGTAAGCGATGAGGACATTAGCAAATTGGCCATTATGGCCGATAAAATAAATGAAATAAACTCTTCCAAAGAAATATATGATGCGGAAGTGCCTTCTTCATCAACAGATCGTTTGATCGCCAAATTGGAAGATCTTGAACGGCAGGTGTCCGAATTGAGACTGGATAGATCTAGATCTCGATCCAAAAATAGGACTCAGTCAAGACCGAGAAGTAATTCTCAAAGATCCTTCGATCCAAGAGGAAGATATATTGCTATTACCATTTTCGCTATGGATCTAATTGCTTGCAAAATAAACGAAGGCCTCCGTGCAGTTGGAAAGAGTCGGAAAACCCCAACCGGCGGACAGAGTAGCGACAAACTCTTCCGCCGGCATTCAGGATTGTCGCAATATCCTATTATTTGTGATGGACAAAAACACGGGATTGCGCTTTTTGGTGGACAGTGGTGCTGATATATCTATAATACCTCCAAAGGATAAAAATAGGATGCTTATCTCTGATTATAAACCATATGCAGCCAATGGTACAGAAATTGTTACCTATGGAACAAAAGTTAGCAATTTGGATTTTGGACTTCGACGTCAATTCCAATGGCCTTTTGTAATCGTCAATACTAACAGAGCAATATTAAGAGCAGACTTTCTGAACAACTTTGGATTGGTAATTGATATAAAAAATAAACGCCTAATTGATGGGATAACTAATTTTTCCATAAGAGGTGCCATTCAGTCAATCTCAGACATGGGAAATATTAGCACTCTAAATTCATCATCCAAGGTCAGCGCTATCCTAACCAAATATCCTAACCTATGTAGGCCACAATCAGATTTTGTAGAAGCAAAACATAGCGTTAAGCATTATATTCCTACAAGAGGTCAGCCAATTCACTCAAAAGCCTGTCGCCTAGATTCACAGAGATTAACTCTTGCTAAGGCAGAATTTCAATATATGTTAAATAATGGAATAATTAGACCCTCAAATTCTCCTTGGGCGAGTCCACTACATTTAGTTTCAAAAAAGGACGAGTCACTAAGACCTTGTGGTGATTATAGAAGACTCAATGCAGTTACACTTCCAGATCGTTATCCAATCCCTAGACTGGACGATTTCCACCACATCTTAAAAGGTACTCGTGTGTACTCAAAAATAGACCTATGCAAGGCATTCTATCAGATTCCAATTGCCGAAGAGGATAAACCAAAGACTGCCATCATTACTCCTTTTGGGCTATTCGAATTTAATGTAATGAGTTTCGGTCTTAGAAATGCTACTGCTACCTTTCAGAGATTCATGCATGAAGTCTTAAGAAACTTGGACTTTGCATTTGTCTACTTAGATGATATTCTGGTAGCCTCTGAAACGGAAGAAGAGCATTATAGCCACCTTGGAACCTTATTCAGCAGACTAAATTCCTATGGATTAAGAATCAATCTTTCTAAATCTAAATTCCTAGTACAGGAAATTGATTTTCTAGGATACCTAATTACCTCTCACGGTGTGAAACCACTCCCAAAAAAGGTTAAAGCTATTCTAGAATATAAGAAACCAAAAAAGTTCAAGAATTACGCATATTTTTGGGTATGCAAAACTTTTATTGTACCTTTTTGAACAATGCAAACAAGCTCTAGCTAATACAGCACTGTTAGCCTACCCCGATACTGAACTGCCTATCTTACTCTGTACAGATGCTTCTGATCGAGCAGTTGGATCGGTTCTCCAACAGCTTGACAATAATATATGGAAACCAATAGCATTTTTCTCTAAAAAATTAAATTCTGCTTAATGCAATTATAGTACATATGATAGAGAGCTTCTCGCAATATATTTGTCTATCAAATTCTTCAAGCACCTGCTTGAGGCACGTGAATTTACAATTTTGACCGATCACAAACCTTTAATTTACGCATTCAAACAAAAAAAAAAAAATGAGAAAGCGTCTCCTAGACAATTAAGGCATCTACAATACATCTCCCAATTTACTACTGACATCAAGTACATAAAAGGTACTGACAACATAGTCGCCGATGCTCTGTCAAGAGTTGATGCTATCACAACCATCGACTATGAAGAGAACGCCAAAGAACAAACTGGTGATTCAGAACTACAAAACCTGATATCAAAGAATACCTCTCTAAAATTTAAGCAATTCCCACTACATTCAGGCAAATTGTTATGGTGTGACGTGTCTACCAATAATATTAGACCATTAATTCCAATTAAATTCCGAATGATGGTTTTTAGGAACTTCAACGAACTCTCACACCCAGGCATCAAAGCCACAACTAAACAATTAACGTCAAGATTTATATGGCCCAATATGAATAAATACATTAGGAAATGGGCTCAAGCTTGTGTCAACTGCCAAAAGTGCAAGGTGTCGATACACACGAAATCAGAAATAGGCAAATATCAAGAAGTGGATGAAAGATTTAGTGTTGTCAACATAGATCTAATTGATCCTTTACCTCCATCGAATGGTAACATCTACTGTCTGACCTGTATCGACAGGTACACCAGCTGGATGGAAGTTGTTCCGCTACCAGATATGAAGTCTGAAACGGTAGCGAGAGTGTTCAACGAAAACTGGATTGTTAGATTTGGAGCACCGCATACAGTGATATCAGACCAAGGAAAGCAGTTTACTTCTCAACTTTTCAAAGATTTAACAAAGCTGTGTGGTATCAAAATTCGTCATTCCACGGCGTACCACCCTCAGTGTAACGGGAAGATTGAAAGGCTTCCTAGAACCATTAAAACTGCCAGAAAGGACAACACCCTAGAATGTCTATTCTGGTCCTCCTTGGTGTCCGCCGCTGTGCCGCGCCGCGCAGCGGTGGTCATCTCCTATTTCATGGCGCCGCTTGTATGTTTGTTGACGGCGTGGTCTGTCATCCCAGGGCGAAATTTCTTGCGGCGTCCTCACCATTCCCATATTTAATCTCAACCTCCCTTATCCTTTGACTTTCAAATCATGAAACTAATATTTTATTAGTACTGATTAAAAATAAACCCATCGTGAAACCTCACTATAACTGCTTCTTTTATAACAACAATTGGGTTATAAAATTATAAATTCCCAAGTATTGAATCCCAACTGTTTTAACTATGGTTATAACAAAATTGTTATACAAAATTTGAAATATCGCGTGAGAACGCCCTTTCAGCCTTAATATAATTTTTAACCCTTTGACAAATGTTTTAATTTTTGTTCTCTCCTGACGAGAACAAAAGATTTTTGTCAAAACGTCGAGATAATAAAAAGATTTAATGGCCGAAGTATCTTTAATTTGAAGAACCATGAATGCCGGCCAGGCAGCCTCTATCTTTACATTAACAAAATTGTGGTTATAAAATCATAAAATTTTGGTCTAAAGTGATGTTTCTATGGAGAGGTTCAACTATAACCAGACCAGGTGCTTCAGGTATGTGTGTCTGTCTGGTTTATCTGTGAAAGAGGTTAGTCTCTAATCCCCTCTCTGGCCAGAACCTTTGGCTTTGGTATTTTGGTAGCATGTCTGATTTGAAAGGGACTTTTTGGGTTTTATCTTTTGTTATTTGTTCAGGAAAACATTTAATAATAATTTCAAAAAGCATTTATATTAAAGAAGAGCCATCTAATGTAATAAATATAAACTTGAACGTTTGTTTTTAGGTTCCCATTCTGAACAATTAGCCAACCTCTTTTGTTGGTAAATCAAAAGAGCCAAACAAAAGTTACATCAGCATGATGCAGGCTGTACATCAATGTCCGCCAAATTTGTCAAAAAAGCCTTTTTACCAATCAACAAAGGGGTACATCAAGATACATTTAGATAAGTACGCTGAAATATATGTTGAAGTAAACGAAAAAATTGCGCTACAAATAATAAAAATAAAAATACTAGCCAACTGGACCCGGCTTCGCCCGGGTATTGTTCGAGTGGGGTTTACTCATGAATGAATAGAGGCCCCAACTGTTTGTAAACTCAATGTAATGAATTTTCTTTCAGCAAAATGGAAATAAACTTCAAACAGCAATATCGAAAATGCTTGTAAAAAGATCTGAAATATAGGATCCATTTCACAAACACATCTAATGAATAGAGTGCTGTTTGAAGGAGTGGTCTAAACTGTTAATTTTTAAAAACCATGACCCGGGATCATAGAATGCAGATTCAGACACTTTGTTCTGAAAAAAAAAAAAATTGCATCAATGGCTCCTGATTCTTGAAAAAGTCCAACCCCTCCAGTGAGTGCAAGTAACCAAACTGGGCTTTTATTCTTAAAAATTAAAAAAAAATCTAATGATTAGTGTGAATAAAGGGAAATGGTCGGCACAACCTGAAAATTTCACTTTGTCCACTTCACTCTCGGCTGTCCAAGAAGAAACAGCCAAAGCAAACATTTTAAAGGGCACCTAATCCGGCATTTACATATCTAAATAGTTAAGCAACTTTTATAAATGTAATATACATAATAAACATAATAATAATAAACATAATTTTTATAACATAAATTTTAGATAGGTTAGTATTCATGTAACAAAAGAGGCACTTCTGCCATTATAAATACACTAGACGAATGACCCGGGCAACGCCCGGGTTTACCGATTAAATGTTTTATTCAAACACTATTCGTTACAATTATAAATTGGCGCCGTGGATGTCACTCTTGTGAAACGTCCCGCTCCAAACTTTACAGTCAGATTAGTTACGATATACACATGTGTAAATCTTCAAATCGAGCGAGCGTCTATAAATATTTCGATTTAGATCAAGTATTCTAATTATTAAGCGAACACACACACACACTATTATTTTAAAAAATTTGAGAAGATTTCGATTTTATAAACGTATTTATAACCTTGATAGAGGGCGCTGTTCGTGAGCTAAGTAGAATAATTTGAATATATAGTTTTAATATTTAATTTATATATAATTTAAAATAGCCTATCGTTTTCCTCGTATTTTTTTTTTACCTATGTACGGAAATTTTGGTACTGTAAAAAAAAACTTTGCTTCAATAATATAAAAAAACACCCAGGCTAAGTTTCGAACCAAGGTTGTGGAAATACGAAGCCGCACACCTAACCATTAAGCTACGCTTGGCATCATAAATATTCGCATGTAAAGCTATTTCAGGCCTTACATATTTCAACGACCTTTTTGAAGTAGGTTTTTGAAACATGGAAATTATTATACTTTAAATAAATAGAAATAGAGTGAACACACAAATAAAATATACCAAATATTTCGAATTAGAGCAGTTCTTTTAAACGGCGAATTAGATCAGTTATATCTAAAAATGAAAATATATAAATAAATGAAACCTACCAAATATTTCAAATTAGAGCAGTTATTATATAAATATTTATATTATATTAACTTTATGAACGGAAAAATATGTCCAGGGTTGCCTAGTGGTCATGGCATCTGCCCGGTAAGCGGAAGGTCGTGGGTTCGATTCCCATCCCTTGACACTTTTTTTATTTTATCCATTCTGACCAAAATCGATCCGTGAACTTCACACAGTGATCTTCACACAGACAGAATAAGGCAATTATATAAGTAGATTTCTTCTAATCACTCAGGTATGGAATGTTAAGAGAGTAAGGAAGAATAATAATATTATAATAATGAATAGATTCAAAAAGGATGAGTTTCTTTATCTGAAAAATTAATTCGAGCTTTCGGGCGCAAGCTGCCCTTCTACAGGAATAAAAGTTACAATTTCAATTAATCATGTATTTACAGTTATATATATTTTATTTAAATGGTTTGTATAGCGTGAGTGGATCACATGCCCGCGTGATTTAGCCCAAATCAAAGAAAAGCCTTGATAAAGAGAGGCGTGTTGCCCCTAGAAATACTAGCCGATTAACAATTTATATCCAGTATATGCCATATATTTATCTATACATATATATAAGCTATTTTTTGAATATTTAGGATTACTTATGAAGTTTTATATTTTATTATTTAAGAAAATTATTGCTATGTAAATTAGTCAATTGGTTCATATTATTATATGCAAAATTGTTAAGTGGTGTGGTTAAGAGAAATCGGATAATTCTATTTTAGTTTTTGGACCAGCCTATCATATGTCTCTGGGATATCTATGTGTCTATTTATGCTATTATATTTTGATGAAATCAGTGCTTCCAGTATTAAACTTTTGTATTTACTATTTATGTTTGTATAATGAATATTAGGGTTTGCTAGGTTGAAATCGTGATCTGTGTTTCTGATATGTTGTACTATTAGAGATTTGGGGTCTTTGTTTTTAATATTTCTTCTATGTTCGTCTATTCTGTCTTTTATATGTCTACCTGTTTCACCTACATATACATTATTACATTGGTTGCATGGTATGGAATATACGGCTTTGCTATTGTATAGTTTTGTCATAGGAATACTGTTTCTTGTAATGGGGTTTCTTATTATGGTTGCTATACTCGGGTTGCTTTCATAATATGTTCTTATACCGTGTTTGCTTAAAATTCTGGCTATATTGGTACTACTATGGGAATAGGGAAATATACATATTGATAGGCTGGTCCAAAAACTAAAATAGAATTATCCGATTTCTCTTAACCACACCACTTAACAATTTTGCATATAATAATATGAACCAATTGACTAATTTACATAGCAATAATTTTCTTAAATAATAAAATATAAAACTTCATAAGTAATCCTAAATATTCAAAAAATAGCTTATATATGTATAGATAAATATATGGCATATACTGGATATAAATTGTTAATCGGCTAGTATTTCTAGGGGCAACACGCCTCTCTTTATCAAGGCTTTTCTTTGATTTGGGCTAAATCACGCGGGCATGTGATCCACTCACGCTATACAAGACCAAAGCGAGAAACCATTTAAATAAAATAAATATAACTGTAAATACATGATTAATTGAAATTGTAACTTTTATTCCTGTAGAAGGGCAGCTTGCGCCCGAAAGCTCGAATTAATTTTTCAAATAAAGAAACTCATCCTTTTTTAATCTATTCATTATTATAATTATTGAAAGGATTATTCGTCTTAAGGAAGAATAAGTCGTAGCGTTCCACTAGTTGGTTTTTGTCTGAAATTTTCCTAACTTGTATTGTAGGACATTCTTCATCACCACCTAGCGTTCTGTACTGTGTTGAGGTGATGATTCAAAATGCATCATTTTAATGGAAGAGGTGCATATTTTCATGCACATCTTATATGTATCTTAATAAGTATATTGATCATTCAAGTTAGTTATATCAATTATTATAAACTCAATACCAAATATATAGAGAGAAAGCAACAATGGACAATAACAATAAACACAAATCCCTCTTTGACTTGCAACAATAGCAGCAGCTGCGAACGACCCTCGAGCAATCTAAGCGACCACAAAGCGAACGAATCCAGAAATGTGCTGGCTCCGGAAGTTGTTCTTCTGGAGGAAGGTTCAGCGTCGGCGGACTTGGGCCGACGTCTGGGACCAGGTGATGGCCATGCGGGCCGCCGAGCGTCGCTGGGAGCGGCACGTCGCCCGCCTCGTGCGGGAGGATCGCTAGGTGATAGCGACACCTAGCAGCGGACCAAGAAGAGAGCGAAACCTCTGCCACGCCTCTTCCCCTTGTCACGCCCTCAGAGAAAAGTGCGAATCCCCCGCTACGCCTCTTCCCCTTGCGACGCCATCAGAGAAGAGTGTGAACCCCCCGCCACGCCTCTTCCCTTTGCGCCGCCCTCAGTGAAGAGTGCGAATCCCCCGCCACGCCTCCTTCCCTTGCGCTGCCTTCAGTGAAGAGTGCGAACCCCCCGCCACGCCTCTTCCACTTGCGACGCCCTCAGTGAAGAGTGCGAATCCCCCGCCACGCCTCTTCCACTTGCGACGCCCTCAGTGAAGAGTGCGAACCCCCCGCCACGCCTCTTCCACTTGCGACGCCTTCAGTGAAGAGTGCGAATACCCCGCCACGTCTCTTCCACTTGCGACGCCCTCAGTGAAGAGTGCGAATACCCCGCCACGCCTCTTCCACTTGCGACGCCCTCAGAGAAAATTGCGAATCCCCCGCCATGCTTCTTCCACTCGAGAAATATTGAGAGAAATTATAGTGTCACAGAGAAGTGTCCTCAATAAAATGTCGTCTCGATCTTAACCACATATTCTTAAAATTGGAATAAATATTTTGTGGTTAAATATCTCTTGTAACTATTTTCTTCATGCACAATATATATATATGGTAATTTAAACCAACAACCCCATATTGTGTATATAACTTATAATAAGATTGTCATGTTGTATATAGAAACACATCTATAAATAATTATGCGCATGATTAATCTGTGTCATTGCATCGCCATATGTAATGTAATTTGTACAAAGTGGATAAATAAATAAAATCTGTAATAGATTTAAGAGTTGAGCTAAAGCAGAGATCGAGCATAAAGTATTGCCAAAACAACAAAGTCTAAAGATGGAAGTCATGGCGTCAGGGTCAGATAGATTTACAATTCCCACGACAAGACCACCCACACTGTCACATGTGGTGGAATGCAGAGACCCCTCTCACACCTGGGCAGGTAAGGGCCCCCTTTCTCAGAAACGCCCCTGTCACATAAGGTCCCCCGTCTTTAACCTATAAATACATCACTTTACAGTCACTTGACAGTAGAGTTGAGTTTAGTTCACCCTTAGCGTCAGCTCATATCGGTCGTACCTGAGTTCTATCCCATCCATCATGTAGACGAGTAAGAAATCTTCTAGCTCTCCATATTTCGCTCCTAGCTCAATTTTTATCTGTTACGGAACTTTCTTAGTGCAATTGTGTCTTCGTTTATTGTGTGGACATTCCCAAGCTTTTCCACTCTGCCTCGACCACGACTGCCTGTATTTTGTGAGAACTTTTAAAGGTCTTCCAAGGTGCAGAGAGGTACTGGAAAACTCTACACATGGCTTACCAGAACTTCATCTTATTTCAGTAGCCGACAAGATCACTTATTACATTAGTCGACAGGATCTCTCAATACATTACATTAGTCGACAGGATGACCAAAACGAAGAATGACACAACGAAGAAGGTAAGAAGACTGTTCAGATAGAAGCGAGAACGAGCAAAGATGGAGGAACAAACCGACCATTCCAACGAAACGACAAAGCAATCTCTTCCCCAAAAAGAGGTATTTACGGAAGAAACGTCGCCGCCCCAAGGGACTTCCGCAGACCCGCTACCGATCGCCAACGCCGGGAGCAAGCTGACCGCGCCAACGACAGCCCCGAAATTCCCGCAAGTCATGGAAACCAAGCAGCGATGTACCCAAACCCCGTGAGAAGTTCTCCACCTTCGACTTGACATCATCGAGACAATGCTCAAGGCAACAAGCGACAAACAACTTTCCAGAAGTTACAAGCTTCTACAAGATCTACATGAAGCGACTTCCCCGACAGCAGGACGACCACCAAAGACTAAGTCTCCTGACTGAACTTTCATCCAAATTGTAAGTTTTTAAAAACCTACCTTAACCTTATCCTCAACTTCACAACTTGATTCAACCTAAATTTTGTATTTATATTTTCACTTTAAGCATTTAAAATCAATTTTTACCTTTTTTATATCATTTTTTATTCAAGTTTTAAAACTTTCACATTCTCATTGATCAAATTTACTTTAATTTTTAATCAGATTATAAATTTCAAGTTATTACTTTCAATTTTACTTAAAAAAAAAAAAATTCGCCCATCACGCATTTTTACTAATTTACTAATCTTACATGTCGTTTTTAAATTTATCTAAAAATGGCATTATCCAAATCTACAACTTAAAAAAAAAAAGCATTATTATTATTTAAAAAAAAAAATCTCATTCATCATAATTCTCAACTTATTTTTGTTTTACTTATTAGTTATCCTTATACCAAAAGACCAATATCTTTATCAATTCTTAAAATTTGGTAATGTTCACCATTTTAAGTAAGCGCCCAATTCAAATTATTGGTAACTCTCACGACATTGCCCTTTTACAAGAATCATTTTAACTACCATAATTAACGATTTAAAAAATATATTCAAATTTTAAATATAAATTAATCACAGCCTTCCAAAACGATTACAATCGTTAATATTCGAGAATAAATACACTCCCTCGTCTTTTCCTTTTACATGCATGATTGGTCATAAACACATTTCTTTCAAAAAACCTTACAACACCCTCACACATCACTTTCTCCATTTGGCAACAATTTTTAGTGCGCGACTTAACACACAAATCCAAATTTCGAGTTACACAAGCGCCACTTAGCTCTATATCGCGTCGCCACAATAAAATAATTTCACATTAAACATTCCACATCCATAACAATCTAAAAATTCTCAATATGTGTTCGTACAACCACCCCCATGACTTTAGTAAATTTGTTATTCATGGTGAAACAGTTTAGATTCTGTACGAAACAACGACTTCACGGGACACCTTTTCATTCACAATTTTTCACTTCGTGTCATAGCGCTACACCACAAAACCTTTTCACTTTTCAGGCCAAAGACGCCTTCATGCCTATGACATATCACCTCAAAGCGTGTCCACGTCGAAAGTCATATCTTTCACTCACTTCTAGCCTGAAATAATCGTATAACATTTTTACTAAGTCTTAACAACTACGAACACCGAGAAAATCATATCTTTCAATTATAGCAGAAAATTGCCAACTCAACAAAAGAAGAGAGAGAGAGAGAAAGTCAGTTTCGAGTAAATCTCAAACATAGCAAGCCATCCCACATGTGTGACCACCCCAAAAATAAAATTTCCGTGAAAAAAAAAAGGGAAGTGGACGCCCTTTATGACGTCACTCCCCTGGTCACTACTATCTTGTGAGAATATCTTCTCTCCCCCCTCAAGCAGTCAACTTGACCGCTAGCTTCATGATCGCCATTTTTAACACATGTTTCACACTAATCATTTAGATTTCCTCGATAATCTCACAAATCTCACCAACGAGATATCACAACACAACATACATTAAACATTTTACATGTTAATTGATAACACCAATTAAAACAATTTGGTTAAGTCTTATATAGACTTTTTAACGCGAAAGAGAAATCATTCTCTACATACCAGCATTGTGGACAAACGAAGGGATCATTTCACATATTCCCAATTTCAGAGAGTCAAAAACACCAATGTTTACCAATGGGATATGATCTACACACAACAATTGTAACTTTTCTTCAAAAGAGACAATATTTTTCAATTTCCCACTACTTAACATTTATCTAATCATTATAATAATCTTTAATTATATTGTTATTTGTATAAAATCTTGAATAATTATTTTTATTTTTACCTTTCAATTATACGTATAATCAAATTTTTAATCCAACGTTGAACAAAAAAAAAAAACTTTAATCAAATTGACTTTTATTTTTCATGGTATTATTTTAGTATTGCAAAACATCTAATTGTTTCAAAAATTATTTTTATTTTATTATTTATTATATCTTTTATATATTACATGTTTAATTTTGTCCATTTACATTTTTTGTACCCGCAATCATATTTCTATATTTTTATTCACAATATTTTATTTGTTTAAATACCTTTATTATCTGACAATGTTTATCATCCACTATCGGGCATCTACAACAATCGTTTTCAACAATCATATTCTTTAACCAATTCCCTATATTTTTCATCACTATCTTTTCAGTCATTGCGTCACATCAACGTAGGAAAACGACAGCACTGCTTGACAATTTATTTTTTTGATTTCGTAATTCAACAAACTCTTTGAGGACACAGTTCCCCAGACTTACAAATCCAAACTTCTGGTCTGAACAAGCTTCAAGAGTTTATTTCATTTCATCCGCAGAGCAAATCACCAACGCATTCACAAAGCGTTCACTTTTTTCAACTTTCAACTTTTTTTTTCAGCTCTAGCGGACCACATTCAACCTTTGATTTCGAGTCAAGTTAGTCCACCTACTGTCGCTACAATTCTACTTATCGCATGGCTCTATTTCACTCCTTTCTCAATCATATTAATAAGCAACTTTTCTTCAACAACTTTTAACCCAATAATCCTAAAATTGTGACAAACCACTGTAACCCTTATATAGGATCGCAAGTGAAACATTGCCAAGGAAGACAGCTCAAGTCTATATCCTCGCTTTGCACCTGGACCTGAGTATTTGGTTTACATGTGAACTTCTAACAATTGCATATTCTTCAACTACTAACCCTGTCCAACGCCCACCAATATTCTCTTAGAATGTGAATTTTTATGTCATCATTTTATTTTAATCATCTTTTTTGTTAATCAAACAAAATGTCATTTTTATTTCACTTTTATATATCCAACAAATATCATCTTGTTATAGCCCTTTTTAACCCCCACAGTTTAAATTAATTAAAAGAAATTTTAATTACTTACCTGTGTTAGAGAGGCTTTACCCGCCTAAACCCGGATAAACCCTTTCACTCCCGGGGCCCATCTATGGTAATTTAAACCAACAACCCCATATTGTGTATATAACTTATAATAAGATTGTCATGTTGTATATAGAAACACATCTATAAATAATTATGCGCATGATTAATCTGTGTCATTGCATCGCCATATGTAATGTAATTTGTACAAAGTGGATAAATAAATAAAATCTGTAATAGATTTAAGAGTTGAGCTAAAGCAGAGATCGAGCATAAAGTATTGCCAAAACAACAAAGTCTAAAGATGGAAGTCATGGCGTCAGCGTCAGATAGATTTACAATTCCCACGACAAGACCACCCACACTGTCACATGTGGGGGAATGCAGAGACCCCTCTCACACCTGGGCAGGTAAGGGCCCCCTTTCTCAGAAACGCCCCTGTCACATAAGGTTCCCCGTCTTTAATCTATAAATACATCACTTTACAGTCACTTGACAGTAGAGTTGAGTTTAGTTCACCCTTAGCGTCAGCTCACGTCGGTCGTACCTGAGTTCCATCCCATCCATCATGTAGACGAGTAAGAAATCTTCTAGCTCTCCATATTTCGCTCCTAGCTTAATTTTTATCTGTTACGGAACTTTCTTAGTGCAATTGTGTCTTCGTTTATTGTGTGGACATTCCCAAGCTTTTCCACTCTGCCTCGACCACGACTGCCTGTATTTTGTGAGAACTTTTAAAGGTCTTCCAAGGTGCAGAGAGGTACTGGAAAACTCTACACATGGCTTACCAGAACTTCATCTTATATTAGTAGCCGACAAGATCACTTATTATATTAGTCGACAGGATCTCTCAATACATTACATATATATATTAATATATATAGTCACGACCGTCTTTCCTCATCGGCCGCCTCTGTCACGGATGCGCGCGCACAGGGAGGTCATAGGGGCACAGGGAATAAAAAAAAAAAAACTCCCTCAAAGCGGCTTTGAACCAGCGACCTAAGGATCAGCGTTGTAACATCTACAGTCCTCCGCTCTGCCAACTGAGCTATCGAGGGATACAAACTGTATGAATAAGTTTACCTTATAAAGTAAACTAATCCTATTTCTACACACACAAAATGTACTCATACATATATTATATTATATTATACTAGCGGATGTGTACCCGGCTTCGCCCGGGTTTTATCCGAGTGAAAGTTTGCCTAACGAATATTATATATTATGAAGTATAATAAACAATGTTATAGATTAGTTTTAATTATTAATCAAGATTGTGTGTGAATATGTGAGAAAGATGTGATATCGTTGTTGTTTTCTTGGCCGACTGTTTTACATATGGTGTTATCTTAAAATTGCTTGTTTTGAATATTTTTTTAGATTGAGTTGAATGAATTGCTGAATTTTTTTTGTATTTATTTATAAATAAAATTAACTCTGTTGATTTTTTTGTATTTAATCGATAACAGCGAAGTTACGCATGTTAAAGTTAGGAAAAATATTTTGATGTTAAGCAAAACCTGCTCCATCTCGTTTTACATAAATGTTGAAAATTTGGTCGAAATTGATGCATTGTAACGAAAGTTTTTAGTGAACAACACTTATGAAATTGGCATTTTATTAATATAGATATTATTATTATTATTATTATTATATAGTCACGACCGTCTTTCCTCATCAGCCGCCTCTGTCACGGATGCGCGCGCACAGGGAGGTCACGTGCTCGCCGGCAGCCAACGGGCGCGCGCCGCCGGCAGGGGGGGGGGGGGCATTACGTCACTCAAGGTCACCTACGAGCCAACGATGACACGTGATCGTAGCCGTCCAATAGGAGGGCGCCGGCCATCCGTGACAGAGGCGGCCTATGACTGATTGATTAGGATTAGGATATGCATTTATTTAAGGCGTCAATTTATAATTGTAACAAATAGTATTTGAATAAAAACATTCAATCGGGTAAAACACGGGCGTTGCCCGGGTCATTCGGCTAGTATATATATCCAAGTACTAGATATTTCACAGCACAATGTAATTTTAAAGTAATCTGGTTGGTTAAACTGGCCAAACCACTGAGGAGGGGTTTACTAATGATGAGCCAGGCACTTCCAAAATGCTCCAATGGCCTTCGAAAATTTCCAAATTCCAACCAGCAGCGAGTGTGAGTTACCAAACAGGGCTTGGAACAATTGTGAGTGCAAAATTCGAAATGCGATTCACATATATAGACATGTGATGAACTTAGAGTAAAAGCAGTCGCTGACCTCTACCCACCATGATTATCATTGCCTGTACTAGGGATTATTAAATTTGTAATCTTCTTTATTTAAGGATTGTGAAAAAAATTGAGAGGGCCTGGCTCATCAGAGGTAAGTCTACCTAGAAATTCCAACAATTGACTGGAACTATGGCAATATAGACTTCATTATTTTAGATATTATGTATAGGTATCTCTCCATACATCACCTGTAAATTTTCTACAATTAAATAGGCTCAATTGTTTCATAAGGCACCATACAAATAATATTTTTCCTTGTCCCAGGTCTGGACTTCAAGTCTAGACCAGATCCTGAAGGCCTCTTTATCAAATCGATGACCACAGCTGGGTGTAGATGTCTGTTCGTCAATGCCCGATGTGATGTGTTTTGGTCTCGCTGGAGAATCCTAAAATTTGGTGCAATTCGGAAAGGTTTTGGATCCACGTGTGAAATTCATTGGACGTAGATGGCCTGTTCTAAGACAGGAAAGCATGGTGAAGTCTGATCTTTTAAGTTATGAGTTGGTTTTCAGGAGGGGAGTTTTCCCATCGAACCAGCGGTGTTTGATGTTATTTTGCCAATCTTGATTAAATTTGATTTTCAGTCTGTTAGAGTGATCATTTGCTGTTGGAAGGGTTGAGGATATTTTTGGGTTATTTTCTTTAGATTCTCCTGCTTTAACCAGTGAGTCAGCCCTTTTATTGCCAGGTACCTCTACATGTGATGGGATCCATTGGAAGGTTATGGAGCTTTTAAGATTGAGGTCATTCATAGCTTTTGTTATATTTTTAAGCAGGGCGTCGTGGCTATTGTAACAGTTTTGAGAGTACAAATGGCTGCTTTAGAGTCAATGTATATGCAAGCCTTGATTGTATTTTCTTTAGGGATATTTAGTAGTGCTTCGTGCACTGCAGTAAGTTCTGCTCTGAATAATGAGAGTCCTTTGGCGTTGGATATTTCAATGGATCTTGTATTTTCTATTGTAGAGACTCCACACTACCAGAAGAACCATCATCCAGGAGGTAGCCATCTGTATAGATAAGAATATTTGGTTGTCATTATTCTCAATAGTTTCTAATGCTAAACTTCAGCAAGAATTAAAACATATGTACTCAATTAAATTTATAAATTCAATTGCCATCTATTGATAAAATTTGTAAAAAAAAAATTTACTGGCAATGTGTTTCTCTTCAATAATATCATCAAATATTATCTCTACAGACCATACTGCAATGATATAAGTTATTGAATGAGAGGGCTTGGCTCATCAGTGGTGAACCCTTTCGGCGGTTTCGCCAAATTAATCTCCAAACCGCTCTACTATTGTATTGGATTGGTTTGGGATATACTCTGTATTTTCTATGGAAGGCAGCTTAGGGGTGTTTGGTGAACCTATGGAAAATACAGGGCATTACCCAAACCAATCCAATACAATAGTAGAGCGGTTTGGAGATTAATTTGGCGAAACCGCTGAAAGGGTTCACCACTGATGAGCCAGGCCTTCTCATTCAACTACTTATATCATTGCAGTAAGGTCTGTAGAGAAAATATTTGATGATATTATAAAAAAATACATTGCCAGTAAATTTATTTGTTATAAATATGTACTTTCTGTAAATATATTTACTTTGTATTGTTTGAAAAAGAAACACTTGCGATAAAACAGTTTAACATATATTTTACTTTAAAAGGCATAATTTGAAACAATCATTCTTGTATGTTATTTAGGGACTATTAGAGAGGAGCGATTTAAGTTAAAAATCTCACAGAAATCACAATAAGAGATATGCAAATTGTCAAATTTTTTAATCGCTAGTTTCGTTCAGATCAGACTATATGTTGGGACACCTCGTGACCATAATATGCCAAAGTAACCCAGAACCCCACCTAACCTAACCATATCCCACCTATGTCCATATAAGCCACAAACCTCTGGTGATTGCGAGGTGTTGAGATGGAGCCTGAAGCCACCTTTAGCCTTGGCAGCACCGAGCCAAAGACCGAGATCCCCTTCCTGTAGTCAAGCCACCTGACCTGTGGTGGATGACCTGGCCCCACCAACACCAGGATAGTCTGAGATGGACTCAGACACCCCTTCCTGGTGGTCAAGTCACCTGACCTGTGGTGGATGACCTGGCCCCACCAACATCAAGCTAGTCTGAGATGGACTCAGACACCCCTTCCTGGTGGTCGAGCCACATGTCTGATGGTGGCTGACTTGACCACAAGCCAGTCCAAGATGGACTCAGACACCCCTTCCCTGTAGTCAAGCCACCGACCTATGGTGCTTGACCTGACTCCACCATCTTCATGCAGAGCACCAGCTCCACCACGAGCCCTGAACCTTTCCCAAGCTGACCCCAAGATGCCCAGAATCGACAATAATAATTATATTTTTAAAATTATTTTTAATTCAATATTTTTGTATTTTATTTTTTTTTGTGAATATTTCTTTAATAATTTTATATTTAATTTATTTTTATCATTTTTTTAAGATGCCTTTTTTATTTTTTTTTTATTTTCATAGAGAAAGAGGGATGATAGCCTTGGGGGGTGAGTTCAGCAACACTGGGACAAAGAAGCGGGATATTTACATTCTTGGAGATTTACATTTTGATATTGACATTGGAAGATTGACATTTTTTTTTCTTAACAAAAATTTGATTTTTTTTCCTGAGAAGCAAAAAAGACTTGGAGTTGCGGAGGGCGGAGACCGCTGGCTGCGGCCTTGGCTGCCCCTTTTTTCGAATCGTGGACATGGGTGGCTCGATGTCAAGGTAGGTGGGGATAATCTGGGGATAATGGCATAATAGGCCTTTTTTTGTGTGTGTTTACATTTATATGTATATTAAACTCCTCCCAATTTTAGACTTATATAGTTTTTTTTTTATCCTTTTCCATGAAATCTTATATGCGCGTGATATTATTCAAGTATTTTTCTTTGTTTTATCTATATTTGTAGTACATTGAAAATTTATTTTATTAGAATAAATAAAATATGTTTAGCCAAAAATTGATTGGTTATTTCCCTTTTAACATTAACTGCTAGCCGGCACAGCTTTAGGTCTCTACATGTGCCATAGATGAATAAATTTGTGGTCTGCTTTTCTGCAGCCACTGGCGCCCTAATATATGGACATGTAGAGATCTGGAAATAGTTAGTAAAAGTATAAAATCATCATTGATTTTAACAATGAAGCCCAAAGCAGGGCATAATTATGTTTATAATTTTCTTCTTCCATTATACCTAAAAATATATATATATGAAATGCTCTCGATTCCTTTACATATATAAGTCAAAATGCCTAGAACATCAATGCTAATCTTATAAGTTTAGGAGTATGAATGCTTTGCTGAGTTGGTTAATTTTGGAATTGTCAAGGTTTGTCTATACCGTATTTGTTCCAACCAGAAATTTGTTATTTTACACTATTACATAGCATGTGTAGATAAGGTTGTAGTTGAGATGACAAAGCTTTTAAAATTTATTTTGATTTAATATCATCTCTCAGAGAACGTTCCACCTAAAGTTATTTTTCCGATCAAATAAGTTGACTTATAGTAGGAAGAAAGACATTATTTAAGCTTAGCTTGGTTGAGCCTTAAGTGGTATTTTCGAAATACTTTGGTATATTGATATTTCGTTTTAATTAGTTTTGAATTTCCAAAGATCATAGCGTCCTTGCCTTTTAGTGGGAAAAGTACTATAAACCAAATCCAATGCATTAGTCTTTCACAAATTCTGAAAAACAGCACAGACATTAGGCTCAAGACAGATGGTGAATCCAAATTGAAGAAAGGTCAATCTTAATCACTATTTTCAGTATATACCTGGTATTTTAACTTCTGTTTACCAAAACAAATAAGTCGGTGGACGAATGGGTAACCCCCTCGATTCCCGACAGTCATGAACCGGGATTGAATCCCGCGTTAAAATTTGTTTAATATGTGAATAACCTTCACATATTATTCATTGTTCAATTATCATGAACTAGGTTGCTCTTGCTGAGCGGTACCTATTTATGTGAATTTGAACCAGAGATCCGAAACGCAAAAAATCAAAAGTCGGGGGACGAGTGGGTAACCCCCTCGATTCCCGACAGTCATGAACCGGGATTGAATCCCGTGTTAAAATTTGTTTAATATGTGAGTAACCTTCACATATTAGTCATTGTTTCAATTATCATGAACTAGGTTGCTCTTGCTGAGCGGTACCTATTTATGTGATTTGAATCAGATTCCGTTTTTCCATCTGGGAGAAACATACACACAAAGCTTTATTAAGACCACCAGTCTTATACAGATTTACCACAGGAAGAAAGGAAGCATAGATGGAGCTTCTGTACTCCAGGCAGCGCAGCACCCAACAAAGGAGTAAATATATATATACACACACCTTTATTAAGACCACGGGTCTCATACAGATTCATCACAGGAAGAAAGGAAGCATAGATGGAGCACTTGTACTCCAGGCAGCGCAGCGCCCAACAAAGGAGAAAATATATATACACACACATCTTTATTAAGACCACGGGTCTCATACAGATTCATCACAGGAAGAAAGGAAGCATAGATGGAGCTCTTGTACTCCAGGCAGCGCAGCGTCATCTGGAAAAATCCTTTATGGGGCGAATGTCCTCAATAAATGATTTTTGTTTTTGTTGTAATTGTGTAAATGTTTCTCTGATGGCTTGTACCATCTATCAGAATATGAGTATTTATCAGTCATCTATACAGTTTTATACCTGATGGGTATAGGATTATCTATAGTCGGGATATAAAATCTTAGGGGTTACTCAACTTAATCAATGCCTCAACCTAGCTGTTCAGTAGGTGACACCTGTTTTATTAAGTTATTTCGAATATAACTCGCAGCTTTATAGATTTAAAATACAACAAAAACAATAGCCTTTATTGGGCACACGTGCCATACAGGATTCTCCCGGTAGGACAAAATAAATAAATAACAGATTAGCAGCATAGTTATATACAAATATTGGGTATTGACCTCGACCAATTATCGAGTTGGATCCGGTGTCTGTTCTAAACATTTTGATTGAGCTGATTTCCAGTATTTATAAAAAGCGAATGCAAAGGGTCTGGATTTTACGACTTTTGCCATTAAAACATAAGGCGAATTGCTATTATAGCCGGTCTCTTGACGAAGAATTTCTGTTTCTTCTTCCATTGCCGTGCAGTAGAACTGGTAGTGTGGAAAATCGAGACTAAATTCAACGTTGCATAAGGTGCATTTTATGGTCTTAGTTTTCAATAGTGAAACATGATTAATTCTCTGTACTACAAAAAGGCTTCTTACTTGTGCAATGATTCTCTTTAAGGTTAGGGGGATATTGTCATTCAGATAGCGTTCCATTGTAGGTGATGAATGAAAGTATTTATAGTGAGAGTAGAGTACTGATTTTTTTTTATTCTTATATAATCCATCTGCAAAGACTGATCGGTTGCCGTTCTAATAATTAGGGGGATGTATCTTTGTAGAATATTGAAGTCTGTAAATCCAACAAGCCATGAGAAACCGGTGGTATTAGATTTAAAATATATAAAAGCTTAATATAAAGTAGCCTATGCAAAATATAAATAGATTATTACAAACTGAGAGAAGAACTGCCTTAAAAATGAAAACATCCATATAGTTAGAGTTTTCAGTTGTAAAGTTTTAAGCAATCTCTTCCAAAGATACTGAACTATACATAGCTATCTATATACCAACATTTTCGATATTTTTTATTTCATGTATCACACTTATTTTTTTCTCCACAAATATTAGTTGTTATAATCATTTTTAAATGCATTCAATTTCCCAATCGTAGATTTTTTTGCTTTCAAATTTTACTTTATTTATTCATTATCACTAAATTCATTTTTTTTTTACATGTGCGTTTGTATTATTGAACTCTATTATTTCTCTAATGGTAGATATTTTTCATGTTTTTACCATTATCATAATTGTTAGCATAGTTTGTTACATATTTTTATTTTTTTACAAGCAAAAAGCTGCCAAAAGTCAATAAATATTTTAAATTATCTGTTATATTTCAGTAATCTGATTCCAATATCATTAATAGTGTTAGAATGGTTTTAGGGTTTTATATTATTTTAGAAATTAATACATACGATTTTAGTAATTGAAAAGAGTTTATTAAAAATTAACAGAACAAAACAAAAGGTTTAACTTATTAGAGTTGTTTACATTCTCGATTTTACAGCAGTGTAACAAGATATATATTTTAAAACATTTTAAAAGAAATAATTATTAATTAATATTTTATAAAATATTAAAGTCTAAAATTGAATTCATATATTCAACACTCCTTCTTGAATTCATGTTTTAGAGTTTTAATTACCTTATCAAAACATCATCTGCAGCAGTGAAGATCTGTGTTTTTCAAAAGTTTCCTTCGGCAGAGGCTTGGTTAGGATATCAGCAACTTGGTCTTGGGTTGGGCAAAACTGAACATCAACATTTTCTCTTATCTGATCTTTCAAAAAATGATATCGAACATCTATATGTTTTGTCTTTCTGTTCATTTGTCCTGTCTTCATTAAAGTCATTGCACTTTGGTTGTCAATATTTAGTTTAGCAAGTATGGTTTCATTTGTAAGTTCTTCAATTAGTGCTTTTATATAAATGAGTTCTTTCACACATTCAGCTGCAGCAATATATTCTGCCTCAGTAGTGGATAAGGCTACAATTGGTTGTTTTCTTGAACCCCAGCTTATTGGTCCTTTACCGAACAAAATTGTATATCCGGATGTACTTTTTCTTGTTTTCATGTCTCAAGCAAAGTCTGAGTCACAATATGCATTAAGTTCCATATCTTCATCTTGTTTACTATAGTGAAGTCCAAAAGTTTTTGTTTGTTTCAAATATCTCATAGTTCTTTTAACATTTTGTATATCCTGGTTTGTCGGTTCATGCATCGAACGACTTTCATAACCAACTGCATAAGCAACATCTGGTCTGGTTTTGTTTGCTAAATATAGGAGACTTTCAACAGCTTCTCTATATGGAAAATTACCTTCAGATTTGTTTTCTAATATAGGATCAATTTTCACAGCTCTTTCTACAATTGGAGTTGTCACCGGCTTTGCATCCAACATGTTGTATTTTTTTAGAACACATTCTATATAGTCATGTTGAGAAAGTATCAGTCCCTCATATTTATTCATGATATTCATGCCAACAAACATTTCAGGATTATTACTTATTCTTATTTCAAATTATTGTGCCAGTTCTTCCAACAAATTGTCCATTTTTTCTTCATCACTTCCAAACAACATTCCATCATCAACATATAAAGCCAAAATTAAACTTCCATTTTGGTTTTTGAAAATGCAATTTTCTAATTTTGATTGCACCAGTCCTTTTGTTTTCAAAAAGGCTTCAAAGTTTTTATTCCACTTTGAAGGTGCTTGTCGTAGTCCATAAAGTGCCTTCTTTAGTCGACATATTTTGTTATCTTCATATCCTTCGGGTAAATACATGAAGATTTCTTCATCCAAATATCCATAGAGAAATGCAGTTTTGACATCAAAAGTTTTGAACTTTAGATTTTTCTTAACACTTAAGGATAACAACATTCTTAAAGAAATTGTACTCACTACTGGACTAAAGGTTTCATCAAAATCTAGTCTTTTTTGTTCATTTCCTCTAGCAACAAGTCTTGCTTTATAATGTCCACCATCCTTTATCTTGAATATCCATCTAGAACTGAGTATCTTCTTTCCTTTAACTTCTTCAGCATTTACAAAATCCCAAGTTTCATTTTTCTTCAATGAATCTTTTTCTTCCTGTATTGCTTTTACCCAGTTTTCTTTGTCTACTCCGGTTACAGCTTCATTGTATGTTAACAATCCTATTTCTTCAGAAACAGAATTCAACACTTCATAATCTTTTAGTCTTTCAGGTCTATTGATATTTTCTCTATTCCTTAACATATATTTTGAATTGGTCGAGTTCTGTGGTTTATCATGGGTATCCAATTCCATTTTAGTGTCTTGACTTTCCTCTATTTCAGAATCCAAATCTTCTCTGTATCTTGGCTGAATGACACTGGTCATCTCATTTGTTAGTTTTTCTGTAAACACCACATCTCTTGCAATTATAATCCTTCTTTTCTGCATGTCCCACAATCTGTATCCATTTCCACTGTATCCGATAAGTGAATATTTTTCACTTTTACTATCCAATTTTTTGACATACACTTCACTCCCAAATAATTTTACATTAGAAAGATTAGGCTTTCTTCCAAACCACATCTGTGCTGGTGTTGTTTGTACTGTATTTGAAGGGCTTCTGTTGATTAAATAGGCAGCGACTCTTGTGGCCTCTCCCCACATTTCCTTATTTAATTTGGAATCCAGCAAAAGTGCTCTGGTTTTTTCAATCAGAGTTCGATTCAACCTTTTTGCTTTTCCATTGAATTGTGGAGTATATGGAATTGTAAAATCAAGTATTATTCCTTTCATTTTGCACCATTCTTTAACTTGCGTATTGGCATATTCACACCTTAATTTTGACACTTTCGCATTTAAAAATCTTTCCACTTCATTTACATATTCTTTAATATATTCTTTTGCTTCATATTTATTGCTGAGCAAATACACATAACAGAAATGTGTATAATCATTCAAAAATGTCATTATATATTTCTTATTATCATGTGTTAAGGGTTCTATTGGGCCGCACAAATCAGTATGAACAATTTCCAAAGGTCGGGTAGCTCTAGATCTTTCATTTCCAAATGACTTCCTAGTTTGCTTTGCCATGATGCAAATTTCGCACACATCATTTTCCTGTTTTTCCAATTTGTTTAGCTCCATACCATCAACCAAACTTTCAAGTTTTCTTAGATTCTGCATTCCAATGTGTCCCAATTTTCTGTGCCATTCTTGGGTTTTGTTTTCACTTGGTAAGGTAAGGTTTGAGTCATTTTGCTTTGAAAAATGTTGCTCAATATTTACAGCATAAAGTCCATTTTCAAGTTGATCTCCTTCTAGAATTTTTTTCCATCTTTCAAAATTGTCACTTTATCACCTTTAAAATTTACTTCTCCTCCGTTGTTAACAATTGAGCTCACTGACAAAAGGTTTTTTGATAATTCAGGCACAAATATTACTTCATTTAGGTTACATTGTCCCCCCTTAAATTGTCCTGAAGTTTTTGCTCTCATACCTTCTTCTTTTTTTGCAACATTGATGTTCACATCACACTTTTTTTGATGATCAAGCAACTTTTCTTCATTAATCATGTGACAGGTGGATCCGCTATCAACAATGAAAGTGACTGATGATCTTTTATCATATTCTTCTCTTTGTTCAGCAATGAAAGCAATGGGAGGTTGCTTTTCTTTGTTCCGGAAATAGCAGTCTTTTTCTTTATGATTAAACTTTTTACATATTCTGCATTGTTCTTTGTTTACTTTAGCAGCAGGTTTACTGTTGTTCTTAAAGAAACAGTCCCTTTCTTCATGGTTAGTTTTTTTTACAAAATTTGCAGAATTTTCTTTGGGTGCAATTTTTAGATATATGTCCTGGTTTATTACAAGTAAAACATACCTTTTGTTTTGTTGCATTCATAGCCACTCGGTCTTCTGGTTGGCTCTGTCTATTTCTTCTTATTTCTTCAGTGGTCAATCTTGATATTAGATTTTCAATAGTTTTTTCATCTTTTCCAGTTGACTCCCAAGCAGTACAAAAATAATTATATTCTTCTGGCAAAATTGTTAAAATCTTTGAAATAACAATATTGTCATCAAAGTTCTGTTTTAGATTATTGAGTTTAAAAGCCAAATTTCTTAAATTACTTATGTTGGCTACAAGGTCTACATTTTTATCAAATTTATAAGTGTGAAATTCTTCTAGCAACTTACATTTTAATTGTTCATCATCTCTTTCAATATTCTTCATATCGTGTCATACATTGATTTGGCATTTTCACAATGTATTATGTGTGTTAATATCGTTTTATCGATGCTCGAAATAATATATTTTTGGGGTTTAGCATCTTTTATTATCCATACGTTTTTTTTTTCATCCTTTTGATCTTTATAAAACACAATTTACCATTTATTATGTCAATTAAATTATTAGCTTTAAAAATAATGTTAATTTGAAATTTCCAAATATCAAAATTTTCAGTCTTTTAATTTATCTATAATCGAAATATCTTCCATAACAGCAACCATTTTTATTTTTACGATTTTAGATTTTAAGTTATAACCACGCTTTATGCTGCCACTGTTAGAATGGTTTTAGGGTTTTATATTATTTTAGAAATTAATACATACGATTTTAGTAATTGAAAAGAGTTTATTAAAAATTAACAGAACAAAACAAAAGGTTTAACTTATTAGAGTTGTTTACATTCTTAATTTTACAGCAGTGTAACAAGATATATATTTTAAAACATTTTAAAAGAAATAATTATTAATTAATATTTTATAAAATATTAAAGTCTAAAATTGAATTCATATATTCAACAAATAGCAATCTAAATATACTCGAATTTATTTTTATTCTCCAAATATTAGTTGTTATATTTATTCTCAATTTATTTATTTTTTTACGATCGTAGATTTTTTGCTTCAAATTCACTTTATATATTCATAATTACCTAAATGCTTTGTTTTAAAATAAGTGCGTTTGTATTATTGAATTTTATTAATTTCTAGTGGTAGATATTTCGTCTTTTTATTGTAATTCAATTGTTAATTAATTGTTTACTTATAATAAGAATTTCTTCTCTGTGGAAAATTTCCTTGGGGATCTACTTTAGATGCCCGGGATTTATCCGTGGTCGTATTTGGCCGAATGTATATTGCCACGTGGAAAATTAGGGAAGACCAATTACGGGATGAGACAACAATTTATTTCTGGCAAGAACAAACTATGAGTGTTAAACAAAAGATAAGCAAAAGAGGGAAGTGTACAGCGTATAGCAAAATGTAAACCTAGAAATAATACTCTGGTGAAAATATAATAAATACTTTGTTACATAGCTTCATCCCTATGGGAGCTGTGACCCACAGCTAGCAATTATTGTATATACTGTTACGACGCTTCTCGGCCGTCGATGTTTGCGTTCAAGGTTTACTGAGAAGACAATGTGGATTCTTTAGGATACAGCTTAGTGCGGTATATTTATTACAAGAGCTTAAAAGAGTAGATAAGTAACTATACAGTAGAAGATTAACTTGCCTTCAATGTCCGCCACTAGAGGGATCCTTCTCCGCTACCGTCTTCCCGGTCAGTCCATACGGCCACACGTTCGGTGCCCACCTGCTGCGTCTGTTGTCATCACCGCCGTTCTCCTTGCTGCAGGTCCCGTTGTCACCAGACAGACTTCTTCCCCCAGACTGCCATGTCTGGTCGGCACACACCAATCTCCCGGCAGGCCGGCCGACTTCCTTCCACCGCGGCACCAGCTGGACTGCCGACCGTCTGCCACCCCCTCCTCTGGAATTTGTCAATCCACACTTACCTGAAGGAGCCCCTGCATACCTCTTCTCTTGGCTTTCCCACGTCTTCCTTTCTACTTCTTTGCTGCATCGCTTCACTGCCCCCCTTCTCAATCCTTTTCGTCCCGAAAAGGCTGATTTCACCAGAGGCGCTGATCGGCGGCCCTTTGATCTCCCTGACGTCTCTGGCCACATAAGGGTCGTCAGCCTCCCGGAAGCGTAACGGCAGGGTTAACACCAACCCTTGTTTGCAGAACCACATCTCAACTCGCGCTTTCTTTCCACTCTCAACCAGTGCCGACGACATTGATTGGTCTCGCTGTCTAGCACAGGGCGGTGGTTCTCCACAAGATGGCGGCCATATTTCACTGCCTACGATGCTTCCATCTGATATTTTGAATTCTCCTTGTGAACACTCTGTAGCCGCAATGTACAAAGGGTTGTGATCGTTTGTATTGCGCTTTCGCCGCTTCCTTCCACGACGGGGCTGTAGATCGCCGATCTTTACAGTGGATTCGTCCACCTGATCCACGCTGTCCATTTCGTGGCCTCCCTTTTCTTCTTTAGGTTTCCCATTCTCTTGCTCTAGAGGCTCTCTCTTTCCTAACCCTTCAAATCTGGGCTCCTTAGTGCCGACCACGCACAGGGCTGTGAATTTCTTAAACCTTCTGGAGGTGTCGGATCCCGTGGCAGTCTCAAGGTCGGTAGAACTTTTCCTAGGCGGTGGCTGCTTGATCTGCACCTTGTCGGGCGAAGGAACGAAGATGAATGGTACACATTCTTGGCACATCTCTTCAGCTTGCATTGCAGACGACGGCACTGACACATTGCGCGCGACTTCCGCGTCACAGACATTGTCGTCGGACTTCCACAGAGCGTCCAATGCTCTATCCCGTTCAGTCGGGTTGCCGGCTCCAACTTCAGGGTGCTTCGACCATCTAGCCTTGTCGCACTTCCACGGAGCATCCAGCTCCGTCCCGTCCAGTTGGATCGCCGCTGTAGTCCCTGACAGTCTGACACTGTCGCTGAAATCAGCCACGCTGTCGCACTGCAGCTCGCCAAGATCGTTGCTGTTCTCATGGAGTATTTCAGAAAGAATCCCAGGGGTTGAATTTTCGCTCTGTATATCACCTTGAGGGCATTCTCCTTCCGTCCGCTTGGTTTTATACTGAACACTCGTGCCACAGCCGTTGTCGGAGGCGATCAGCTCACCCTCCTCCGCTACACAACCAGTCTGGATCATTTCCTGCTGTCGACACTCTTCGGACTTCTGGATCACGGGAGAATCTTCTAGCGTAGATTCTGACAGTTCACTTACAACGTCTCCTGACGTGATGATCTTTGTTGTGATGGTCTTGTCGGGATCTTCATCACCTGGGATCGTCTTTTGTCCCCTCAGACATTGTATACGTGGGCTATTGGTTGCTTTGATTGTTTTTGAAAAGCCATCCGGATTTTCTGGCGGTAGTACATTGAACTGAACTTCGCAAGACATGGGTGTGGCAGAACGTTTGACATTCCGAATATGCTCGAGTCGGCTCAACCGAGAATCCAAGTTTTCTCCGAGCTCATCTACTTTCTGGCTTATTAGTCTGAGCAATTTGGTGAATTTTTCAATTTCGAGGTCGGTTAGTTTTTCCATTTTTCTTTTTAAATTAGCGCAAAATAAAATCTTCAATTAAAATTAACTAAGCTGTATCCCACTTCTGACACCAAATGTTACGACGCTTCTCGGCCGTCGATGTTTGCGTTCAAGGTTTACTGAGAAGACAATGTGGATTCTTTAGGATACAGCTTAGTGCGGTATATTTATTACAAGAGCTTAAAAGAGTAGATAAGTAACTATACAGTAGAAGATTAACTTGCCTTCAATGTCCGCCACTAGAGGGATCCTTCTCCGCTACCGTCTTCCCGGTCAGTCCATACGGCCACACGTTCGGTGCCCACCTGCTGCGTCTGTTGTCACCACCGCCGTTCTCCTTGCTGCAGGTCCCGTTGTCACCAGACAGACTTCTTCCCCAGACTGCCATGTCTGGTCGGCACACACCAATCTCCCGGCAGGCCGGCCGACTTCCTTCCACCGCGGCACCACCTGGACTGCCGACCGTCTGCCACCCCCTCCTCTGGAATTTGTCAATCCACACTTCCCTGAAGGAGCCCCTGCATACCTCTTCTCTTGGCTTTCCCACGTCTTCCTTTCTACTTCTTTGCTGCATCGCTTCAATACTAACATGGATCTGACGTGCTTCTGCCAAGGATTCCATCGAAGTCTTTGAAATTTGTCCCTAGTACCTTTGCGTCTTTTTTCTTGCGGCGTGAAGAACAATTTTGTCGTCGTATCGTCTATAGGGACATCATCATCTTGGAGGGAGGTCTTAGCTTTGACACGTCGGTGGAATTCTGGAGTCAGTCTCTGAAAATGTAGATAATAGCACCCATGGCTTCAAGGTCTTCTCGGCGGTCTTCAGTTTGTCTTCCCTAATTTACCCAGCATCTACACCAAAATGCCACGTGGAAAATTAGGAAAGACAAACTTCGGTGTTCGGTACACTTTTTGAATGGTACACTATGACAGGTTCGTTTGGTATTGAAAGAATGATTCAATTAATCATCCTTGATATTTTAAATTTTATTCAGGATAAATATAGATATAAATATTATGTTACAAATTAATTTTAGTAATTAAAGAAGTTAAAAAATGTTCGATTGAAAAGGATGGATTGGGAAGGAAGTCAGTCCGTGTTGGCCGTCAGAATTCGAAGGGCCCACTGCCGTGCTTCCCACGTGACCGCCGCCGCCGCGCATGCGCGCCGACCGTGACGTCGCCACCGTCCCTCGGCGGTGGTGTTGGTTGAAAACTGTTCTTCTCTTCGTCGCGCGGGCTTGCCTTTCACTAACATTCCTCCCACCAATTTAATTGATAAATTAAATTCTAATACTATATTTTCTTGGCTATAGTAGAGGCCAATCTAAATTTGTTTTATTTCTAACGGAAAAAGTCGCTGTACCGGACGAAGAAAAACTCCCGATGATGTCTTCACTCTTGCGACTCGAACTTGTCCATCGGCCCCAGGTAGCACCTCCTCCACTTTTCCTAATGGCCATGCAATCCTTCTCTTTTGATCGTTTCCTATAAGTACTATTTCTCCTACCTCAATCCTCCGTGATTTTCTTGCTTTTCCATGATGAACCAGCATTGCTAAGTATTCCTTCGTGAATCTGGCTCTAAGTTCTTCTCTACAAGCTTGCATATTTCGGTAGCGAGAAACCATTGAGTCCCGTTCTACTTCATCGGCTTCTGGTAAAATTGAGCTTCCACAGTTGTTAATAAGTTTGTTTGGGGTTAGAGGCGCCAATTCATCATAATCTTCTGATACATACGTAAGTGGACGGTTATTCACTACAGCTTCCACGTCACAAAGCAGTGTCTGTAATTCTTCGTTAGTGACACGTGCAGATCCCAACACTGACCTAAGTAGCTGCTTGACGATCCCGATCATGCGCTCCCAAAAACCTCCCCACCAACAGGCCGTTGGTGGATTGAACTTCCACGATATGCGATTGATTGCTCCATATTCCACAATCTTGTTCCAATCCAATGAACTGAACAGGTTCTTGCACCCAACAAAGTTTAATCCATTGTCCGAGTATATCGTAGATGGTCTTCCTCTTCTAGCTACGAACCTGCGCATTGCTCCAATAAATGTTTCCGTAGTAAGGGAAGTACACAGCTCTAGATGGATTGCTCTGTAAGTAGCACAGGTAAAAATTGCAATCCAGTACTTTTTGTTTCCTTTTAGATGTAGTGGACCTGTCATATCGACTCCAGTTACATCAAACGCTGGCCCCACTCTAACTCTGTCCCTCGGTAAAGGTCCCTCTTCAACATAGCAAGGCTGTGCTCGGAAACGACGACAACGCGCACACGGACGAATTTCGTTGCGAATTGTGCGTCTGCTGTTTAGAATCCAGTACCTTTCCCGCAAATTTGCATGCAATGACTGAACTCCAGCATGGCACATTAGTCGATGGTAACTCCAAATTAGCTGACCTGTAACTCCATTCGAAGGCATCACCATTGGATAAGAGTGTGCATCTACTTTCTCCACGGGGACGAAACGGCACTTTACCCGCAAGAGTCCACTTTCATCTTCATAAACACGCAGGTTCTTGAATTTCTTATCCTTGACTCCCTCGAACGAGCACTGCTGAACCAATCTGATCACCCTTTCTTCAGCTAATGTCATTTCCTCCATCGTAATAGGGCCTTTTGTAATTTTGTTTGAACGTTTTCTCTGCAGCCAATCCAGAAATCTTCTCCAGTGTGCAACCATCCGAAGAATTTTGTGATAATTGGAGAACTGAGTGATCTTCGCCAACATATCTCCCTTTTCTATGTTGCAGTGTGTGACGACTGCCTTTCTCAGTTCACTATTGACTTCTTCGATTGACTCCTTTTCTACAGACTGTGTCCAAAATTGTTCTTCTTTCTTAAGCCAAACTGGTCCCTCCCACCATCTAGTAGTAATCAATTGTGAGATTGAAGCTCCACGTGAGGGGATGTCTGCAGGATTTTCTTTACCAGGAACGTGCCTCCAATCAATTACGCTTGAATTTTGTCGAATCTTCTTTACTCTTCCTGCGACAAACACTGACCAGTTCATATCACGTTTAATCCATGCTAAAGCAGTAGTAGAGTCTGTCCACAATGTAATTGGTATATCTTCGAACTCCATCATTGATTTTATGTGGACAGCCAATCTAGATCCAATTTCACATGCAACCAATTCTAGCCTTGGTATAGTGGTATTCTTCATAGGAGCTACTCTCGAACGAGCCATGAGTAATTGAACTTGAACACTCCCAGGAAATCCACTTCGTAAATAGGCACAAGCTGCAAACGCCGCGTTGCTACTGTCCATAAAAACATGCAATGTCCATGTTCTTCTATCTTGAGATTGAACAACACAGCGAGGAATTTTCAATTTGTCCACCTCAGTTAACTGACTCAACCATGCATTGAATCTTCGACTGATGTCTTCCGATAAGTCTGTATCCCATCCAGCTTTGACCCCATAAGATTCTTGAAGTAACATCTTAGGAATGATTGTGAACGGACAAGTGAATCCAATCGGGTCGAACAATGAATGAGCTGCCGATAATATCTTCCTTCTTGTCACTTTTCCCGGTTCCATTTTCTTCGCAAAACTTCTAAGATCACAAGTTAACTCATCAGTCCTCAGGCTCCAAAACAGACCTAGTACGGGTACTTGCTTTTCTTCAGACGATGGACCAATTTCCCATTCTCTTAAGTCCATTTTTGCTGTTCCAAATATTTCAACTGATTCTTCCTTGAACTTCAAAGCATCTTCTTTTGATCCAACGGAAGCGACGCAATTGTCAACATACATTGACCTTCTCAGAATATCAATCGTTTTCTTGTATTCATCTTCATAAGTGCTTAGGTGATGATCAATTACCGCAGCGAGAAGAAAAGGACTACTTGATACTCCGAAGACGAAACGACAATGACGGTACATTTGCTTTTCTTCCAATTTCTGATTTTTGTACCACCAAAACTGTAAGTAGTTTCTGTCTTCTTCAGCGACCTCGATTTGCAAGAATGCCTTTCTAATATCAGAAGTTACTGCCACTGGACCGAGACGAAAACGAGTAATGATATCTGGAATGTTTTCTAACATATTTGGTCCAACTTCCAGACAATCGTTGAGTGAAGGATTTCCTTTTGTGCGAAATGAGGCGTTGAATACTGGACGCACAGGAGTAGATTGGCTTTCTGGTTTGATTACTCCATGATGGCTCAGAACATGTCCAGATTCCGAATCGACGCGCTCTATTATTCCTTCATCCTCCCAGGACTTGAAAACATCGTGATAGGTTGACAAAACTCCCAACTTTTCTAATCTTGCAGTAGTAGATTCAAGTTTCTTCTCCGAAATTAGCTTGTAATTAGGGAGTGGTGGGTGTCCTCCTATCCAAGGTAAATTGACAGAATATCGACCATCTTCATTCTGTTTCACTGTTTGGTTGAAATGTTCCAACGCTGCAACTGACAACTCTTCTTTGCTCTTTTCCTTCATGGGTTCCATGATACCGATGACATCTAATCTCCAAAGATCTTGTATTGTTGCATCACGGACTAAGCATGACAGAACTGATGATTGAGATTTAGTTGTTTGAACATTTCCCAAAACCTTTCCACTAACAGTCCAGCCCAGCTTCGTTTCGAGAGCGACGGGACCAGATTCCAATTCTATTTTCTTTCCTGTTAGTAGCTTGGCGTATACGTCTGCTCCTAGTAGTAGTTCAATCTCCGTGTTCGACCTATAGACATCCAAGTCAATTCCCTTTGATCGAAGTTCCGTCATCCATTCGGTAGGTTGAGCGGAAGGCATTGCACTACAAATCGTTGAGCAGTCTTGTACTTCAAAATTGCAGTTGTACTTGGAGTCCACATCAGAAATGTAGATTCGATACCGCTTGTTCTGCTGTGGTCTCGATTTCACTCCACCAAATAGTAAGTGTACAAATTCCTTTTTCCCGAGCATAGTGAGTCCAACTTCGGAAGCAGTTTGTTCCAATACATATGAGTTCTGGGATCCACTATCTAACATTGCTCGAACAACTTTTGATTTATTTTCGCCATTAATCTTTACCATGATTGTTTGAAGTAAGACATCTTGGCACCGAATTTGATTCGACATGTCCACGGATGCATTTATGTTCTTACTTCTCTCTTCAATCCCATCAGATTTTTGGCTGCCTTTTGAAACTGGACACAAGATTGCCCTGTGTTTTTACTACAGATGACACATTTCACAACGTTTCTGCAATACTTGGAAAAGTGTCCGGGCTTCAAGCAAGAATAACAACACTGTTTCTCTTGAATTATTTTCCTTCTTGCTTCAAGAGACATTGACATGGCTTTACAGCATTGTTCACTCCAATGTTTTCCATCACAAAATACACATTTATAAGCGTTATTTGACTTCCCATCAGCAACTACCAGACTTGCAGCGGTGGCGACAGATGTCTTCGGCTTGGGCGGCTTATCTCGATTAAATTGTGATGGATACGAACTCGAAAACGGTTGACGAGCCAAACGCATTCTTTCACTTCCCTCAACTTCGTGTTTTAGGAATTCCATAGGCTTCTCCAGGAGGGCTTCACTTGAATTATGCTTTCCATCTTCATCAGGCTTGTGATGATGACGAGTCCTTTCCCACGCGACGAAGAGATCTTCAGGTAAAGTTGATTCCACCATGGGGTACAGAATAGCAGCGCATTTATCTGTTGTGACTCCTAAAGACCCCAACGCTCGTAGTTGTGATGATAACCGAACGTATACAGTCGAAAAAGATGTCGTGTTCCTTCCATGAGCATTTTCCAAAATGATAGCAATCAAATCCCTTACGTACACTTCCACCAACATGTCTTCACGGCCAAAACGTTCCTTAAGAGTGCTGATGACAAGTGGATAATTTGCCGCTGAGCTTGGAAAGGATGAAACTATTTCCTCCGACACCGATCCCTTTATCATGCAATTTTGTAGGTATTGAAACTTGACACAGGCCGAAATGGAGTCATCATCGTGGACGCTTTGAAAGGCTGACCAGAACTGCAGCCACTCCCGTGCTTCTCCTCCAAATTTCGGTAGTTCCAACTTCGGAAGTCGATGAAGATTTGACTTTCCTTCGTTCCCCCCGGAAACTATTGATTCTCGGTCTACTGTTGGTTTTGCTAGTAATTGTTCCATTTTTTGCAAAACGCCTTCAGACCTTCCAAATAGATTCGCTTGAACGATATCGACATCTTCAATTTCTTCATCTTCTCTATCCGCCTTTATCAGTTGTTCGATGAGACAATCACTGGCAATTAAGAACCTGTCTTTACATCTGAGGAGCTTTGGTCGTAGAGACATCAACATTTCTAGGCTTGGTTCTTGCTTTCCAAGTTCGCCATCTGCTTCTGCAATAACACTTTCCAAAGTCCTCTTTTTCGTCTCACAAGCTTTCTTGAGCTTCTCCATCTTAAATCCTTGGCAGGGCTCGCCACAATGTTCGGTACACTTTTTGAATGGTACACTATGACAGGTTCGTTTGGTATTGAAAGAATGATTCAATTAATCATCCTTGATATTTTAAATTTTATTCAGGATAAATATAGATATAAATATTATGTTACAAATTAATTTTAGTAATTAAAGAAGTTAAAAAATGTTCGATTGAAAAGGATGGATTGGGAAGGAAGTCAGTCCGTGTTGGCCGTCAGAATTCGAAGGGCCCACTGCCGTGCTTCCCACGTGACCGCCGCCGCCGCGCATGCGCGCCGACCGTGACGTCGCCACCGTCCCTCGGCGGTGGTGTTGGTTGAAAACTGTTCTTCTCTTCGTCGCGCGGGCTTGCCTTTCACTAACATTCGGGATGAGACAACAATTTATTTCAGGCAAGAACAAACTATGAGTGATAAACAAAAGATAAGCAAATGTTGACTTTGCTTAGAATATTTAATGAAACTGTTTCCAATAATTATTAATCAAACTTTATATTTATTGATTTACAAGAGAGAGAACAAAATATAAAAGGGAAACTAATATTAAACAAAGTAACTTTTTTTCTTTTCGGTTAGCGCCTATTTTCCTGTGAGCTTACACACACTCTGTGGTAACAATTAATTAATATATATACAACACACGCTCCCCTGTCTGTAAGCCTGAATCAACAAGTCCAAGGCTATCTGCACATTTCCGTAGTTTATCCTTAGGTAGACTCTTCGTTAGTATATCCGCCTCCATGTCTTCACTTTTAGTGTATTCCAGTTTGATTCCATTATGTATTTCTTCTTTCACAAAATAATACTTTCGGTTTATGTGCTTTGTTCTTGAAGTAATTTTGTCAGATTGTATCCAGTTTATTGCAGCCTGGCTGTCACTTTTCAAGGTAATTGGGAAAGTTACATTTTCACAAAGTTCTTCTAGTAATCCCTTTAACCATAATACTTCTGAAATGCCTTCACATATTGAAATAAGTTCTACTTCACACGTAGCAAGGCTACTAAATTTTGCTTCTACTTCTCCAGTTTATTAAGTTGTTGCCATGTTTGACTGTGTAGCCTGAATAGGATTTTGCGTCTCGGGTTGTACACCAGCTCGCATCAGTGCTTATTGTGATATTGTTGTCTTTTGACTTATATGCCAACATTTTATTTCTTGTTCCCTTCAGGTATCTATATATATATAAATCCTTTTAACTCTAACTTTAAATTTAACTATAATCCTTTAACTTTTCAACTTTAAATTAAGTATATTTCTCTTGGATCATTACTATACTGTGATGAATTGCTGACGTTGAAGGATATGTCCGGTCGAGTACCCGTAGATAGGTACATTAGCGATCCAATCATTTCCTGGTATACAGTTTAATCTACTGGCTTAGAGTCCAAATATTCATTCAAATTTAGATTTTGATCTCCAGGTGTCTGCACACTGTTGCATTCTTCCAGTCCAAATCTGCGAAGAATTGTATCAATATAATGAGTCCGAGATAGATAAAATCCATCTTCTACCCTTTTTATTTCAATTCCAATAAATGGTTTGCTATCTTTCTTTTCTGTTAGAGTAACATATTTTTCTATTTCTGAGACTAGGTTATCATTGAATTTCTTACTAGTTGCAGCAATGATGAGATCATCTACATATAGACCCAGTATTGCATACTCTTCTCCTCTCTGGAGTTTATAGACACATGGATCACATTTGGTTCTAATCATTCCCAACTGGTATAAAATTTCATTGATCTTTTTGTTCCAACATTTTCCTGATTGCGGTAGACCATATACTGTTTTTTTTTCCAATTTACACAATTTGTTTTCTACTCCTTTTTGCATGAAACTATCTGGTTGTCTCATGTATACTGTCTCTTCTAACTCACCATAGAGATAAGCTGTCTTAACATCATAAGTCTTTATGATTAAATTCTGTTGTGTTGCAAGAGCTACTATTGTTCGCAAGCTTTCCTTTTTGAGTACAGGTGAAAAAGATTCCTTATAATCCACATCATATCTTTGATTGAATCCAACAGCAACCAGTCTATATAGCCTTTCTTTAATATACAGTATATGTCATTTGAGGTTTTCTTTGTACTGTAGACCCATTTACTATTGATGACTTTCATGCCATTTTCCCTTGATACTAGGGTCCATACTTTGTGTTTCTCTACCTCACTGAGCTCTTTTTCCATTGTTTTGTGCCATTCATTTTTTCTCCACTATCCATTGCTTCTTTAATGTTCTCCGTGATATAATAATCTATTTACATAATTAAGTTTGCATCAATCCTATCCTTTATTCTTTGTGAGCGTCGAACTCCTTCTTTGATCAATTTTCTTCCTTGTTCTTCGAGTCTTGCTTTGTGCCGTTCTTCTAAGATGCTCTTTGTTTCTCCATTCTTTCTTCCTCCTTTTACGCAACTTTCCTCTGTCGGTTCAGTTTGTGATGAGTCATGTTCACAGTCACCACCTGGTTTTACTGAAGTATCCTTCTTAGACTTCATTTCACTCTCTGTGACAGGATTGTCTTCTTTCAAGATAAGAAAATCTTCAACTATTTCTTCACAATTTCCTTTATAAGTCAGATTATCACAATTAGTATCTTCCTGAATATCATTTGCATAATCAATTCCTCTCTTATCTTCACTAAATTTTACAGATCTGACTTCATGAATTCTCTTTGTCATTATGTCATATATTCCGTAGGCTTTTCTTTTAATGGAATAACCAATAAATATTCCCTTTCTACCCTTTGGTGAAAACTTGTTTCTTCTTGGTTTGCTCTCAAGTCAATGTGTCAAACATCCAAATATTCGAATGTGTTTGACTAATGGTTTCCTCCCATTCCATCTCTGCATAGGTGTATGGTGCATGATAGACCTGTGGGGGTACAATTCTTAATGTATGCAGCTGTAGCAATTGCCTCTGCACAAAACTTCAAGGGTAATTTTGACTCAATTAGTAAGGTTTTCGCTGTATCTATAAGGGTCCTATTCACTCTCTCTACGACTCCATTAGTTTGTGGTGAGTATGTGGTGGTAAGTTGGTGATAGATCCCATTTCTTTTTAAAAGTCCTTCAAACCTAGAGTTACAAAATTCAGTTCCATTGTCGGTTCTAACATATTTTATTCTAAGACTTAATTCGTTTTTGGCTCATGCTTTAAATTCTTCAAATCTTTCAAAGGTCTCATCTTTTGACCTCAGGATATATACAAAGAT
>CP092865.1:137688264-137708435 GCA_030710605.1 Cordylochernes scorpioides
ACATAAAGCAAAGTCTTAAGAAAGAAGAAGATTGCTACCTGACTCTTCAAGCACATAGGACGATGACCCTGGAAAATGGGTATAGTCCAGCTGAACTATTAATGGGAAGACGCCTTAGGACCTCGGTTCCCGGTATAGAGTCATCACTGATGCCAAGATACTTGGACTCCAAAGCCTTGCAAGAGAGAGAGAAAAGGAGGATGATCAACCAGAAGCGTCTATATGATAAACGACATGACGTACATAGCTTACCTCAGCTTCAACAGGGAGACAGCGTTTGGATTAGAGATCAAAGGGTAGAAGGGAAAGTTCTACACAAATCCCAAGAACCTCGCTCCTATTGGGTGCAAACTCCTCAAGGAAAAGTTAGGCGAAACAGGCTTCACCTCACACGCCTGCCAACTACGGAAAGTACCATGGATGCTCCTGAAGATAGTCGGCGCCAGGAGCCGAGGAATGAGGAGGCCCCTCCTTCGACATCAACTGGGCAAACAAGGAAATGCAAGGACGACCAGGACCAGGAGACCGAGGAGGATTGCCTGACATCAAAAACCTCACCTACAAGAGAAGGAAGGACGCGGAGTGAAAACCAAGACCATGATCAAAAGAGGAGCCTCCCTTCAACGCCAGTAGTGCAGACAAGATATGGAAGGGTTGTCAAGAAACCTCAAAGATTCTTGTAAAAGTAAGAGAGGAGATGTGCAGAGTATTAGGCTCAAAGATTGTAGAGCTCTGATAAGAAAAGGAATGATACTCTGCTGATGTATATATCTTTTGACTTGTAGAGATGCAAAGATATATTTAGATAGTTATTAAAATAATTTGTTTAGCCAAGCTGGTATTTTGTCCTGACTGACAACACAAGGGATAGGGCAAATCATTCCTTTCTAAATTTTTTTTACAAGTTCTTTTGTTTTTGTTTTCCTCATTCCAGCAGCTGCATCCCATTGGCGGCCTCTAACTCTTTCTTTTCCAACAAAATATAGTCTTGAATGACAGAAAATAAATATATTTTTTTATCTAGAAAAATTAGAGAAGAGAGGTGTGAGGATTGTTGGGTCAGATTTTCCACCAAACAGACCCAACAAAGATGTAAACATTCTTTTACATCATATGTATATACACGCAGTGTCTCGCCGAAAGTGTTTGGTGTCCAGATGGAAGTCCCACAGCAATGGCCGACGGTGGTTCAAAGGCCAAGCCAGGGGAAGACACAGCCCTGGACGTGAATCCCAAGATCTGCTATAGGAAGATGACATCGGCCCTGATTGAGTAGCCAGAAGCCCGATACAAACAGAAGCAGAAGAAGACCAGGAACCGGGGAGACATTCAGTTGGAGACGATGCCTATACTGTTAAAGTTCACCCACAGTCCAGCACAGGATCTACACTAGAAAAGGACTTCGAGCATTCGTCTTTGTTAAACCAAACCATCTCTTCACCTCCTTTTTCCTTTCCTTTCTTCCTTCTTTTAATTTGTATATAACTTGTGACATCACATTTTTTGATAGATGAGGCATATTTAGTAATTTTTGAATTTCTTAAAGAAGGAATTATTAGGTAGGTTTCTCAGAGGGGCAAGCACGGTAGATTTTATTTGATTTTGTTACTAATATAAATATTTATTTTATTCTCAAAAATGAATAAAATCAACCACAAACATAGTTAGAGAAATTAGATGTGTCCAGTTACTTAATTTCTTAGAAAAAAAATTACCTTAATTTTAAAATAAATAATTTATATTGCTATTATTCCTATTTAATCAATTTTATTATCTCAAACCTTTAATAAAAGGTCTAATTTCGAATTTCCCAAAGTATAAGGTACCTTAAACTTAAAGATAAAAT
This sequence comes from Cordylochernes scorpioides, assembly GCA_030710605.1. Classification (NCBI taxonomy): domain Eukaryota; kingdom Metazoa; phylum Arthropoda; class Arachnida; order Pseudoscorpiones; family Chernetidae; genus Cordylochernes; species Cordylochernes scorpioides. Next base: position 137,690,111 of record CP092865.1, read on the forward strand.
TATATATATCCTTTTATCCTTATTTTCGCCAATTTTATTACCTTAAAAAAAAATTTTTTCTTTTAAAGGAAAAGAAGAATTCTAATTTTTTTTTTTAGGATTAAACATCCAAATTTATTATTTCGATATCTCTCTTTTAAAAATAATAATATATGTAGTATATTTTGACATAGATAAATCACAACCTTCTTCTAATATTTATTATAACCCCATATCTATATAAAAACATGTATCAAACTTGTAACAATAGAAGTGACAAATAAAACAAAAGGAGTAGAGGTAGTCCAGACGACGCCATGGACCAGACGAACAGGTGTTTATGTTAATGAGTTCAATTACCCCGTCAACAGGTGGCCAGACGTGATAAATAACCCAGCGCTTGACAGGTGGCGTGATTTTATGGGAGCCAATCAGAACTCGCCGCCATCTGCGAGCGTCTCATATAAAAGCCCCCCAAGATTGGGACAAAGTAGTTGTTTAGTTATTTTCAGAGCGACGCCGTCATACGGTCGGGTCTCTCACCCCTATCCGCGATGTAGGCATCCGCGGCGCCCGTGGTCCGACTTGCCTTCGTCCGTGGTCTACCTCTACCTTCTTGGAGTTACCATCTAGACCTGCCTCTGTCTCTTGCTGTCCCAGTGCGGGAATCCCATCACTCACCCACTACCACGACTGCCCAGTACATTCCACAACGGGATTACTACATATATTATTTTTTTTAATTATTAATATATATTATAATCTAGGAATATTAATTATTTGATTACTCGGTAGGGAATTTTGAGATTGAGGGCGCTGGAAAAAAGGGATGGTAATCTAGATTTTTTTAGTCTTTATGGAGCGACCAGACAGTCTTGAACAAGTTTTCACAGGGATCAGATGCGGTTGTTGAGTGGGGCGTTCTGGGCCATGGGAATTGATCTGGTGAGTTAACTTAAATTTAGATATAACAAAGCATGGTAAAAAACATGGCAATACCAAATTTTGATAGACTCGACTATTTTAGATATTTAGATATTAAGATATTTTAAGGTATTAAGCCTATTAAGAATATTAAACTTCTTTTGTTTTTGCCTACTTATGTCATACCATGGTAAATACAATTTTTTTTATTTTGTGTAAAATTCTTTTTGCCGAATAAAGTTAATGTGGATATTTATACAATGTGTGTTAGTGTTCATATCAAACCACATATCACATGTAAAACCTTGGTGTGTGTGTTATAGATTTTGAGTGTATATGTTTAAAATTTAATCTACAGTGGTTAATGTCCAAAGAGGCTTATTGTTTTTACTATGTATAATAAATTGCAAGTATGTATGTACCTGGGTTTAACCCATGAGTTAGTTAAGATCAGGATATAGATGTTATAGTGACCAAACCACATGTCACATGTAAAACCTTGGTGTGTGTGTTATAGATTTTGAGTGTATATGTTTGAAAATTTAATCTACAGTGGTTAATGTCCAAAGAGGCTTATTGTTTTTACTATGTATAATAAATTGTAAATATGTATGTACCTGGGTTTAACCCATGAGTTAGTTAAGATCAGGATATAGATGTTATAGTGAGACGTAAGGACAAAATCTTATAATTGGCGCTCAACTACAAATCACATGTAATCCAGGGTGTACACTATATTTACAGTATATATATATGTTGAAACTACTTTGAGCTAGCCAGGCTAAGATAGAGACGTTTCCAAATGGAACGTAAGAAGAAATCTTACAGGATCATAAGAGGCAATTGGTTTTGATCAAAACAAATGCCAACTTATTTATAAGAAATTACAGAAAGGCATTAAAAGAAATATGATTAGTAAAAAATATATAATTAAATGTATTGATTATAAAAATAAATATTCAACTACAATTTAGTGGAATAAACAGTAAAATATTATTGTCTAAGTTATAGAATTGAGAAATTTCTAACAAAAATTCCTTAAGGAGGGACTACCACCACCATTTTTTTTGGGCCAAGGTCAGGTCTAGATAAACCTTACATTTACGCACCGCGAAACAAATCCAACCTGCCCTCACTATACAGAAGGATCACAGAGAGTTGATCACCTTTTCTTCAGCTGTCCAACTTTTTTGAGACGTAGAACGCAAACAGCTTTACTACTTGGATTTAGCCTCCTTAACCCTAAATATATGTCTAGACCCTCATACTCACCCTCAGCATGGAATTTCTTGGTCAACTGGTTCAGCTAAGCCCTACACTCAGGTCGCGATTAGAATAGCTTAGCACTAGTACATATTAGTGAGCTGGACAGTTTGGTAGTTGGGGTTCAGGGCACCAGGAACATGGTTAAAAAATTCTCTCTTTTCAAGTTATATTTATTTCAAAGAATAGTTGAGGAACTTTGCAATCTATAAAAAGCTCATTTGTGCATTATAAGTCATGCCCTCCAATATTAATATATATAGAGTACTGTATATATAATAAATAAAACAATAATTAACAAAATTTCATTTTTAAGTAATTGATAAAATTCAATTTTTCAAAACAGAGTAAAGCGATCGATATTTTCGTTTACAAAAAGTAAACATCTGTCCCTTTATCTTTTAGCGTTTTATTGTAAATTTATAAGTATAAAATATTAGGGCTTAAATATTTATATTTATTTTAAAATTAAGCACATAAATACAAAGAATGGGCGTATTATTAAATTTGTAATAATAATACTTTTCTTATGGACAAATTTATTGATAAAATAATAAACAAGAATTAGTGGAAATATATTGCAAATCATTTTTAAATTGATAAAATCACAACATATATCTCTTGGTAAGATCTTTAGACTGCGTTTTTTGGCAAAATTAAACAATAGATAATATGATATATGAATTAATATTAAAAAAATTGATTAAATAGACTTAATGTTAAAATTTACCTTATTAAGAAATGTACTGGAACTAATATATGATATTTTTTTCAGGTACACGGAATACTTCTTGTTCACATCACCCAGGGCAAAATTTAATGTAGTATATACACTATGTAAATATTAAATTAATTAATCCAAAATATTGCTCCACACAATAGTATACATAACTTTTTTTTTCTACTAAAAATTTACTTCTCTTATATATAAATACAGAGTTATTAAAATATATTAACGTCATTGATACTCTAACATTTATTTCCTTCAACTATGATTTCAACAAAACTGATGAAAATTCGAAATACTCATTTTTGTAAAACAAATAAGGGATTGATTGAATCTTGAGACAGAATTTTGTTAATATACAAATAAATCAAACCATTTTAAAACAAAATAGACCCAAAAGATGGATAAAAAAATGTTTAAATGTGAATATTGTAACTATGAAACACCTGTAAAGAACCATCTTAGAAGGCATATGTGCACACATACTGGTGAAAAAACTTTTAAATGTGAATATTGTGACTATGAAGCAGCACAGAAAAAGAATCTTACCTACCATTTGTACACACATACTGGTGAAAAACCTTTTAAATGTGAATATTGTGACTATGAAACAGCACAGAAAATTAGTCTTACTAACCATTTGTACACACATACTGGTGGTAAACCTTTTAAATGTGAATATTGTGACTATGAAACAGCATGGAAAAATAATCTTACTAACCATTTGTACACACATACTGGTGAAAAACCTTTTAAATGTGAATATTGTGATTTCAGATCTTCACTCAAAATAGGTTTAAAAAGACATATTAATACTCACACAGGTGAAAAACCTTTTAAATGTGAATATTGTGACTATGAAACAGCACAGAAAATTAGTCTTACTAACCATTTGTACACACATACTGGTGATAAGCCTTTTAAATGTGAATATTGTGATTTTGAAACAGCACGGAAAGATATTCTTACTAACCATTTGAACACACACACTGGTGAAAAACCTTTTAAATGTGAATATTGTGATTTTAGATGTTCACTCAGAGAGAATATAAAAATACATATTAATACTCACACAGGTGAAAAACCTTTTAAATGTGAATATTGTGACTATGAAACGGTACGGAAAAAGAATCTTACTAGCCATTTGTTTACACATACTGGTGATAAGCCTTTTAAATGTGAATATTGTGACTATGAAACAGCACGGAAACGGGATCTTACTCGCCATTCATACACACATACTGGTGAAAAACCTTTCAAGTGTGAAAATTGTGATTTTAGAGCAATTAGAAAACAGAGTATTACTGAACACATTTGTAAGCAAATTGTAATTGATTAAGAAGTTTTAATGGAACATTCTTACTTTTCCAGAATTGCAAAAACATCAAATCTCTCTAAAACTTTTGCACTATTTTCATATTTCGTTTGGTGTTCGCACGCTGTTATGGCCTTAACACTCATTTTTTGTTTATCTAGAGAGCCTAAAAACCAGCTGACGAAGGCCATCAGCCTTGAAACATGTATTTTGTTAGCCTTTCTTAAATATTCAACAAAATATATTCACCAGATTTTCTCTTTGAAATAAATAAAAATAAATGATTAATTGATATTTATTTCAACAGATCATCAGCAAGCCATCATCAACTTTTATTTAAGCAATAAGGAGATGCCTTTCTCTTTATCCCAGTACAATATTATTTTTAAAATTATATATACATTTGAATAGCAATTTATATACAAGGTTTCTATGACATTAATGTTATCATCGTCATTAAAAGCAAGCAAATATTGTAATAACACCCTGTTTTCCAAACATCACTTATCTATTATTTATTTTTGTTTCACTCTATCACTATTTTATTTCCATTTTACTCAATATTCTGAATTTTTCGAAAAATAATGTTGGCTATATTTTTTAACAGACGGCTGGAGAGTCTTCTAAGTGTAAATATTTTGAACACACAACTAAAATTAAAGATAATCTTAAACAATCTATTTAAAATTACACTAGTAATAATTAAGAGCTTGTATTGTAGTTCTAAATTTATATTGGTGCCATCAATTTTGGCCATTTATTTTTGTAAATATGAATGATTTTTTTTTCTTATATACCCCAAATAAACCCTTTGCATTCGAATATAAAACTATAAATTTATTATTGTAATAAAAAAAAATAGTTTTCATAGTTTTTCTCCTAATTGATCATAGTCATTCTTAGCAGTGTCCTAAATTACAATTGAGATTTTTCTTAACTGCTTTTATTTTGATAACAAATGCTGCTGATGGGGGGACCAATGTTGTAGTCTAGAAACAAAAGCAAATCTGGCCAGCAGGTGTAAAGTCGTCATCCCTGTTGTTGACGGTGACTGTTGGATGTTGTCCTTTGCATTTGATTTGCTTTGTTCTCTATGAATGCCTGAAAATAAAATAGAGCAGTCAAACAGAGATCCTTGCCAATTCTGCATGCTCTTTGGCCATCCCTGACATAGGCGGCAATGTGTAATAAATGCTATCACGAGTGGGTATCTCTGTTCATGAAAACAATTCTGGATATCAGTAAAACCAGAAAATGTTGGTGGAGCAATAAGATCTCATTAAAAATCTACTCTTGACGAGAGAGAGATGAAAGGGTTCAGCGAAATCTGTGGGAAGGGCAAACAGCGATATGCAGTGTTGAATGAGAAGGTCGAACGATGGCAGGATGCTCAAAAGGCTATGCTCGGCAAGATGGAGAACGACATGGTAGAAAGACATAGATGGCATGAAGGAAATGAAATTTTGTGGAAAAAGAGAGCGAATTTTCCTACTTGACAATGGCTGTGTCACAAGTAGGTTGAAGCAAGTCAAGCAGATGGAAGGAGAATGTCCCATAAATGCCCCTAGCGGAAATTCTACCCTGGGATCTCTGAAAATACCCATTATAAAATCAGTGATGATGGTGAGCTACAAAAAGAGGGCATTATAGACTGCTGTGACAAGCCTAGACTTTGGGATTATGGAGTAGATTAAACTGGGTGTGAAGGAGCTGGGTTGTTCAGGGAAATGTGACAAGAATGGATGCTCGCTCATAAAGTTGAAGCCGGCGACCCAACTTAAAAGGATGATGAATCTGACAGGGATGTCTGACAACATATGTCACCAAGACGTTCCATGTTATGTTTCAGTGCTGCTGTCTGTATTATAGGCCAAAGATATAAGCCACAGATTTTTGCCGGCCATCTATGCTTTTTTGTCCGACAAGGTGCAAGGCAAACAGCCCTCCCCTAGAATGAGACTACTACATAGGCTGATGCCTCCCATAGTTCTGAAGAGCCCATAGTGCAGTATAAGGTTGCATGAAAAGGGCAGTCTAGAGCACTTAGAAGGAGAAAACCTCTAGAGAAAGAAAGCAGGAGGCAGACAGACGACTTACTCCAGCAAAAAATCAGCCTTCGCAATCTCAGGGAGCCTGACATAGACAAATATGTACTGCACAGGCACGAGTAAAGAGCATGATTTGGAAAGATACTTCCTCAGTAAACAAAGATGATATACAACCAGAAACACTGAGGGCACACTTTTTTTTTTTTGCTTAACCTTTTAGTCTAAATTAGACAAGATCTTGGAGGTCATGCTCGTAAAGAAGCTCAAGAACTCTTCTTGGTTCTCTGTACAGGGATCTTTTGTCCTTTCCAATGCAATTTAGTAAATGTTGGGGAGTGGCCTCTTCGGTTTTGCACCTACTGCACATGGGGAAGCTTTTGGCTCCCTCTTTATAGACTAGAGGGCGCAGGTGACCAGATTTCCATCTGGCCAACTGTGTCGATTCCCTTCTGCTTAGTTGGAGGGTCTGTTTTTTGGGGTTTTCTACCTGGTACCAAGAATGATGGAAACTATCTCTATGGTTTCTTATTAGTTGTAGTTTCAGTTTGTTAATATGGTCCCTTGCTGAAAGGTAGGCCTCGGAGTTCACCGCATCAGGATGTCCAGCTGCTCCTTCCTTTGCCAATCTATCAGCCTCCTCATTTCCAGGGACTCCCACATGTGATGGAATCCATTGTAGACTTATTTTGGTATTTTTATTCAGTTTGTTGATTTCTGCAGCAATGTTTTTGAGGAGTCTGTCTTGTGAATAGTAGCAGTTTTTAATTGCAAAGATGGCGGCTTTTGAATCTGTATAAATTATTATGTTTTTATTGTCGTTTTTCTCTACAAGTTTTAGAGCTTGTAGTATGGCTGTTAGTTCAGATCTGAAAACTGACATGTTCTTTGGGTTTTTGATTCTTCTTTTTATTTCCATGCTATCTTTAAGGATGAGAACTCCACTGCCAGAGGAGCCATTCTCCACCAGTGAGCCATCGGTGTATATATGTATGGTGTCTTTGTCTGCTTTTTCAATCCTCTCCATAGCGAGGCTCCTGAGTAGTCCAGGGTGGTCGGCCCTTTTGGAGCATTCTTGCTCTAGATCCAGGTTGTAGGAGATTTCTGGTCTTTCTTTATATGGTGCATATTGGTTCTGGGCATTTCTATTTCTCGTGCTGTTTGGTAGTAGTTCCCGGTAGGCTAGGTGCATTGGGCTAAGTCTTTTGAGTCTGGTTTTTGGCTTCCATTTTCGTATAAATTCTCCGGTTCTGTGTGATTTTGGTGCATTTACTCTCTTGTATATATAATCGGCTAAGCCGGTTTTTCTCCTGTGTGTAAGAGGCAACAAGTTGGCCTCAATCTCTGCAATTTTGGTTGGACAGGTGTTTCTGAGTCCACATATGATTCTTGCAGCACTGCTCTGTATCTGATCGATTTTATTCAGGTTGGTCTTGCTCGCCGTCTGCCAAACTGGTTGGGCATATTCTAAGATTGGTCTGACAAGGGCCAGATATGTTTGGCGCAGAGTATCCCTATCTGCGCCCCATTCATATCCAGATATTCTTTTCAGAATGTTAAGTCTCTTTTATGCTCTTAACACTGTCTGGTTGATATGAGGTCCATAGGTCAGTGAGGGGTCTAAAGTGACTCCAAGGTATTTGGGTGTCCGAGAAAATTTTATTTGATTGTTGTCATATTTGATATTTGGGGTCCATTTTTTTAAGGTGGTTGTTTATAAAGAGATGATCTGGCTTTGTGTCTTCTGCTCGAATGAATGTTTTTCTGTTAGAATTTTGTTTTTGCCTACTAAAAATGAACTGGCTTCACCCGTGGTCTCTGCTTTTTGGAATTTTTCTGGATATAATTTTGTATCTGATAATCAAATATGATACAGCAATATTGTCATCATCATTTTCTGAATAAAAAACAACTACTTTTTCCCAGAACCTGTCAATTTATTTTTCTTGACTAAAAATCCGAAAAATATATTTTCCAGATTTTTCTCTATGTCCTGTTAAAGCACGTTTTACATGTCCATTAGGTCAGCTGATATTACCTCCCATCTTCACCGCTAGAGGCGCTGCTTGCGAGCGAAAAGGCAAATTTGCAACGCAATTTGCAAATAACTTGTATACATACTTGTATACTTGTGTACATAGACCATAAATCTGTACATAGACAGGAAAATCACATATATTTTAATAATATAAATGAGTTTAGAAATTGTAAAAAAAAAATGCATCGGCCGGGAATCGAACCCGAGGCGCACGCATGGCAGGCGAGCATCCTACCACTGAACCAAAAGCAAACGGTAACAGAATTGTTGATGACTCTGATACTTGTATATTTTAATATATAGGAATATCATATGCTTATCTTATTCTGTAATGGTTAGTTTAAGTAGAATACGTTTAAATCGATTTATTACTGAGACGCATTTTTAATTGGGAGTGTACTAAAAAATACAAATAGCAAAGCTATTTACAGGAAAAATATTTAATTAGCATAAGAAAGGCCTATTGCTAGTTTTAAAAGTTCAAATGTGATGATGTAATATTTGGAAATGGAGATTATTTTTGGTATATTTAATTAATTAAATGAGAAGAAATGGTTATTGGGTAAACAGTATCCTTTTATCTTTGAATTGAAGGAAGCTTTCAAGCAAATTTTTCCCTTTAAGCGCAAATATAGATTTTTAAATTATAAGACATTTTACACTTTAATGACAACATTTTACATTAAAATAACAACATTTTACATTTCAATAACAATATTTTCCATTTTTAAAAGGTAATTTTTCGATTTTTAAAATCTTAACGGTTTTATTATAGATATATACAATTTTTTTTTAAATCTTTTATTTTAATTGAAATAGGTCTATTTTAGACATTTTTATATCCGTTTTTATCAAACACTAGCCGAATGACTCGGGCAACACCCGGTTTTACCCGATTAAATGTTTTTATTCAAATACTATTTGTTACAATTATAAATTGGCGCCGTGGATGTCACTCTAGTGAAACGTCCCACTACAAACTTTGTGTGTTTTTAAAATATAAAAATAATATGTAAATTTTCACAACGATATTCGAAAATTTCATTAGTTTGTTTTTATATGAATATATCTCAAATTTGATATATACATAAAATGATAGCAAGTGATTTTGTGGTGTGTCGATTTATTAGTCCTGCGATGGCCAGAAAGTATTTCAAAGTTAGTGTTTTATTGGAATTACTTATTAGCTACATTTTTATGGGAAGACAAAAAGGACAACCCTCTAGAATGCACATTTGGGTCCTCTCTGGTTTCCACCGCTGTGCCACCCTGGCGCAGCGGTCGGCATCTCCTGATTTATGGCGCCGCTTGTTTGTTTTTGTTGACGGCGCGGTGCGGCGCGGAATCTAGATCTATCCAGTCTCAATTCGGACACCTGCCGTTCAAGATCTTCCAATTTGGCGATCAAGATTTATATGGCCCAATATGAATAAAGACATTAGGAAATGGGCTCAAGCTTGTGTCAACTGCCAAAAGTGCAAGGTGTCGATACACACGAAATCAGAAATAGGCAAATATCAAGAAGTGGACGAAAGATTTCGTGTTGTCCACATAGATCTAATTGGTCCTTTACCTCCATCGAATGGGAACATCTACTGTCTGACCTGCATCGACAGGTACACCAGCTGGATGGAAGTTTTTCCACTACCAGATATGAAGTCTGAAACGGTAGCGAGAGCGTTCTACGAAAACTGGATTGTTAGATTTGGAACACCGCATACAGTGATATCAGATCAAGGAAAGCAGTTTACTTCTCAGCTTTTCAAAGATTTAACAACGCTGTGTGGTATCAAACTTCGTCATTCCACGGCGTACCACCCTCAGTGCAACGGGAAGATTGAAAGGCTTCATAGAACCATTAAAACTGCCATTCATGCCCACAATAATATTAAGTGGACAGAAACGCTGCCAACAGTTCTCCTAGGCTTTCGTGCTTGTGTGTGCTATCAACAAAGATAATAACCATTCTTTGTCTCAAATGGTATATGGCAAAACCATCAGACTGCCTGGCGAATATTTTTATGATACTAAACATCACTTGGATGGAGAAGAATTTGTTCAACAGCTTCAAAAGCAAATGGAATTGCTCAAACCCTTGAATGAAAAACATCATTCGAATACTAAAGTATTTGTCCATAAAGATCTGAAAACATGTTCACATGTATTTATCAGGACAGATAGAGTGAAGAAACCTCTGGAACCACCATATGAGGGACCCTTCCCAGTCCTTGATAGAACAGACAAGTATTTCACACTCAAATTGAAAGGAAGAAATGTGACCATATCGATTGACCGATTGCGACCTGCTTACTTACTGGCAGATTCGGACAATATAACTTCATAACACCCTACTGCAACAAGACCGATCGTGTCGGGAGCGCTGCCTTCTACATCGTCCCAACAGAATCCTGACCCACCAGATGTGGAGAAGTACACAGAATTCCAAGGAACAGGATCAGCACCAGACCTGACTAGGACAAGATCGGGAAGAATAATCAAGAAACCCGTGAGATTTAAGGAGCAATAGACTTGTGGTGTGTCGATTTACTGGTCCAGCGATGGCTCAGAAAGTCTCTCAAAGTTAGTGTTTATTGGAGTTTCTTGTTGGTTACATTTATATGGGAAGACAAAGAGGAGACAGCCCGGAATGCGCGTCTGGTCCTCTCTCCGGATTTCTCCGCTGTGGTGCCGCGGTCGTGGTGATTTATGGCAGCCGTCTGTTTATTTATCTCGGCGGCGGCGTCGGCGGGGTGCTGCATCCCTGGTCCCCACAGTACTCCCCCTCCAGTGGCGTAGTCACGATTTGTGCACAAAGTGGTTAAGTACAATATATATACATCATATAGGCAAGAAAATAAAATAAGGAGAAATATAGTCTATTGCTCCTTAAATCTCACGGGTTTCTTGATTATTCTCCCCGATCTTGTCCTAGGCAGGTCTGGTGCTGATCCTGTTCCTTGGAATTCTGTGTACTTCTCCACATCTGGTGGGTCAGGATTCTGTTGGGACGATGTAGAAGGCAGCGCTCCCGACACGATGGGTCTTGCTGCAGTAGGATGTTCTGCAGTTATATTGTCCGAATCTGCCAGCAAATAAGCAGGTCGCAATCGGTCAATCGATGTGGTAACGTTTTTTTCCTTTCACTTTGAGTGTGAAATACTTGTCTGTTCTTTCAAGGACTGGGAAGGGTCCCTCATATGGTGGTTCCAGAGGTTTCTTCACTCGATCTGTCCTGATAAATACATGTGAACATGTTTTCAGATCTTTATGAACAAATACTTTAGTCTTCGAATGATGTTTTTCATTTAAGGGTTTGAGCAATTCCATTTGCTTTTGAAGCTGTTGAACAAATTCTTCAGCATGCAGGTGATGTTTAGAATCATCAAAGAATTCGCCAGGCAGTCTGATGGTTTTGCCATATACCATCTGAGACAAAGAATGGTTGGTATCTTTGTTGATAGCAGCACGCAAGCCTAGGAGAACTGTTGGCAGCGTTTCTGTCCACTTAATACTATTGTGGGCACGAATGGCAGTTTTAATGGTTCTATGAAGCCTTTCAATCTTCCCGTTACACTGAGGGTGGTACGCCGTGGAATGACGAAGTTTGATACCACACAGCGTTGTTAAATCTTTGAAAAGTTGAGAAGTAAACTGCTTTCCTCGGTCTGATATCACTGTATGCGGTGCTCCAAATCTAACGATCCAGTTTTCGTAGAATGCTCTCGCTACCGTTTCAGACTTAATATCTGGTAGCGGAACAACTTCCATCCAGCTGGTGTACCTGTCGATACAGGTCAGACAGTAGATGTTACCATTCGATGGAGGTAAAGCACCAATTAGATCTATGTGGACAACACTAAATCTTTCATCCACTTCTTGATATTTGCCTATTTCTGATTTTGTGTGTATCGACACCTTGCACTTTTGGCAGTTGACACAAGCTTGAGCCCATTTCCTAATGTCTTTATTCATATTGGGCCATATAAATCTTGATGTTAATTGTTTAGTAGTTGCTTTGATGCCTGGGTGTGAGAGTTCGTGGAAGTTCCTAAAAACCATCATTCGGAATTTAATTGGAATGAATGGTCTAATATTATTAGTAGACACGTCACACCATAACAAATTGCCTGATTGTAGTGGGCATTGCTTAAATTTTAGAGAGGTATTCTTCGATATCAGGTTTTGTAGTTCTGAATCACCAGTTTGTTCTTTGGCGATCTCTTCGTAGTCGATAGTTGTGATAGCATCAACTCTGGAAAGAGCATCGGCGACTATGTTGTCAGTACCTTTTATGTACTTGATATCAGTAGTGAATTGGGAAATGTATTGTAGATGTCTTAATTGTCTAGGAGAAGCTTTCTCATTTTTTTGTTTGAATGCGTAAATTAAAGGTTTGTGATCAGTTAAAATTGTAAATTCACGTGCCTCAAGCAGGTGCTTGAAGAATTTGATAGACAAATATATTGCGAGAAGCTCTCTATCATATGTACTATAATTACATTGAGCAGGATTTAATTTTTTAGAGAAAAATGCTATTGGTTTCCAATTATTATTGTCAAGCTGTTGGAGAACTGATCCAACTGCCCGATCTGAAGCATCTGTACAGAGTGAGATAGGCAGTTCAGTATCGGGGTAGGCTAACAGTGCTGTATTAGCTAGGGCTTGTTTGCATTTTTCAAACTGAACTTCAGCTTCTTCAGTCCATTTTATTTCGCTTCTATCCTTTTTCTTGGCTCCCCTCAAGTATTCATGAAGGATTGCCTGAGTCTCTGCGGCATTGTTCAAAAAGGTACGATAAAAGTTTAGCATTCCCAAAAATATGCGTAATTCATGAACTGTTTTTGGTTTCTTATATTCTAGAATAGCTTTAACCTTTGTTGGGAGTGGTTTCACACCGTGAGAGGTAATTAGGTATCCTAGAAAATCAATTTCCTGTACTAGGAATTTAGATTTAGAAAGATTGATTCTCAATCCATAGGAATTTAGTCTGCTGAATAAGGTTTCAAGGTGGCTATAATGCTCTTCTTCCGTTTTAGAGGCTACCAGAATATCATCTAAGTAGACAAATGCAAAGTCCAAGTTTCTTAAGACTTCATGCATGAATCTCTGAAAGGTAGCAGTAGCATTTCTAAGACCGAAACTCATTACATTAAATTCGAATAGCCCAAAAGGAGTAATGATGGCAGTCTTTGGTTTATCCTCTTCAGCAATTGGAATCTGATAGAATGCCTTGCATAGGTCTATTTTTGAGTACACACGAGTACCTTTTAAGATGTGGTGGAAATCGTCCAGTCTAGGGATTGGATAACGATCTGGAAGTGTAACTGCATTGAGTCTTCTATAATCACCACAAGGTCTTAGTGACTCGTCCTTTTTTGAAACTAAATGTAGTGGACTCGCCCAAGGAGAATTTGAGGGTCTAATTATTCCATTATTCAACATATATTGAAATTCTGCCTTAGCAAGAGTTAATCTCTGTGAATCTAGGCGACGGGCTTTTGAGTGAATTGGCTGACCTCTTGTAGGAATATAATGCTTAACGCTATGTTTTGCTTCTACAAAATCTGATGGTGGCCTACATAGGTTAGGATATTTGGTTAGGATAGCGCTGACCTTGGATGATGAATTTAGAGTGCTAATATTTCCCATTTCTGAGATTGACTGAATGACGCCTCTTATGGAAAGATTAGTTATTCCATCAATTAGGCGTTTATTTTTTATATCAATAATCAATCCAAAGTTGTTCAGAAAATCGGCTCCTATTATTGCTCTGTTAGTATTGGCGATTACAAAAGGCCATTGAAATTGACGTCGAAGTCCGATATCCAAATTTCTAACCTTTGTTCCATAGGTAACAATTTCTGTACCATTGGCTGCATATAATTTATAATCAGAGCTAGGCATCCTACGTGATTTATGGCAGCCGTCTGTTTATTTATCTCGGCGGCGGCGTCGGCGGGGTGCTGCATCCCTGGTCCCCACAGACTATATATCTCCTTTTTTTCTTTCCTATAATGATTATGTATATATATTGTAATTAACCACTTTGTGCACCGAATCGTGACTTCGCCACTGGAAGGGGAGTACTGTGGGGGCTGAGAGACTCCATTCCAGCCTGCTGGATTGCGCACCGCGCCGTCAACAAAAACAAACAATCGGCGCCATAAATCAGGAGATGCCGACCGCTGCGCCAGGGCGGCACAGCGGTGGAAACCAGAGAGGACCCGAATGTGCATTCTAGAGGGTTGTCCTTTTTGTCTTCCCATAAAAATGTAGCTAATAAGTAATTCCAATAAAACACTAACTTTGAAATACTTTCTGGGCCATCGCTGGACTAATAAATCGACACACCACAATTTTTTGCCCCTACGTCGTCATTACATCACTCAAGGTTACTATCCAATCCCGTCGCGCCGTGGGAGGCTCTACGTGGTCGTTTACTTCTCGAAGTTACCGCAGTGAGGCCCTGGTTGCGAGTGAAATAAGGAAAATGTGTTAATAATTTGTTAATAGCTCCAAGGATATTCGAGATAGAAGCCTGAAAATTTGCCTATAAATTTTTCCAGATTAAATTATATACATTGTTAAAATTTCAGCCTGATTAATTACGTATTGTGGAGGTGTATAGCCGACAAACATAGATACATACAATGACTTTTATTTATATAGGGATTAGAAATAAGGCATTTGAGATTTTTCAAGAGAAGTTAACTACTGTTTATTACGATGTCAAAAATATGTTCCCTATATTTCCGTTACAAACTGTTTTCATAAATATTGTTTTGAATAGCTTTTTTATGAAAACCTCACACAAGTTAGAATTTTATTTAAAAATTCTCTATCGCACTTATGCCGTTAATTAATGTTCAAGTTATTATTATCTCACATTCTAAATTTAATATAATGATTAGTTTTCAATGGTGAAATTGGTTCCTATTTCATTAATGATTGTCGACGCAGTCGAGGGAGATACTAATTTACTTGATGTCCACTTTGAACCTAAAAAAACTATTTGAAAACACAGTTATGAAAATTTCTAATAGTTAAGCTGGTAAGCATCTTGCAGTAAAAATATAGGCATAATTTAACGCTATAATAAACAATGGTTGAATTAGAAAATCTCAAATGCTTTATTTCTAATGATTGATTGAACAGGATATAAAAATGTCTAAAATAGACCAATTATAATTAAAATAGAAGTATTTCGATAAAACTTAAAATACCTAACACATGAAATTATTAAAATATTTTTAAAATAGAGAAAAATATGATTAAAATGATATTATTTTTATTGATTGTAAAATGTTGTGTGTGTGTTATATGAGCCCCTCAATGCACAGATTGATTAACCCTTAATTACTCGCGTCGAGACACAGGTCTCACCTAAAATTTTAATCGAAAAAATAAATACGATTTTCGAGTCCAAATAATTTGTAAGTTTTTGTAGCTTAAGATAGCATCGAAATAAATATTTTAGACCATTTGTTCTATCGCTTGGCCCCTAGAAGGAAGAAAAATAAAACAAAAAAGCCACCGCCTGAGACAAACGTCTCGACGCGAGTACTTACGTAATAATTTTGGTTTAGGTTTCATTTTCCGGCTGGCTCTATCTTCGTAAAACAGTAAGTTATTGTTCTTCTTCTAAGTATATATTTTGTTCCTAAATATCCTAAATTCTCTCTCTCTGTCTCTCTTAGGTATTTAGAATTTATTTATTTTTATTCAATATTTTAATACTAAATATTTCCTAAAATATATATTATATTATAAAAAAATGGCTAGTACTTCTGAGAGGAATCAGAGTGAATCCGACATGGATTGCAATAAAATAATTTGTGATTTATCCGATTGATACCGAAATTTATAATTATCATGACACAGACTCTGAACAGAATTCAGAGGTGGATGAAGAATTGCCAAATGATGATTCTGAATTTTATTTTGGAAAGGATGGTGTCGCAAAATGGAAAAAGACAATGTGGCAGAAAACCCAGATTCGTACAAGAAGTGTAAATATAATTTCTCAATTGCCAGGGCCTAAATCTGAAGCAAAATCGATAGCATCTGAATCGGATGCATTTACAAAAATAATTGATAATGATATGGTACAAAAATTGTAGATTGTACGAATGCTTATATAAGCAATATCAAAGAACATTTCTCTAGAGAAAGAGATGCCAAATTAACTACTGTAGCAGAAATCCTAGCTTTATTTGGAATTTTGATAATGTCAGGTGTCAAAAGAGCTGCTCATTTAACTTATAAAGAGCTATGGGCGGTGGATGGCACAGGAGTAGAAATTGTGAGCAATTATGTCACAAGAACGTTTTTTATTTCTTTTACGTTGCCTGAGATTTGATGATATTACAACAAGGAAAGAACGAAAAAAGCTGGACAAACTTGCTCCAATTAGAGAATTTGTAGAAGCCTTTGTATGATAACTGTAAAAAGCTCTATACTCCAGGTGAATATAATACAATTGATGAGAAGCTCATTCCATTTCGTGGCAGGTGTGGCTTTAGACAGTATATGCCCAACAAACCTGCAAAATATGGGCTCAAAATTTATACCATTAGTGATGCAAGAACATTTTATACCTTTAATTTTGAAATATATTGTGGAAAACAAGCCGATGGTCCATATAAAAAAAGTAATTCACCCGATGATATCGTAAAAAGATTGATCACTCCAATATCTGGGACAAGCCGAAACATAACAACAGACAATTAGTACACTAGTTATAAATTATCCCAATATCTTACAGAACATAAACTCACTTTAGTTGGCACTTTGAAAAAATAAATAAAAAGGAAATCCCTAAAATATTTCTGCCCAATAGGAATAGACCAAAATATAATAGTATATTTGGCTTCACTCAGAATACCACCCTTGTATCTTATGTCCCAAAAAAAGCAAGGCTGTTATATTGCTCTCAACAATGCACTCAACTCCCACAATTGACGAAGAAAGTGGATTCAAATTAAAACCTGAAATTGTAACATTTTATAATTTGACTAAAGGCGGGGTTGACATGGTGAACCAAATGTGTGGAACTTATTCTGTTGGCCGTCGAACCAACAGATGGCCTCTATGCCTATTTTTCGACCTACTAAATGTTGCAGGCATAAATTCAGAAATAATTTTCAAGTCTTTAAATATAAATTCACCTCGTGTTCCAAGAAGAATCTTTTTGAAAAATATTTCCCTACAATTATTCCAGGATCATTTAAAAATTCGATCCCAATTGAAAAACTTGCCAAGAAGTCTCCATGACCTGATAATATTGCATTGCAAGAAAGCTGAAAGTCCTGAAGTAAGTTATATATATTTCATAAAATTATTTAAAATAATAAACATAACAATCTTTTGTTTACCACAGATCGAAATGAGTGTAGAGTCAGAACCTAAGAAACGAAAACGGTGCTATGTTTGCCCAAGTACCAAAGGTAGTATGACACAAATTATTTGCTACAAATGCAGGAGACACATCTGTCAACGTCATTCTTCGAATATTTGCAAAGATTGCGAATAATATCCGTCTGCAACTTTTAATAGTAGCCTATTTGTAAAACAATGTCAAACATTCATTGTTTTTACTATAGTCATTGTTTCAATAAAAATAAATAAATATAAAAATATTTTTTGCCTTAATTCACATGTGTCATACACTACACACAATTACGAATATAATGCAGCCTAATTTTCAATCCAAATATTATAATTTAACATATATTTCGGTTTTTTAAAAGTGAGACCTGGATCTCAACGCGAGTACTTACGTAACAAATATAGGCGCGAGTAATTAAGGGTTAACTCCATAAATAATCGGGAAAAAATGTTTAATTTTTGTTGAAAGTCTAAAAATCTATATGTCATATAGATTTTTAGACTTTCAACAAAAATTAAACATTTCCCCCCCCCCCCCCCCCCCCCCCCGATTATTTATGGAGTTAATCAATCTGTGCATTGAGGGGCTCATATATAAATAAAATATTTTATTATTAGTGTCAATTGTTTTCATTAGAATGTAAAAT
>CP092865.1:137708535-137757817 GCA_030710605.1 Cordylochernes scorpioides
GAGTTCACCGCATCAGGATGTCCAGCTGCTCCTTCCTTTGCCCATCTATCGGCCTCCTCATTTCCAGGGACTCCCACATGTGATGGAATCCATTGTAGACTTATTTTGGTATTTTTATTCAGTTTGTTGATTTCTGCAGCAATGTTTTTGAGGAGTCTGTCTTGTGAATAGTAGCAGTTTTTAATTGCAAAGATGGCGGCTTTTGAATCTGTATAAATTATTGTTTTTATTGTCGTTTTTCTCTACAAGTTTTAGAGCTTGTAGTATGGCTGTTAGTTCAGATCTGAAAACTGACATGTTCTTTGGGTTTTTGATTCTTCTTTTTATTTCCATGCTATCTTTAAGGATGAGAACTCCACTGCCAGAGGAGCCATTCTCCACCAGTGAGCCATCGGTGTATATATGTATGGTGTCTTTGTCTGCTTTTTCAATCCTCTCCATAGCGAGGCTCCTGAGTAGTCCAGGGTGGTCGGCCCTTTTGGAGCATTCTTGCTCTAGATCCAGGTTGTAGGAGATTTCTGGTCTTTCTTTATATGGTGCATATTGGTTCTGGGCATTTCTATTTCTCGTGCTGTTTGGTAGTAGTTCCCGGTAGGCTAGGTGCATTGGGCTAAGTCTTTTGAGTCTGGTTTTTGGCTTCCATTTTCATATAAATTCTCCGGTTCTGTGTGATTTTGGTGCATTTACTCTCTTGTATATATAATCGGCTAAGCCGGTTTTTCTCCTGTGTGTAAGAGGCAACAAGTTGGCCTCAATCTCTGCAATTTTGGTTGGACAGGTGTTTCTGAGTCCACATATGATTCTTGCAGCACTGCTCTGTATCTGATCGATTTTATTCAGGTGGTCTTGCTCGCCGTCTGCCAAACTGGTTGGGCATATTCTAAGATTGGTCTGACAAGGGCCAGATATGTTTGGCGCAGAGTATCCCTATCTGCGCCCCATTCATATCCAGATATTCTTTTCAGAATGTTAAGTCTCTTTTATGCTCTTAACACTGTCTGGTTGATATGAGGTCCATAGGTCAGTGAGGGGTCTAAAGTGACTCCAAGGTATTTGGGTGTCCGAGAAAATTTTATTTGATTGTTGTCATATTTGATATTTGGGGTCCATTTTTTTAAGGTGGTTGTTTATAAAGAGATGATCTGGCTTTGTGTCTTCTGCTCGAATGAATGTTTTTCTGTTAGAATTTTGTTTTTGCCTACTAAAAATGAACTGGCTTCACCCGTGGTCTCTGCTTTTTGGAATTTTTCCGGATATAATTTTGTATCTGATAATCAAATATGATACAGCAATATTGTCATCATCATTTTCTGAATAAAAACAACTACTTTTTTCCCAGAACCTGTCAATTTATTTTTCTTGACTAAAAATCCGAAAAATATATTTTCCAGATTTTTCTCTATGTCCTGTTAAAGCACGTTTTACATGTCCATTAGGTCAGCTGATATTACCTCCCATCTTCACCGCTAGAGGCGCTGCTTGCGAGCGAAAAGGCAAATTTGCAACGCAATTTGCAAATAACTTGTATACATACTTGTATACTTGTGTACATAGACCATAAATCTGTACATAGACAGGAAAATCACATATATTTTAATAATATAAATGAGTTTAGAAATTGTAAAAAAAAAAATGCATCGGCCGGGAATCGAACCCGAGGCGCACGCGTGGCAGGCGAGCATCCTACCACTGAACCAAAAGCAAACGGTAACAGAATTGTTGATGACTCTGATACTTGTATATTTTAATATATAGGAATATCATATGCTTATCTTATTCTGTAATGGTTAGTTTAAGTAGAATACGTTTAAATCGATTTATTACTGAGACGCATTTTTAATTGGGAGTGTACTAAAAAATACAAATAGCAAAGCTATTTACAGGAAAAATATTTAATTAGCATAAGAAAGGCCTATTGCTAGTTTTAAAAGTTCAAATGTGATGATGTAATATTTGGAAATGGAGATTATTTTTGGTATATTTAATTAATTAAATGAGAAGAAATGGTTATTGGGTAAACAGTATCCTTTTATCTTTGAATTGAAGGAAGCTTTCAAGCAAATTTTTCCCTTTAAGCGCAAATATAGATTTTTAAATTATAAGACATTTTACACTTTAATGACAACATTTTACATTAAAATAACAACATTTTACATTTCAATAACAATATTTTCCATTTTTAAAAGGTAATTTTTCGATTTTAAAATCTTAACGGTTTTATTATAGATATATACAATTTTTTTTTAAATCTTTTATTTTAATTGAAATAGGTCTATTTTAGACATTTTTATATCCGTTTTTATCAAACACTAGCCGAATGACTCGGGCAACACCCGGTTTTACCCGATTAAATGTTTTTATTCAAATACTATTTGTTACAATTATAAATTGGCGCCGTGGATGTCACTGTAGTGAAACGTCCCACTACAAACTTTGTGTGTTTTTAAAATATAAAAATAATATGTAAATTTTCACAACGATATTCGAAAATTTCATTAGTTTGTTTTTTATATGAATATATCTTAAATTTGGTATATACATAAAATGATAGCAAGTGATTATAATATGTAAATTTTCACAACGATATTCGAAAATTTCATTAGTTTGTTTTTATATGAATATATCTTAAATTTGATATATACATAAAATGATAGCAAGTGATTTTGTGGTGTGTCGATTTATTAGTCCTGCGATGGCCCAGAAAGTATTTCAAAGTTAGTGTTTTATTGGAATTACTTATTAGCTACATTTTTATGGGAAGACAAAAAGGACAACCCTCTAGAATGCACATTTGGGTCCTCTCTGGTTTCCACCGCTGTGCCACCCTGGCGCAGCGGTCGGCATCTCCTGATTTATGGCGCCGCTTGTTTGTTTTTGTTGACGGCGCGGTGCGGCGCGGAATCTAGATCTATCCAGTCTCAATTCGGACACCTGCCGTTCAAGATCTTCCAATTTGGCGATCAAGATTTATATGGCCCAATATGAATAAAGACATTAGGAAATGGGCTCAAGCTTGTGTCAACTGCCAAAAGTGCAAGGTGTCGATACACACGAAATCAGAAATAGGCAAATATCAAGAAGTGGACGAAAGATTTCGTGTTGTCCACATAGATCTAATTGGTCCTTTACCTCCATCGAATGGGAACATCTACTGTCTGACCTGCATCGACAGGTACACCAGCTGGATGGAAGTTTTTCCACTACCAGATATGAAGTCTGAAACGGTAGCGAGAGCGTTCTACGAAAACTGGATTGTTAGATTTGGAGCACCGCATACAGTGATATCAGATCAAGGAAAGCAGTTTACTTCTCAGCTTTTCAAAGATTTAACAACGCTGTGTGGTATCAAACTTCGTCATTCCACGGCGTACCACCCTCAGTGCAACGGGAAGATTGAAAGGCTTCATAGAACCATTAAAACTGCCATTCATGCCCACAATAATATTAAGTGGACAGAAACGCTGCCAACAGTTCTCCTAGGCTTTCGTGCTGCTATCAACAAAGATAATAACCATTCTTTGTCTCAAATGGTATATGGCAAAACCATCAGACTGCCTGGCGAATATTTTTATGATTCTTAACATCACTTGGATGGAGAAGAATTTGTTCAACAGCTTCAAAAGCAAATGGAATTGCTCAAAACCCTTGAATGAAAAACATCATTCGAATACTAAAGTATTTGTCCATAAAGATCTGAAAACATGTTCACATGTATTTATCAGGACAGATAGAGTGAAGAAACCTCTGGAACCACCATATGAGGGACCCTTCCCAGTCCTTGATAGAACAGACAAGTATTTCACACTCGAATTGAAAGGAAGAAATGTGACCATATCGATTGACCGATTGCGACCTGCTTACTTACTGGCAGATTCGGACAATATAACTTCATAACATCCTACTGCAACAAGACCGATCGTGTCGGGAGCGCTGCCTTCTACATCGTCCCAACAGAATCCTGACCCACCAGATGTGGAGAAGTACACAGAATTCCAAGGAACAGGATCAGCACCAGACCTGACTAGGACAAGATCGGGAAGAATAATCAAGAAACCCGTGAGATTTAAGGAGCAATAGACTATATATCTCCTTTTTTTCTTTCCTATAATGATTATGTATATATATTGTAATTAACCACTTTGTGCACTGAATCGTGACTTCGCCACTGGAAGGGGAGTACTGTGGGGGCTGAGAGACTCCATTCCAGCCTGCTGGATTGCGCACAGCGCCGTCAACAAAAACAAACAATCGGCGCCATAAATCAGGAGATGCCGACCGCTGCGCCAGGGCGGCACAGCGGTGGAAACCAGAGAGGACCCGAATGTGCATTCTAGAGGGTTGTCCTTGAAGAGGGGAAGATCTGACGCTAATGTCTGATATTCATGAGCCTCTTTCTTTCTCAGGGAGTTCACAAAAAATAACACATCCTGCTATAAAAAGATATATAGTTTGCGTGTATCCTGCACGCACTGGGGTTAAAAAAGGAAGGACATAAATACTGGTTAAATTTACATTATATATTTATTTATCTCTTTTGACCAAAAGAAAAACACAAAGATAAGAAAAAATAAATAAATATGCAATGACGATTGAGTGGGAAAGTTTACATATGTATACCTGTTTAGAAAAAAAATAATTATAAAAAGAAAATACTTAACTTTAGTGCTTCAGCTGGAAGGCTGGAGACCCCTCCCCAATAATTCTTAGAATTACATTTTTACGAGCTTCCCTCTACTATCTTATCTATTACTGACCAGCTCCCCCAAAAACTTGCTTGCCACTAACTTTTTTCTCCCAGGGTGACCAAACAAAATTAAAAAAATTAAAAATAAATCTTTATCTATTCACCCTCTGTGATAAGAAAAAATTAAAAAAAATAAAATATAAAATTATAATAAAAATTATCTTTCGAAATATTAATTTTTAAATATTAATTAAAAAGAAAACCCAAAATAACTGCTTATTTAAAATAAAAGGAAAATTTATTATAGTACTAAATGTTATTAAAAAAAAAAACTAGAAATAAAAAAAGGAGGTGAAGAGATGGGCTGGTTTTTTACAGAGAAGAATTACAGAGAAGTCCGCTTCATTGTCCACCGGCTTTTCCTTGATTCTGTGGGTGACTTTGTGGAGGCTCCAGAAGTGGCCTCTACAATCCTTCCCCGCCAAGACCACGGGATTTGGGCTTGCGAGGGAGCAGGACTATCTCCGGGGTCAAACGTGGAGGTCATGGATGCTCTGGCTTGCGAGGGAGCAAGGCAAATCTCCGGGGTCAAACGTGGAGGTCATGGCTCTGGCTTGCGAGGGAGCAAGGCAAATCTCCGGGGTCAAACGTGGAGGTCATGGATGCTCTGGCTTGCGAGGGAGCAAGGCAAATATCCGGGGTCAAACGTGGAGGTCATGGCTCTGGCTTGCGAGGGAGCAAGGCAAATCTCCGGGGTCAAACGTGGAGGTCATGGATGCTCTGGCTTGCGAGGGAGCAATAGCATTGTCTAAAATAAAAAAAATTGTCAAAACAAAGGGCGCCATGCATTCTATTTATTCGCCAGTTGAATGCAAGACTGGCTTTTTTTTTTAATTCCACTCTGTGACACGGATAGTATTGTGATAGGTATATCCGGAGTCTTAGGGTGCCTGGAACACAAGGGTTATAAACACATATATACATCTATTTATATGTAAGATTTGACACATTTGTGGGAAGGTGCATGCCTACTAGTTTAAAAATAATAATGCTTAGTGAACAAAAATAATAATAATAAAAGAGCCAATAATGAATTCAAACAAAAAAATTAAATAAATAAGAAAGCCAATAATGAATTCAAACAAAAAAATAAATAAGAAAGCCAATAATGAATTCAAAACTAAAATAAATAAATAAAAGGCCAATAATGAATTCAAACAAAAATTAAATAAATGAGAAAACCAATAATGAATTCAAACAAAAAAATAAATAAGAAAGCCAATAATGAATTCAAAACTAAAATAAATAAATAAATGGCCAATAATGAATTCAAACAAAATTGAATAAATGAGAAAACCAATAATGAATTCAAACAAAAAAAAAAAATAAGAAAGCCAATAATGAATTCAAACAAAATTAAATAAATGAGAAAACCAATAATGAATTCAAACAAAAAAATAAATAAGAAAGCCAATAATGAGAAAAAAAAAAAAGAAATGGTGACTTCACATCGACTTGACACGGTGCCTGTCAGTCAAAATTCATCTCTATCAGTTCCATGCCTTTTTCGTTGAAACATGTCCAATTCTATATGGGTTTGCTACTAACTAATTTAAACTAACATGATCAAGCTCTAAACTTGTTTAATACCTAATAAAAATAAAATAAATAGTATTTTATCAATGTACTACCATAGTACGTCTGGTAGGGAGTCCTTTATAAAGACTGACTGGGCTGGGTTGGTTCTCCAGGATGAACACATCATCCAACTCATCATGGTTCGTAGCCAGTGTATGAGTAAATACGACATTCAGCACAAAGCCCGAAATGCCAAAGACCTCACGTCCAGCACAAAGCCCGTGGCGTGATTAACTGGCCTATTCTGCACTTATCGATACCCTCGCCGAAGAGTCCTCGTGTCAGTCATCTGAAGACACTACGAAACCTCGCGCGTACCTATTAATGGTATCATACCCAACAAATGGGTCAGCGCATAGAACCGATCAAGTCCCCGACTTGCAAGACCCATCCTAACTCAGTCTTTTACCACTAACGTTATCCGTATGGAAGGAAGCATACTTATAGCGCACACTTCCCCTACTGGGGTTTGCAACCAGATACCACCCAGTTATCAAACCCTACATTGATTTAATTGAATTGTATGTAGTCATCTGGTGCGCCGGTGAAAACCCGCTAAGTCCACCAAAATCTCACACATATCAAAAGTTAACAAAAAAAAAAAAACTCATATTCCCGAAGGAAGCCTAACAAAAAGGAGTGACTATTTTCTAATTTGAGAATTGCATTGTCCCGAGAGGCTTATATCCCTAACAAATTTGAAATCAAAATAAAATCGATCCTATTAAAATTCCCTAACACTATTCTAAATGTATCTTGGTCTAACAATATAATAGTTTTTAAACTTTTTACACATTCATTATACCAATCCTTTCATGCACTCTCCCCCCTATCAATCGCGGTATGCATACAAACTAAGATTAAAAATTGCTATAAACGCCAAAATACCTCAATTATCATTGCTAAATTTTCCTTAACAATAAATAACTTCAAGGACATCATGAAATCAAAGAAAATATTTAATAAAACTTGGGAACTAAATGCCCTTCAATATAAATTAACCTATGCCTCATACAATCTCTTACTAACTATTTATATTCAATGACTGATATCAGTCTCAACTGTAAGCTAATCTAACCTTAAAATAATTGTAAATATCAAAAGTCCCTAAATTGTCTTTGCCTCAACACCTAGTACCACTGCAAAGATAATTTAATAGGACAATTTACTAATTAGAGCGACAAAGAATAGGACATTCAACTCATGAAGGCGACAAACAATTGGAGGCGCTTCCTCCACTGATAAGATCCTATTGTTGACCTTCTCTCCTCAAACACGCTCCAGTCATAGCAACCACTCTACACCACTAGTGCAACAACTTTATTCTACCTGTTGACTGTAGGCAACACGCAATAGTTCTAGGATATGGAATTAAAGGGCGTCTGTATATACCCAACCGATATCTGTACTAATGTGGAAACCTACACTCTGCTGCACCACTGCTCTAAACTACCTGGCTTCTGATTGTCCATGTCTACTTAATCTCAATTCAAGGGATTATTGAGCGTCATACGATGGCTCCCGTATACTCAACCTTGGACGTCACTAAGAGCACAAACAGCTCGCCGCCAAACACTACTCTGACCTCGGCAGTACATCCTTCTCTGGAGTTGTTATGTGACTCTGGAGTAAACTTGATGTCGCCCAGCTATACCTGTACATCTATTTAGCTGCTTGCGCCACCGATCCTACTGTAAAGTATGCACCATACTGAAGTATTAAGTATTAGCTCCTTGATCAAATAATACCTTATTCTATTTAAATCTAATCTTAATACAAAATTACCCTAGACTTGAATGTTTGTGCCAAATTGGTTACACCTAATTGCCAAATATTAACAAGACTGATTGTCTATACTATATGCTTTGACATGAGAAAGTTTGAAAATTTTAACATAAAATTTCAAAATTTAAGGTTTCATAAAAAAAAAACACAAAGATAAGAAAAAAAAAATAAATATGCAATGACGATTGAGTGGGAAAGTTTACATATATATATACCTGTTTGGAAAAAAATTCATTATAAAAAGAAAATACTTAGCTTTAGTGCTTCTTTTGTTGGAAGGCTGGAGACCCCTCCCCAATAATTCTTAGAACTACATTTTAACGAGCTTCCCTCTACTATCTTATCTATTACTGACCAGCTCCCCCCAAAAACCCCTTGCCACTAACTTTTTCCTCCCAGGGTGACCAAACAAAAATTAAAAAATTAAAAATAAATCTTTATCTGTGATAAGAAAGACATTTAAAAAAAATAAAATTATAATAAAAAAAATTATCTTTCTAAATATTAATTTAAAAATATTAATTAAAAAATAGAAAGCCCAAAAATAACTGCTTATTTAAAATAAAAGGAAAATGTATTATAGTACTATATGTTATTTAAAAAAAAAAAGAAATAAAAAAGGAGGTGAAGAGATGGGCTGGTTTTTTTTACAGAGAAGAATTCTCGAAGACCGCTTCATTGTCCACCGGCTTTTCTTTGATTCTGTGGGTGACTTTGTGGAGGCCCCAGAAGTGGCCTCTACAATCCTTCCCCGCCAAGACCACGGGATTTGGGCTTGCGAGGGAGCAGGACTATCTCCGGGGTCAAACGTGGAGGTTATGGATGCTCTGGCTTGCGAGGGAGCAAGGCAAATCTCCGGGGTCAAAGGTGGAGGTCATGGATGCTCTGGCTTGCGAGGGAGCAAGGCAAATCTCCGGGGTCAAAAGTGGAGGTCAGGGATGCTCTGGCTTGCGAGGGAGCAATAGCACTGTCTAAAAATAAAAAAAATATCAAAACAAAGGGCGCCATGCATTCTATTTATTCGCCAGTTGAATGCAAGACTGGCTTTTTTAATTCCACTCTGTGACACGGATAGTATTGTGATAGGTATATCCGGAGTCTTAGGGTGCCTGGAACACAAGGGTTATAAACAGGTATATACATCTATTTATATGTAAGATTTGACACATTTGTGGGAAGGTGCATACCTACTAGAAAAAAAAATAATGCTTAGTGACTAAAAATAAGAGTAAAAGAGCCAATAATGAATCCAAAACTAAAATAAATAAATAAAAGGCCAATAATGAATTCAAAGAAAAATTAAATAAATGAGAAAACCAATAATGAATTCAAACAAAAAAATAAATAAGAAAGCCAATAATGAACTCAAAACTAAAATAAATAAATAAAAGGCCAATGATGAATTCAAACAAAATTAAATAAATAAGAAAACCAATAATGAATTCAAACAAATTGAATAAATAAAAAGGCCAATAATGAATTCAAACCAAAAATAAAGTAAAGAGCCAATAATGAATTCTATCCTGAACAATAATGAATTCAAACTGGAAAATAAGAATAATAATAAAAAAACCAATAATGAGAAAAAAAAAACTGGTGACTTCACATCGACTTGACACGGTGCCTGTCAGTCAAAATTTATCTCTATCAGTTCCATGCCTTTTTCGTTGAAACATGTCCAATTCTATATGGGTTTGCTACTAACTAATTTAAACTAACATGATCAAGCTCTAAACTTGTTTAATACCTAATAAAAAATAAAATAAATAGTATTTTATCAATGTACTACCATAGTACGTCTGGTAGGGAGTCCTTTATTAGACTGACTGGGCCGAGTTGGTTCTTCAGGATGAACACTTCATCCAACTCATCATGAGTAATACGACATTCAGCACAAAGCCCGAAATGCCAAAGACCTCACGTCCAGCACAAAGCCCGTGGCGTGATTAACTGGCCTATTCTGCACTTATTGATACCCTCGCCGAAGAGTCCTCGTGTCAGTCATCTGAAGACACTACGAAACCTCGCGCGTCCCTATTAATAGTATCAGACCCAACAAATGGGTCAGCGCATAGAACCGATCAAGTCCCCGACTTGCAAGACCCACCCTAACTCAGTCTTTTACCACTAACGTTATCCGTATGGAAGGAAGCATACTTATAGCGCACACTTCCCCTACTGGGGTTTGCAACCAGATACCACCCAGTTATCAAACCCTACATTGATTTAATGGAATTGTATGTAACCATCTGGTGCGCCGGTGAAAACCCGCTAAGTCCACCAAAATCTCACACACATCAAAAGTTAACAAAAAAACTCATATTCCCGAAGGAAGCTTAACTAAAGGAGCGACTATTTTCTAATTTGAGAATTGCATTGTCCCGAGAGGCTTATATCCCTAACAAATTTGAAATCAAAATAAAATCGATCCTATTAAAATTCCCTAACACTATTCTAAATGTATCTTGGTCTAACAATATAATAGTTTTTAACCTTTTTTTTTTTTTTACACATTCATTATACAATCCTTTCATACACCCCTCCCCCCTATCAATCGCGGTATGCATACAAACTAAGATTAAAAATTGCTATAAACGCCAAAATACCTCAATTAACATTGCTAAATTTACCCTAACAATAACTAACTTCTAGGACATCATGAAATCAAAGAAATATTTAATAAAACTTGGGAACTAAATGCCCTTCAATATAAATTAACCTATGCCTCATACAATCTCTTACTAACTATTTATATTCAATGACTGATATCAGTCTCAACTGTAAGCTAACCTAACCTTAAAAGAATTGTAAATATCAAAGTCCCTAAATTGTCTTTGCCTCAATACCTAGTACCACTGCAAAGATAATTTAATAGGACAATTTACTAATTAGAGCGACAGAGAATAGGACATTCAACTCATGAAGGCGACAAACAATTGGAGGCGCTTCCTCCACTGATAAGATCCTATTGATTGACCTTCTCTTCTCAAACACGCTCCAGTCACAGCAACCACTCTACACCACTAGTCAACAACTTTATCCTACCTGTTGACTGTAGGCAACACGCAATAGTTCTAGAATATGGAATTAAAGGGCGTCTATATATACCCAACCGATATCTGTACTAATGTGTAAACCTACACTCTGCTGCACCACTGCTCTAAACTACCTGGCTTCTGATTGTCTATGTCTACTTAATCTCAATTCAAGGGATTATTGAGCGTTATACGATGGCTCGTATACTCAACCTTGGACGTCACTAAGAACACAAACAGCTCGCCGCCAAGCATTACTCTGACCTCGGCAGTACATCCTTCTCTGGAGTTGTTATGTGACTCTGGAGTAAACTTGATGTCGCCCAGCTATACCTGTACATCTATTTAGCTGCTTGCGCCACCGATCCTACTGTAAAGTATGCACCATACTGAAGTACTAAGTATTAGCTCCTTGATCAAATAATACCTTATTCTATTTAAATCTAATCTTAATACAAAAAATTACCCTAGACTTGAATATTTGTGCCAAATTGGTTACACCTAATTGCCAAATATTAACAAGACTGATTGTCTATACTTACAATATGCATTGAGAGAGAAATTTAAAAATTTTAACATGGAATTTCAAAACTTAAGGTTTCATGGAAAAAAAAATTCTATAAAAGAAGAGTTCTGCTTAATTTGGTCTCTCCTGATACATATTGAAGTTTTACGAATTTACGCTTTCTATACATGCACTCTCTTCACACTACATCACGTCAGTGACTATGGCCACCGCTCACATCACAAAGTCTACACTTACAAATGCACACTACACTTAAAAAATTCAAAATTTAAAGTTTCATGGAAAAAAAAAATTCGATAAAAGAAAACTCTGCTCAATTTTATTCTCTCCCATTTAATACATACTAAAATTTTATGAACTGACTGTTTCTTAGACAGCTTTCTTAATTTACCTAGAGTGCCTATCTATGGGAAGGGTTTGTTTTACACGCATTTTATTTTACTTATATCAGGGTCTACTATATTGTTCTTTTCTTTAGTCCAGCCTGGACCTTCTTTTAACTAAAAATAAAATAGATTAGACATCATTATATTAGATTGTCCTATTTGCTCTGCTAGGGATTACGTTTGCTCATTACGCGGTAGTTTAAAATTTTACTATCAATTGCAGGCTAATTTCTCTTACACTTTTGATGGTATTATGTGTATTTTGACTTGACCTGGTTTGACACAGCACACTTTCCAATTGAAGTCTCACTAAATTGTGGGATTGCATGCTAAAATATATATATCGTTATGGTACTAAAGGTTTATCTCGTTACAACATGGCTGTCGCAGTGTTTTCTCGTGGTATGACAGAGGTGAACCGAGCCTAGACACATCTGAACAGGTGCGGGCTTGGCATAACTACATCTTGCGTAGATTAACTCGGCATGTCGATTAATCAATCTTGGAAACTCTGAGCGAAATGGTGCATCAGCCTGCAGATGGATATATATAGATTAAATCTATATTTTATAAATGATGCATATATTTCAGATGACTTCTTCACATACTACCACAATGACCCATTCTTCAACTGGTTCATGCCACGTGGTTTTTTTTTTTTACGCTCGGTGGCGTCCATCGGGATATTATGTTTTTTTTTTTTTGTCGTTCTTCACTCACGTCCACCTTCATGAGCATCTTTAAATCCTATTTAATATACAAATTTGTAGGCAAAATTACATGCTCCGACATCCACAGTTCAAAGGCTACGCAAGACACCCTTCCTAGTCTTCAAGGCCTATTCCCGACCTCCCAGAAATGTGGTCTTTGCTACTGGTTACCAATGCCTAACGTCACATTTCATAAAACTACGAAAGCCGATGTCGAAACGAGTTTTTAAGTCTGCTATGATACTATTAAGCTTTTCTTTTATCACTGGCTTCTGCTGCCATACAATCTGAAGATAAGGTTTTTCTGGAAAGGCTTATAAAAAAAAAAAAACCAGTCAAGTGCAAACACACACGAGGTGCAATACTCTCTATCTCTGTTTATCTAAGGTTATCAAAACCAAATATCTGGTAAACTGCTAGGTTCGTATTCCGAAATAGAGTCACTAATTTCCCAAAGGACACAGGTTATATATATAATTAATTTGATCTTTGGCTGGAGCTAAAGAAAAGAAACAATTTCACTAAAAATCGCTACTAGATTGAATATGATAATAACTAAATAATAAAAATATAAATGCACCTATAAATGGAGAGATAAAACTATATGCCGTACTATTTGTAATGTGCGTGACACCTGCAAAAAATATAATCGAAGGTGACTGGGAAAAAAAAAAGGCTAATAATCCATACAAACGAGGTTTTTCTGTCAATAAACGCTATACTGTTGTCACGCATTTCCCTCCACGAGGAGTTACAAATGAGAATATACAATTCTACAGAATTACAGATTACTATCTGCACAAGATGGTATGTCCATGCAAAATAAAATTACAAGACCAGTTTAAGGTCATCTACGCTATAAAAATAAAAATTATTGTAGAACATGTCTTATCTAAAACTGTATAATTGGAAAAGCATATTTCTTGCATAAACTAAGGTACTTAAAATATTTAAAATGATGCGGAAAAAAAAATTAATCACTATACATAACTTTAATCTAAAATGGCAATAAGACATTTATTTTAAACAAGGATTTGCGCTCCGATAAACTAACCATACTGGAATCCAACAAAGTATCTTGTCATAATGACTTAACAGATGTTTTAAAAATATATTTTGGCATATTATACTATTGGAATATTATATCAAGTCTAAAATAAATAGTTAAATAAGGAAATGGGTGAAATATGTGGTAGGCATAGAGCCAGACCATGGTCTTAAAGGCCGTAGCTTCGCGTAAAACGTACCTTTCCATCAATATTTACTACTATATCTTAAGCCTTTTTTCTCCATGAGGACTTACAAATAAGAATATACCGTCCTACAGGATCATAAAATACTGTTTTGCGCACTCGCTACTATGTTTGTCAATAAAAGAAAAATTACAATACCAGTTTAAGATTCCCATGCATTAAAATAAAATTACAAGCCCAGTTTAAGAGATCATCTACACTGTTAAAATAAAAAAATGGAACACGTTTATATCTAAAACTATAATTGAGCAAACGTCTTGTTTGCATGACCTAAAGTAACTTAAAAATATATAAAAGGAAGTAAATTAAAATAAATGATGAAGAAAATAAATTATTATACATAACTGTAATCTAAATGGTAATAAAACATTTTACTGGCATCCATAAATATTATCTTGTCCCAATGACTTTTACAAAATTGTTTTTTAAATATATTTGGCATATTATTAGAATATTATA
Source organism: Cordylochernes scorpioides (assembly GCA_030710605.1). Lineage (NCBI taxonomy): Eukaryota > Metazoa > Arthropoda > Arachnida > Pseudoscorpiones > Chernetidae > Cordylochernes > Cordylochernes scorpioides. The sequence continues at coordinate 137,723,012 of CP092865.1, forward strand.
CTAAATTAAAATGAATAGATAAATAAAAGAAATGGAAGAAATATGTGGCAGGCATAGTGCCAAGCCTAAAGGCTAGGCCTTTCAAAAAAAACGTACCTTTCCCACCAAATTCTTGTTCTAGACTGTCTTTGTTAAAAATTTCCTTGTAGACGGCAAAAGCGGTTCTCTTGAAACCCTTAGTGTCTCGCCGACTTGTCAATCAAACTTGCGGGGGAGGAAGTCTAGAATTTGACATTGATTGATATCTTTATTTGCTTTCCCATGGTTTCTCAGATTCTTTGCATTTTTTTCCCGCGTAAAAAAATTTCCTTGTAATTTTCTATCTACCAGCTAGTATAACGGAATTTTTTTTTTAAAGATTGTTATTAATAAACACAAAAAAAATTGAGATTTCAAATACTCTAAACTGGTGTACCTTGCTAAAAAAATTACTGGTGTTGACAATATATGATTTAAAAGATAGATTACAAAATGATGTAGTGTTTTAAGTTATAACCCAACTTCTATAACGTTCAAAAATTTTTATACTGGACACATGGTGACCTCGACACATATTTGTTTAGAATTGGCAAAATTGGTTCACTTGCATGTACTTGTGGAAACTAACAACAAACCCCTGAATACCTTCTGATAAAATGTCCATTAACTTCTGATCCAAGGGAAGAAAACCAACTTTACTTGACCGATACAAATAAGCTGCTTGCAATAAAGACCAATACATCAAGTTTAATAGATTCTGCAGGATGTACATTTAGAGGCGAAAGTGCTGACTGTACATATTTTTAAGCCACTACTTATAATTGCTATATGTAAAATGTAAGTGGACAACTGCGGCCTTCTAGCATATTATTTGGCTTAATTAAAAAAATATGGCTCGTTTATCTAATATTAAAAAAAGGCACTACCACAAATGTATCAAATCTTACCTTAAAAGGAAAATGGCGGGATCCGTTCTCCACGTGGTTGGCCGCCTCGTGGACTTTCCCATTCTTTACTGGATTTTCCGTAGCCTCCAACTTGCACACATTTATCTATTAGTTTTATGTTTTAGACAGGATTTTACAGGTTACATGTTTTTAAACAGCAGGGCGTTGTTTTTACCGTGAACTTTTCGTGGCCACAATGGAATTGATCGTCCCACGTTGAAGGCGCCATTGAAGAGGGGAAGATCTGACGCTAATGTCTGATATTCATGAGCCTCTTTCTTTCTCAGGGAGTTCACAAAAAAATAACACATCCTGCTATAAAAAGATATATAGTTTGCGTGTATCCTGCACGCACTGGGGTTAAAAAAGGAAGGACATAAATACTGGTTAAATTTACATTATATATTTATTTATCTCTTTTGACCAAAAGAAAAACACAAAGATAAGAAAAAATAAATAAATATGCAATGACGATTGAGTGGGAAAGTTTACATATGTATACCTGTTTAGAAAAAAAATAATTATAAAAAGAAAATACTTAACTTTAGTGCTTCAGCTGGAAGGCTGGAGACCCCTCCCCAATAATTCTTAGAATTACATTTTTACGAGCTTCCCTCTACTATCTTATCTATTACTGACCAGCTCCCCCAAAAACTTGCTTGCCACTAACTTTTTTCTCCCAGGGTGACCAAACAAAATTAAAAAAATTAAAAATAAATCTTTATCTATTCACCCTCTGTGATAAGAAAAAATCTAAAAAAATAAAATATAAAATTATAATAAAAATTATCTTTCGAAATATTAATTTTTAAATATTAATTAAAAGAAAACCCAAAATAACTGCTTATTTAAAATAAAAGGAAAATTTATTATAGTACTAAATGTTATTAAAAAAAAAAAACTAGAAATAAAAAAAAGGAGGTGAAGAGATGGGCTGGTTTTTTACAGAGAAGAATTACAGAGAAGTCCGCTTCATTGTCCACCGGCTTTTCCTTGATTCTGTGGGTGACTTTGTGGAGGCTCCAGAAGTGGCCTCTACATCCTTTTTGTCTTCCCATAAAAATGTAGCTAATAAGTAATTCCAATAAAACACTAACTTTGAAATACTTTCTGGGCCATCGCTGGACTAATAAATCGACACACCACAATTTTTTGCCCCTACGTCGTCATTACATCACTCAAGGTTACTATCCAATCCCGTCGCGCCGTGGGAGGCTCTACGTGGTCGTTTACTTCTCGAAGTTACCGCAGTGAGGCCCTGGTTGCGAGTGAAATAAGGAAAATGTGTTAATAATTTGTTAATAGCTCCAAGGATATTCGAGATAGAAGCCTGAAAATTTGCCTATAAATTTTTCCAGATTAAATTATATACATTGTTAAAATTTCAGCCTGATTAATTACGTATTGTGGAGGTGTATAGCCGACAAACATAGATACATACAATGACTTTTATTTATATAGGGATTAGAAATAAGGCATTTGAGATTTTTCAAGAGAAGTTAACTACTGTTTATTACAATGTCAAAAATATGTTCCCTATATTTGCGTTACAAACTGTTTTCATAAATATTGTTTTGAATAGCTTTTTTATGAAAACCTCACACAAGATAGAATTTTATTTAAAAATTCTCTATCGCACTTATATCGTTAATTAATGTTCAAGTTATTATTATCTCACATTCTAAATTTAATATAATGATTAGTTTTCAATGGTGAAATTGGTTCCTATTTCATTAATGATTGTCGACGCAGTCGAGGGAGATACTAATTTACTTGATGTCCACTTTGAACCTAAAAAAAACTATTTGAAAACACAGTTATGAAAATTTCTAATAGTTAAGCTGGTAAGCATCTTGCAGTAAAAATATAGGCATAATTTAACGCTATAATAAACAATGGTTGAATTAGAAAATCTCAAATGCTTTATTTCTAATGATTGATTGAACAGGATATAAAAATGTCTAAAATAGACCAATTATAATTAAAATAGAAGTATTTCGATAAAACTTAAAATACCTAACACATAAAATTATTAAAATATTTTTAAAATAGAGAAAAATATGATTAAAATGATAATATTTTTATTAAATTGTAAAATGTTGTGTGTGTGTTATATAAATAAAATATTTTATTATTAGTGTCAATTGTTTTTAAAATTTCCAAACCTATATTAAATAAAAAAGGAAAAATTGTATTGTATTGTGGGGACCAGGGATGCAGCACCCCGCCGACGCCGCCGCCGAGATAAATAAACAGACGGCTGCCATAAATCACCACGACCGCGGCACCACAGGCGGAGGAATTCCGAGAGAGCACCAGACGTGCATTCCGGGCTGTCTCCTCTTTGTCTTCCCATATAAATGTAGCCAACAAGAAACTCCAATAAACACTAACTTTGAGAGACTTTCTGAGCCATCGCTGGACCAGTGAATCGACACACCACATTGGTGAGCCGGACGTGATTGAAAAGAAAAAGCATACGAAGATTTCAAGAGATAAAGAAATGCAAAAAGTGATTCAAGCTTGAAAAGAAGCATCATCCAGGATATCGGGATATCATCTCAAGACTAAGATAAGTTTTTATATTATCTTCCTTGTTATTTTATCTCAATATTTTTATTTTTTAACTTTATCTCTAAGCTGTTGTGTCGAATTTAAATTTACGTAAAATGGAAACAGAAAATAAGACTAGCGATACCTCAGAAATATGCAAAGTTAGTGTTAAAATACCGCCTTTCTGGGTTGAAAAACCTGAAATATGGTTCTTCCAGGTAGAAGCACAGTTCAAAATAGGTGGAATTATTCAGGAAGACACTAAATTTAATTATTTGATCTCCCAATTAGAACCTAAATATATAGAAAACATTTGGGACATAATTAATAGCAAAAGCGACAACAAGTACTCTGAATGTAAATCACGACTACTTGAATTGTTCAGAGAAAGTGAAGGGTTGAGAATTAAAAAGTTAATTTCAGGTATTGAGCTCGGAGACATGAAGCCGAGCCAGTTATTACAAAAGCTCAGATCCCTCGCTACCCCAGATATCTCTGACAATTTAATAAAAACTTTATGGCTTGATAAACTGCCCACATCCATAAAGAACATACTTATTGTAAGCGAAGAGGACATTAGCAAATTGGCCATAATGGCCGATAAAATAAATGAAATAAACTCTTCCAACGAAATATATGATGCGGAAATGCCTTCTTCATCAACAGATCGCTTGATCGCCAAATTGGAAGATCTTGAACGGCAGGTGTCCGAATTGAGACTGGATAGATCGGATAGATCTAGATCTCGATCCAAAAATAGGACTCAGTCAAGACCGAGAAGTAATTCTCAAAGATCTTTCGATCCAAAAGGGAAATACTGCTATTACCATTTTAGATTTGGTCCTAATTGCTTGCAAAATAAATGCAGGTCTCCGTGCAGTTGGAAAGAGTCGGAAAACTCCAACCGGCGGACAGAGTAGCGACAAGCTCTTCTGCCGGCATTCAGGATTGTCGCAATCTCCGATTATTTGTGACGGACAAAAACACGGGATTGCGCTTTTTGGTGGACAGTGGTGCTGATATATCTATAATACCTCCAAAGGATAAAAATAGGATGCCTAGCTCTGATTATAAATTATATGCAGCCAATGGTACAGAAATTGTTACCTATGGAACAAAGGTTAGAAATTTGGATATCGGACTTCGACGTCAATTCCAATGGCCTTTTGTAATCGCCAATACTAACAGAGCAATAATAGGAGCCGATTTTTTGAACAACTTTGGATTGATTATCGATATAAAAAATAAACGCCTAATTGATGGAATAACTAATCTGTCCATAAGAGGCGTCATTCAGTCAATCTCAGACATGGGAAATATTAGCACTCTAAATTCATCATCCAAGGTCAGCGCTATCCTAACCAAATATCCTAACCTATGTAGGCCACCATCAGATTTTGTAGAAGCAAAACATAGCGTTAAGCATTATATTCCTACAAGAGGTCAGCCAATTCACTCAAAAGCCCGTCGCCTAGATTTACAGAGATTAACTCTTGCTAAGGCAGAATTTCAATATATGTTGAATAATGGAATAATTAGACCCTCAAATTCTCCTTGGGCGAGTCCACTACATTTAGTTTCAAAAAAGGACGAGTCACTAAGACCTTGTGGTGATTATAGAAGACTCAATGCAGTTACACTTCCAGATCGTTATCCAATCCCTAGACTGGACGATTTCCACCACATCTTAAAAGGTACTCGTGTGTACTCAAAAATAGACCTATGCAAAGCATTCTATCAGATTCCAATTGCTGAAGAGGATAAACCAAAGACTGCCATCATTACTCCTTTTGGGCTATTCGAATTTAATGTTATGAGTTTCGGTCTTAGAAATGCTACTGCTACCTTTCAGAGATTCATGCATGAAGTCTTAAGAAACTTGGACTTTGCATTTGTCTACTTAGATGATATTCTGGTAGCCTCTAAAACGGAAGAAGAGCATTATAGCCACCTAGAAACCTTATTCAGCAGACTAAATTCCTATGGATTAAGAATCAATCTTTCTAAATCTAAATTCCTAGTACAGGAAATTAATTTTCTAGGATACCTAATTACCTCTCACGGTGTGAAACCACTCCCAACAAAGGTTAAAGCTATTCTAGAATATAAGAAACCAAAAACAGTTCATGAATTACGCATATTTTTGGGAATGCTAAACTTTTATCGTACCTTTTTGAACAATGCCGCAGAGACTCAGGCAATCCTTCATGAATACTTGAGGGGAGCCAAGAAAAAGGATAGAAGCGAAATAAAATGGTCTGAAGAAGCTGAAGTTCAGTTTGAAAAATGCAAACAAGCCCTAGCTAATACAGCACTGTTAGCCTACCCCGATACTGAACTGCCTATCTCACTCTGTACAGATGCTTCAGATCGGGCAGTTGGATCAGTTCTCCAACAGCTTGACAATAATAATTGGAAACCAATAGCATTTTTCTCTAAAAAATTAAATCCTGCTCAATGTAATTATAGTACATATGATAGAGAGCTTCTCGCAATATATTTGTCTATCAAATTCTTCAAGCACCTGCTTGAGGCACGTGAATTTACAATTTTAACTGATCACAAACCTTTAATTTACGCATTCAAACAAAAAAATGAGAAAGCTTCTCCTAAACAATTAAGACATCTTAATTCACACTCAAAGTGAAAGGAAAAAATGCTACCACAACAATTGACCGATTGCGACCTGCTTATTTGCTGGCAGATTCGGACAATATAACTGCAGAACATCCTACTGCAGCAAGACCCATCGTGTCGGGAGCGCTGCCTTCTACATCGTCCCAACAGAATCCTGACCCACCAGATGTGGAGAAGTACACAGAATTCCAAGGAACAGGATCAGCACCAGACCTGCCTAGGACAAGATCGGGGAGAATAATCAAGAAACCCGTGAGATTTAAGGAGCAATAGACTATATTTCTCCTTATTTTATTTTCTTGCCTATATGATGTATATATATTGTACTTAACCACTTTGTGCACAAATCGTGACTACGCCACTGGAGGGGGAGTACTGTGGGGACCAGGATGCAGCACCCCGCCGACGCCGCCGCCGAGATAAATAAACAGACGGCTGCCATAAATCACCACGACCGCGGCACCACAGGCGGAGGAATTCCGAGAGAGCACCAGACGTGCATTCCGGGCTGTCTCCTCTTTGTCTTCCCATATAAATGTAGCCAACAAGAAACTCCAATAAACACTAACTTTGAGAGACTTTCTGAGCCATCGCTGGACCAGTGAATCGACACACCACAGTATTTTTACCAAGGAAGCACCTTATAAAATCTTTAGCCTTGCAACACGGATTTTTTTACCTAGCAACATTGTTTGTTATTAACTATGCTCATCGTTTAATGAAGACCTCTTTAAAATTTTTGTAATAGCATTGATCTTGAACGATCAAACTATATTTATATATTTATAATATATAAATTATTTTTACAAATGAACTTTTAAAATTATTAAATAAAAAGCGATCGTGTTTATTTGCGAAATTGGCGCTGAGAAAATTTTTATTTTCGTCTAAAAAATAAATGGCCTATGTTTATTTTTTTACAGATATATCAAAATTATTATAGATTTATAACGGGAACAAAATAATATTTGTTATATATTTTAACAATAAAAACATTGATTTAAACAATATTATCAATATAAAATCAAATTTAAAAAAATAAAATATATTCATTAAAATATCTCGAGATTTATTACAAGAATATATTGTGACCATTAACAAAATTCATCAGCAGTTTATCAATGAGATTTTAGGAAAATATTTTAATATTAGTAATGGTAGATATATGCAACCTATGTTTAAAATTTCATTGGAAGAAACTTTAAAATATATTTTTTCACTCAAAATAACAAACAAGTGCAGCAAACAAAGTATACCTTGGACTGTCATGGCTGATGAAAGCCTTCACCTTACACTAACATGGCTTAAGAAAGCCAATACCATGGACTGACATGGCTAGAGAAAGCTAATACCTTGGACGGACAAGGCTAAAGAAAGCCCATACCTTGGACTGACATGGCTAAAGAAAGCCCTTACCTTGGACTGACAAGGCTAAAGAAAGCCCTTACCTTGGACTGACAAGGCTAAAGAAAGCCCATACCTTGGACTGACATGGCTAGAGAAGCTAATACCTTGGACTGACATGGCTAAAGAAAGCCCTTACCTTGGACTGACATGGCTGAAGAAAGCCCTTATCTTGGACTGACATGGCTAAAGAACGCCCTTAACATGGACTGACATGGCTAAAGAACGCCCTTAACATGGACTAACATGGCTAAAGAAAGCCCTTACCATGGACTGACATGGCTAAAGAAAGCCCTTACCTTGGACTGACATGGCTAATGAAAGCCCTTATCTTGGACTGACATGGCTAAAGAACGCCCTTAACATGGACTGACATGGCTAAAGAACGCCCTTAACATGGACTAACATGGCTAAAGAAAGCCCTTACCATGGACTGACATGGCTAAAGAAAGCCCTTACCTTGGACTGACATGGCTAATGAAAGCCCTTATCTTGGACTGACATGGCTAAAGAACGCCTCTACCTTGGACTGACATGGCTAAAGAACGCCAATACCTTGGACTGACATGGCTAAAGAAAGCCCTAACCTTGGACTAACATGGCTGAAGAAAGCCCTTACCTTGGACTGACATGGCTAAAGAAAGCCCTTAACATGGACTGACATGGCTAAAAAAAGCCCTTATCTTGGAATGACATGGCTAAAGAACGCCAATACCATGGACCGACATGGCTAAAGAAAGCCCTTACCTTGGACTGACATGGCTAAGGAAAGCCTTTACCTTGGACTGACATGGCTGAGGAAAGCCCTTACCTTGGACTGACATGGCTAAAGAAAGCCCTTACCTTGGACTGACATGGCTAAAGAAAGCCCTTACCATGGACTGACATGGCTAAAGAAAGCCCTTAACTTGGACTGACATGGCTAAAGAAGGCCTCTACCTTGGACTGACATGGCTAAAGAACGCCAATACCTTGGACTGACATGGCTGAAGAACGCCAATACCTTGGACTTACATGGCTAAAGAACGCCTCTACCTTGGACTGACTAGGCTAAAGAACGCCAATATCTTGGACTGACCAGGCTAATAAACGCCAATACCTTGGACTGACCAGGCTAAAGAACGCCAATACCTTGGACTGACCAGGCTAAAGAACGCCAATACCTTGGACTGACCAGGCTAAAGAATGCCAGCACCTTGGACTGACCAGGCTGAAGAACGCCTCTACCTTGGACTGACCAGGCTAAAGAACGCCTCTACCATGGACTCGCCAGGCTAAAGAACGCCTCCACCTTGGACTGACCAGGCTGAAGAATGCCTCTACCTTGGACTGACCAGGCTAAAGAATGCCTCTACCTTGGACTGACCAGGCTAAAGAACGCCTCTACCATGGACTGACCAGGCTAAAGAATGCCAATACCTTGGACTGACCAGGCTAAAGAACGCCTCTACCATGGACTGACCAGGCTAAAGAATGCCTCTACCTTGACTGACCAGGCTAAAGAACGCCTCTACCATGGACTGACCAGGCTAAAGAATGCCAATACCTTGGACTGACCAGGCTAAAGAACGCCTCTACCTTGGACTGACCAGGCTAAAGAACGCCTCTACCATGGATTGACCAGGCTAAAGAACGCCTCTACCTTGGACTGACCAGGCTAAATAACGCTAATACCTTGGACTAACCAGGCTAAAGAACGCCTCTACCTTGGACTGACCTGGCTAAAGAATGCCAATACCTTGGACTGACCAGGCTAAAGAACGCCTCTACCTTGGACTGGCCAGGCTAAAGAACGCCTCTACCTTGGACTGACCAGGCTAAAGAATGCCTCTACCTTGGACTGACCAGGCTAAAGAACGCCTCTACCATGGACTGACCAGGCTAAAGAATGCCAATACCTTGGAATGACCAGGCTAAAGAACGCCTCTACCATGGACTGACCAGGCTAAATAATGCCTCTACCTTGGACTGACCAGGCTAAAGAACGCCTCTACCATGGACTGACCAGGCTAAAGAATGCCAATACCTTGGACTGACCAGGCTAAAGAACGCCTCTATCTTGGACTGACCAGGCTAAAGAAAGCCTCTACCATGGACTGACCAGGCTAAAGAACGCCTCTACCTTGGATTGACCAGGCTAAATAACGCTAATTCCTTGGACTAACCAGGCTAAAGAACGCCTCTACCTTGGACTGACCAGGCTAAAGAACGCCTCTACCTTGGACTGACCAGGCTAAAGAACGCCTCTACCTTGGACTGACCAGGCTAAAAAACGCCTCTACCTTGGACTGACCAGGCTAAAGAACGCCTCTACCATGGACTGACCAGGCAAAAGAACGCCAATACCTTGGACTGACCAGGCTAAAAACGCCTCTACCTTGGACTGACCAGGCTAAAGAACGCCTCTACCATGGACTGACCAGGCTAAAGAACGCCTCTACCTTGGACTGACCAGGCTCAAGAACGCCAATACTTTGGACTGACCAGGCTAAAGAACGCCAATACCATCGACTGACCAGGCTAAAAAACGCCACTACCTTGGACTGACCAGGCTAAAGAACGCCTCTACCTTGGACTGACCAGGCTAAAGAATGCCAATACCTTGGACTGACCAGGCTAAAGAACGCCTCTACCTTGGACTGACCAGGCTAAAGAACGCCTCTACCATGGACTGACCAGGCTAAATCGCCTCTACCTTGGACTGACCAGTCTAAATAACGCCTCTACCATGGACTGACCAGGCTAAAGAACGCCTCTACCTTGGACTGACCAGGCTAAAGAACGCCAATACCTTGGACTGACCAGGCTAAAGAACGCAAATACCATCGACTGACCAGGCTAAAGAACGCCTCTACCTTGGACTGACCAGGCTAAAGAACGACTCTACCATGGACTGACCAGGTTAAAGAACGCCAATACCTTGGACTGACCAGGCTAAAAACGCCTCTACCTTGGACTGACCAGGCTAAAAAACGCCTCTAGCATGGAATGACCAGGCTAAAGAACGCCTCTACCTTGGACTGACCATGCTAAAGAACGCCAATACCTTGAACTGACCAGGCTAAAGAACGCCTCTACCTTGGACTGACCAGGCTAAAGAACGCCTCTACCTTGGACTGACCAGGCTAAATAACGCCTCTACCATGGACTGACCAGGCTAAAGATCGCCTCTACCTTGGACTGACCAGGCTAAAGAATGCCAATACCTTGGACTAACCAGGCTAAAGAACGCCTCTACCATGGACTGACCAGGCTAAAGAACGCCTCTACCTTGGACTGACCAGGCTAAATAACGCCTCTACCATGGACTGACCAGGCTAAAGAACGCCTCTACCTTGGACTGACCAGGCTAAAGAACGCCAATACTTGGACTGACCAGGCTAAAGAACGCAAATACCATCGACTGACCAGGCTAAAGAACGCCCTCTACCTTGGACTGACCAGGCTAAAGAACGACTCTACCATGGACTGACCAGGCTAAAGAACGCCAATGCCTTGGACTGACCAGGCTAAAAAACGCCTCTACCTTGGACTGACTAGGCTAAAAAACGCCTCTACCATGGACTGACAGTCTAAAGAACGCCTCTACCTTGGACTGACCATGCTAAAGAACGCCAATACCTTGAACTGACCAGGCTAAAGAACGCCTCTACCTTGGACTGACCAGGCTAAAGAACGCCTCTACCATGGACTGACCAGGCTAAAGAACGCCTCTACCTTGGACTGACCAGGCTAAAGAACGCCTCTACCTTGGACTGACCAGGATAAAGAACGCCAATACCTTGGACTGACCAGGCTAAAGAACGCCAATACATTGGGACTGACCAGGCTAAAGAACGCCTCTACCTTGGACTGACCAGGCTAAAGAACGCCGATACATTGGACTGACCAGGCTAAAGAACGCCTCTACCTTGGACTGACTAGGCCAAAGAACGCCAATACCTTGGATTGACCAGGTTAAAGAACACCATACCTTGGACTGGCATGGCTATTGAACCCCCTACCTTGGTCTGACCACTTGAGACGCCTCCATTGAAGAGGGTGAATCCCACGCCACGCCTCTTCCAGTTGAAAAAGATGAGGAGAAATAACCTCAGAGAGACATGTCCCTCATCACTAGTCTTTTCAAACTTAAATATCTGTTCTTAAAATGTAGATTTAACAATAAATATTAAATGGTCTATATATCTTGTAGCTATCTTATTTAAGAACATAACATTTGTTGGTGCTAGATAGCAATATTATAGCGGTCTGGTTTATTAAACCTTCGAGAGAAGGGGTTTACTACTGATGAGCCAGGCTGCCTAATATTTTTCACCGAAGTATAATTTTTTTTTTAATAGTTTGTGATAAAAATATCTTCAAACTCTTATTTGTATTAGGCCCATATATGTTAAAGATATAATTATTCTACGAATTTTATTTTTTATCTTACTCAAATTTCTTCATTCACTAAATGCAGGGTGCCAATTGAGAGGGTCTGTCTCATCAGTAGTGAGCCCATAATCGGTTTAAATAGTCCAATCTACCAGACCACTTCAACAATTTCCATGTTTATTCTGTTTGTATAATTGGCATTTGTTTTTGTCATGAGTAACTATTCGAATAAACTTATTATTGGAGACACGTTGTGGGGTTATCAATACTACATGTCAATTTTCTTTATTTATAAAGTCCACGCCTCTCTTTCAGAGAGAGATGTCCCTCATCAGATGCCCCTCAATCTTGACCACATGTTCTTTAAAATGTTGATTTAAGAATAAACATTTTGTGGTTTATATATAAATCTTGTATTTAAAAACATAACATAAATGGGGGTTAGTACTTGATATATAAAAGCTAATGCACTATAAGAGCAATCTAGTTTATTAAACTGCCAAAACCACTGAAGAGGTGTTCACTTCTGATGAACCAGGATCCTCTAATGTTTCCCATCGTAGAAAGGGAAGTAGAAACTTGTTTAATTAATAATAGTCCAAGATAAAATAGTTTTAAATACTCTTGTATTGCCCATATGTTAAATATGTAATTACTTTGAGTATTTTTCTTTTATATTATACAAATTTCTCTAATCACTAATTGAAGGTGAAAATTGAGAGATCTGGTGAGCACAACCATCTGTTTCAACAGTCCATTCTACAAAACCACTTCAACAATTGTCATGTTTATTCTCTTTGTATAGTTAGCAATTGTTGGTGTCATGGGAAAACTATGGGAATACACTCATTTTTATAAGAAACTAGCGGATGTACCCGGCTTCGCCCGGGTTTTACCCGAGTGAAGGTTTGTCTAACGAATCTCTCGATAAAGTGAACCTTTTTTTCCCGGTCCCTTGAAAAATACTCGATAAGTTGAATAAAATCAATATTAATTGGTTCCCTCGGTAATTGGAAGTTAAAGGAATAGTATCTTGCCTCGGAATTGTATCATTATTCTTGCATGGATGTACCCGGCTTCGCCCGGGTTTTACCCGAGTAAAGGTTTGTCTAACGAATCTCTCGATAAAGTGAACATTTTTTCCCGGTCCCTTTAAAAATACTTGTGGTGTGTCGATTTATTAGTCAAGCGATGGCCCAGAAAGTATTTCAAAGTTAGTGTTTTATTGGTATTACTTATTAGCTACATTTTTAGAGGAAGACGAAAGAACAACACCCTAGAATGTCTATTCTGGTTCTCATTCACTTCCGCTGATCCGCCGCGCCGCACAGCGGTGGTCATCTCCTATTTCATGTCCCCCGCTTGTATGTTTGCTGACGGCGTGGTCCGTCATCCCAGCAGGCAGGAAGGAAGTCTCTCGGCCCCCACAGTACCCCCCTTCCAGTGGCGAAGTCACGATTCGGTGCACAAAGTGGTTAATTACAATATATATACATCATCAATGTAGGCAAGAAAAAAAGGAGAAATATAGTCTATTGCTCCTTGAATCTCACGGGTTTCTTGATTATTCTCCCCGATCTTGTCCTAGTCAGGTCTGGTGCTGATCCTGTTCCTTGGAATTCTGTGTACTTCTCCACATCTGGTGGGTCAGGATTCTGTTGGGACGATGTAGAAGGCAGCGCTCCCGACACGATCGTTCTGTTGCAGTAGGGTGTTCTGAAGTTATATTGTCCGAATCTGCCAGTAAGTAAGCAGGTCGTAATCGGTCAATCGATATGGTCACATTTCTTCCTTTCACTTTGAGTGTGAAGTACTTGTCTGTTCTATCAAGGACTGGAAATGGTCCCTCATATGGTGGTTCAAGAGGTTTTTTCACTCGATCTGTCCTGATAAATACATGTGAACATGTTTTCAGATCTTTATGGACAAATACTTTAGTCTTCGAATGATGTTTTTCATTCAAGGATTTGAGCAATTCCATTTGCTTTTGAAGCTGTTGAAACAAATTTTTCAGCATGCAGGTGATGTTTAGAATCATCAAAGAATTCGCCAGGCAGTCTGATGGTTTTGCCATATACCATCTGAGACAAAGAATGGTTGTTATCTTTGTTGATAGCAACACAGCACGAAAGCCTAGGAGAACTGTTGGCAGCGTTTCTGTCCACTTAATATCATTGTGGGCACGAATGGCAGTTTTGATGGTTCTATGAAGCCTTTCAATCTTCCCGTTACACTGAGGGTGGTACGCCGTGGAATGGCGAAGCTTGATACCACACAGCGTTGTTAAATCTTTGAAAAGTTGAGAAGTAAACTGCTTTCTTGATCTGATATCACTGTATGCGGTGCTCCAAATCTAACAATCCAGTTTTCGTAGAACGCTCTCGCTACCGTTTCAGACTTCATATCTGGTAGCGGAACAATTTTCATTCAGCTGGTGTACCTGTCGATGCAGGTCAGACAGTATATGTTACCATTCGATGGAGGTAAAGGACCAATTAGATCTATGTGGATAACACTAAATCTTTCATCCACTTCTTGATATTTGCCTATTTCTGATTTCGTGTGTATCGACACCTTGCACTTTTGGCAGTTGACACAAGCTTGAGCCCATTTCCTAATGTCTTTATTCATATTAGGCCATATAAATCTTGATGTTAATTGTTTAGTAGTGGCTTTGATGCCCGGACGTGATTGAAAAGAAAAAGCATACGAAGATTTCAAGAGACAAAGAAATACAAAAATTGATTCAAGCTTGAAAAGAAGCATCATCCAAGATATCGGGATATCATCTCAAGACTAAGTTTTTATATTATCTTCTTTATTATTTTTTCTCAATATTTTTATTTTTAACTTTATCTCTAAACTGTTGTGTCGAATTTAAATTTACGTAAAATGGAAACAGAAAATAAGCCTAGCGATACCTCAGAAATATGCAAAGTTAGTGTTAAAATACCGCCTTTCTGGGTTGAAAAACCTGAAATATGGTTCTTCCAGGTAGAAGCACAGTTCAAAATAGGTGGAATTATTCAGGAAGACACTAAATTATTTATTTGATCTCCCAATTAGAACCTAAATATATAGAAAACATTTGGGACATAATTAATAGCAAAAGCGACAACAAGTACTCTGAATGTAAATCACGTCCGGCTCACCAATGTAATGTGTCGATTTATTAGTCCAGCGATGACCCAGAAAGTATTTCAAAGTTAGTGTTTTATTGATATTACTTATTGGCTACATTTTTAGAGGAAGACCTAGAAAGACAACCTCTAGAATGTTTATTCTGGTTCTCATTCACTTCCGCTGATCCGCCGCGCTGCACAGCGGTGGTCATCTCCTATTTCATGTCCCCCGCTTGTATGTTTGCTGACGGCTTGGTCCGTCATCCCAGCAGGCAGGAAGGAAGTCTCTCGGCCCCCACATACTCGATAAGTTGAATAAAATCAATATTAATTGGTTCCCTCGGTAATTGGAAGTTAAAGGAATAGTATCTTGCCTTGGAATTGTATCATTATTCTTGTCTCAAATAAATTGCCGTGTCATCCTGAATATTGTCTTTCCTAATTTTCTACATTACAAAATCATCGTATCATTCCTCTCCTATGGAGTTAAATGCTCACGGTGCCAGAGGCAGGAACACCGTAGAGTCAACTGTCCCCTGAAGACGCCTGCAGAAGTCTCCGGGCAAGCGCCCTCCAACGTAGCCCCACCTGTCACTGCGCCCACTGGACAGTCAACCCCGCCTCTCCTGCGTCTTCAACTGTGGCTACTGCTCCTGCGGTAACCTCAGGCACTATTGCATCTACTCCATCTCCTGCGGTTGCACAAAAGTCAGCCCCTCAGCACGATAAAACTAAATTCGTGCAAATTGAGGCAATCTCAGGGAAAGAAGATGAGACCCAGGTCTCTATACCCTCTAGAGCCGGACCCAAAACTCGGCAGCAACTAAAGGAGCTGCTCGAAAGCATCCCCAACTCCCCCCTTGAAGAAGCAGAACATCTTGGTCTGGATAAGGGTGAAATCATGGACGCCCTCGTCTCAGCCCCTGGCCTACATAACCTCCTTGAGAAGATGGGCTCCACAATGTTTCCCAAAAGCTGCTGGATTGCCTACCCGCCACCCAGACAGCTCTCTATAATCACCTCCTGGCCGTTCGGGCCCAGACGAAGAGCTCCCAATGAGCTTCCGTCTTGCTTCCATCAACGTCCGCGGGCTCGCCGCTCGCGAGAGGAGCATTGAGCTCTGCCACTTCCTGAGACAACATCGCATAGACGTCGCCTTTGTCCAGGAGACCAACACCTTGTCCCTGGACACTATTCAAGATCTCTGCCTAGGCTACCTCGCCGCAGTCGTGCCTCCTACAGCCATCAGGGGTTCGGGCCTCGCCTGCATCTTCGCCCTAGGGGTCGCAGTCCTGGGGCAGCGCATCCTGTGGCCCGGCCACATCTCCATCGTCTCCCTCGACGTCCACGACCAGGAAGTGAGCATTATCAACTGCCACCTTTCTCATATTCCTCGCGAGCGGCACCAGCATCTGCAGATCATCGCAGCCACCGCGGTCCAGGAGAACTCGTGGGTGTTGGGCGACCTCAACATCAACGAGGAAAGCACGAACGACACAGCATCCGGCTCGGTGGAGGCCCTCTCCGAGCTACTGGATCAGACAGCCCTCGTCGATGTGGCCACCCTCTTCGACGCCCCTCACATTCCAACCAGAGTGGCCAGCTACGGGAGCCGTGTTGACGCCTCTCGTCTGGACAGGAACCTTCTCCCTTCGAGATTCGCGGATCGTGTCGCCCAGTACAGTACCATCCACTACAGGCTATCGGACCATCGAGCTGTCCTTCTTCAGCCCGGAGTGCCTCCTTCACCGCGACAACCCTGCGTGGCTGCAATGCTACGCTCGGGGCTCGTTGTCGAACATCTGGCAACGATCATCGAAAGAACCTCAACAGCAATCGCGGTTATGACCGGCGAAGATCTGTGGAGAAGCTGGTCTTCAATCAAGGCTGAGCTGCTGGCAGAGGTGAGATCCCTCAACGTTCCTCGCGTCGCTGACGACGACCACATCGTCCGGGCCAGGCGATTCCTGCAGGCCAGGCTCGAAACTGCGTCGACGGAAGCGGACTATCCATCACTGCCCAACCTTGGGCGCACGCTTCGTGTGTGCCAGCCTGCAAGGACGAACTTCCGCGATGAAGAAGGAAACATCATCGAGGGCACGGAGTTACGACGCAAGGTCTACTCTATCCTACAACGCCGCTACAGAATTCATCCAGGGGACAACGACCCCCCTCATCCTCGAAGATGACGATCCCTGCTCCGCTCCGAGATCTCCGCGACAGAGATCGCCACCGCCATCCGCCGCCTGCCGCTCGGAAGGGCCCCCGGATGGGACGACTTGCCCTGCGAGTTCTACATGGCCTACGAGGACTTCTTCGTCAACGCTCTCAAGCGCGTCTACGAGGCCTCCCAATTCGGCGGGGTTTTGGCTACATCGACGCGGCGCAGCACCATCTGCCTGGTCCCCAAGTCTCACGGCGGCCCTGGACTTTGCGGCTACAGGCCTATCTCGCTCCCCACGGCGGACTACCGGATCCTGGGCAATATCCTCCTCCGGCGTCTGCGGCCCCATCTTCCGGTTCTGGTACCTCAGTGCCAGACCTACGCCGTTCCCGGTAGATCCCCTTCTTGGAACATCGCGCGTGTGTGCGACGAGGTCGACGCGGCTGTGAGGACCGGTTCGCCGCTGGCCGTCATTTCCACCGACCTCGAGTCTGCCTTCGACACCCTAGACCGCGGCTTCTTGGTGTCCCTGATGGTCTCGCTGCGGCTGCCACAGGTCTTCATCGGGTGGTTTCTCCTCCTCTATGCCGGAGCGGACGCGACAGTCCGAGCCGGAGGCCTCCACACCAAACCCTTCCAACTTCTGAACGGTGTGAGACAGAGCTGCGCCATCAGCGCCGCAATGTTCAGCCTCACCACAAGCCCTCTCCTACGTCGCCTTGAGCAAGCGCTCGGCCCCGGTAATGTCCTCGCCTACGCCGACGACATCGTCCTGCTCATCCGCAGTGAGGAACAGTTCGGCATGGTGACCTCCATCTTCGAGAACTTCCGGCGCGCCTCCGGCATAAAGGGAAATTTCACCAAGAGCAAAGGTCTATGGTGCGGCGCCTGGCGTGCCCGCAACGACGCTCCAATCGGCATCTCCTGGTCGTCAGTCGAACTTAAGGTGCTGGGCTGCAATGTGACGCCAGGAAATCAAAACTCAGCCCAAGAAAGACATATCCTGGTCCTGCTCGAAGCTGCTATAACGAGGTGGTCTCCCTACACCCGCGGCCTCTCTCTCGTCGGCCGGGCAAGAGCCGCCAACTCCTTGGTGCTCTCCTCGGTGGTCCATCACATCCACGGCTACCTGCCTACCGACCGTACTATCCACAAGATCCAGGCACGTCTTGCGCGGTTCATCTGGGGGCCGGAGCGCACCGCCTGGTTTCCTGGTAGCGTCCTGGCGAGACCTGTCTCTCTTGGAGGATTCGGCCTCATCAACATCGAGACCCAGTTGCGGCTGTCGTGCTTCAAGGGCGTGCAGGCCGCTTTGCGCGGAAGCCGTAATGCCTACTCTTGGCTGGTCGAGAGCGATGCGTGGCTATATCCACCTCCATCCGGGTCCTGGCTCTCGCCACGGCGTCTCCGGCTTCTTAAGATCTGGGAGGCGGTCGCTGACATCTTCACGCTAGACCACTCTGTGCTTACACCACATCAACTCCTGAACCTCCCCATCATAGGTGGCTGCCGCCTTCTCCGGCCATCCGACCTTCTCGCTCCTACCCGGTGGGTCAGTGCCTGCATTGGGGACTTCGCTGGCCCTGCCCCTCCCTTCACTCGGCCTACGCGCTGCGCCCTGGCTGACGCCGCGTTGCTGACCAGCTTCTGCCGTCGCCTCATCGACGAAAATCTACGCGGGGCCTACCGAGTAAACACCATCGGCCAGGCCGTAGTGCTGCATGGGACGAATACGCCGTTCTTGTGAGTCATCACCCGAACTGCCCGTCGCATCTTAGAGCGCCCACGCCTGACTGCCCTGCCCATCATCCAGTTCGCTAGAAGGTGGGAGGAAAATAAAAACCTTCCCATCAACATCGGCTGGTCGTCGCTCGGGCGCTGCGCCTTCTCCGGGCACAACGCGGACGTGGCAGTGAGGCTAGCTCTGCACGCCCTGCCCCATCCAGCATCGGCACAACAGTCTTGCATCGCCTGTGGGTCAGGCGACCTGTCGCTGGTTCACAGGTACTGGTCCTGCCGCTGCATCAGGCCTCTCATCCGGGAGGCACTTACCATCATCGAGCGGCCCCCTGACCTGCAGGGCTGGGTCTTCGGGCATGGCCTAGACGATGACGTCCTGGCCATCTTGGCGTCTACCAAGACGCGCATCTATAGGTACTTCCTCGGCGCGGAACTGAGGAGTGTACAAGAAGACCCCCTCCTTGTCTGGAGGAGGACTCTCTCAAGGTGAGGAAGCCTTCCTTGCTGAAGACATTTGTATATATATTCCCCTACACTTTATATGCCCTTTTACTCTTTTATTTTTTCTCCTTTGTTAAATTTGATTAAAAGAATCAATAAAATTGTTTAAATTGTCAATTGTCATGATAATATTTAGAGCAGATTGTTGAATTATAACAGATAAATTAGATAATTTAGGCAAAATAATTTAGAATTTTTAGGCGAAAAGTTATTTCAAAAATGTTATTTGCTAGAAACCTTCCCAGTACTATACTAAATAACTTCCCAAAGTTTCATGGCGTTCCAATGAGTGGTTTGGTCAGGCATAAAGGACAGACAGACACACATACATTCATTTTTATATATATACTAGCAGATGTACCCGGCTTCGCCCAGGTTTTACCCGAGTAAAGGTTTGTCTAACGAACATTTGTTAAAACAATTCTCTATAAACTTATTTTAAAAAAATAATACATATATTTTGATAATTTAAAACTCGTAAATTTAAATATCTCGATAAAGTGAACATTTTTTCCCGGTCCCTGTGTGCCGTGTCATCCTGAATTTTGTCTTTCCTAATTTTCTACATTACAAAATCATCGTTTTATCTAGTGAACATTTTTCCCGGTCCCTTGAAAAATACTCAATAAGTTGAATAAAATCAATATATTAATTGGTTCCTCGGTAATTGGAAGTTAAAGTAATAGTATCTTTGCCTTGGAATTGTATCATTATTCTTGTCTCAAATAAATTGCCGTGTCATCCTGAGATAATCTTACTTTTGATAAATAAACTTTAAGATAATAAACTTAGTGATAATAAAACTATAGATAAAAAAACGTGTTATCATCGTCGCAATGGGGGCGCAGCTTTCGAGTTAAATCTACAAATCTGCAAATAACTCTAAGGATATTCAAGATATTCGAGAAATTATTTTTCAAAAACCTTCACGGGGATATACCTAATAATATCCCAAAATTTCAAGGCGATTGGATGTATGGTTTTTGAATCTAGAGTACAGACAGACAGACATTCAATTTTATATATATAGAGATAGATAGATTTAAACTATTTTTGACAGCGTAGGATTATTTTAAAAAATAAATCCATTTTACTACTGACCTTACTGCAATGATAAAATAATGGAGGCCCTGACTCATCAGTGGTGAACCCTCCTAGTGGTTTTGCTAGTTTAATCTACCACACCGCTGTAATGAGCAAGGCTCTCCCATTATTTGATCATTGCAGTAAGGGCAGTAGAAAATTGATTTATTAAAAAGAATCATACTGGTTGAAAATAGTTCAAATTTCTAATAAAAGATGGCGAGTTAGTGCATCGTGTTAAAATCCTAATCAGATCAAATTGGAAAACATTTGTCCATATGGTCAGCATAAGTCAAAATTGGCTTAATCGATTAACGACAATAAATAAATAAATACACTGAAGGGGACTTGCCCCCAATCTCTGTCATTGTTTTGTAATGTCCTGTCTTTCAAAACGATGACAGAGAGAGAGAGATTGAAACTACTTTTATTATATCGTTCATATATTATTATATAAGGTTAAATAGAAGCATAGGGCGGCTCTCCCGTCAAAATAAACGTCAAAAACTGACGCCATCAAAATCTGACGAGGGTCATTAGCCCGAAACCATGGTCTCTAGGTGGACGCTTCTCAGTTTGCCAAAGCTGGTGTTGTAACTTTGTCACCGACCCGAGGCCGCTAATTGCGGCGACGGTCAATAGATGGCGCCAGTTTTTGACGTTTATTTTGACGGGAGAGGCGCCCTATGCTTCTATGGAACAATTTCCTCCTGGCAAATTTTCCATCTATAAGGTTAAATATAAAATAAATGAATAAATATATACAAGTCGTCATTGTTGGTGCCCACCGCGGGAAAGACTCCGCCACCGATGGACTGCGAGAGTTCTTTCCCACAGAGTGGGCAGTCGATGTTATGGCTGGTGTTAACCACCTCAAGACCAAGATGGTACTTGTAGATGTTAGCCTTCGCGAGAGAGAAAGAGAGACTGATGAGAATTTCTTCTAGAGAGAGAGAGAAAATATGGTATTACAGGCTACTAACCAAAACAGATGACTCGAAAATCATACATTTTGGTTAATAGCCAGTAAAACCATATTCTCTTTCTGTTTTTGTCTTGAAAGACAAGACATTACAATGTTTTTTTCTTGAAAAGTGGATGGTAGCCTAGAAAAATCCTATTCAGATCAAATTGGAAAACATTTGTCCATATGTGGTCACCATAATTCAAACTTGACTTAATGGACTAACAAAAACATATAAATGATAAGGCACAATTTGGATTATAGATTATAAACATAAGGTAATAAGACCAAATTCAAATAAATAGTGTGTGCTGTTTAGGTAACAGCGTTGTTACCATCTTCAGACAAAAGTACTGAGGATTCAAGGATTCAGTACTTTTGTCTGTAGATGGTAACAACACTGTTACCGAGACATCACACACTATTTATTTATTTGGATTTGGTCTTATTACCTTGTGTTTAACAACATATAAATAAATACACTGAAGGGGACTTGTCCCAATCTCTGTTATTGTTTTATAGAACAATTATAAGATCCTATGGTCACAAGTCACATGTCAAGAAAGGAATGTTTCCAATGTGACTAATGAAGTCTGGTGGATAGTTCAAAGTATCACCAAAAGAGAAATCTCTCCTGTTGAAAATGCAATAAAACAACACACTTTGGTTCCTCACTCCAGCACAGAATGATATGGTGATGATAACAAATGAGCCACAACATCTGTTTTGGTAAATTATGACAAAAATACTCCATATACAGTTGAGAACCTCCCTGTAAAGGATAACACCTAATTGCAGAGCCAAACTGTCCTTTAGAGAGAGGTGTCCTCTTACTGAAGAGTTACTAAATAGTAAAAATGGTCATTTTGCAAATGAAAACTGTCCTTTATAGAGAGGTGTCTTTTAGCAGGAGTGTCCTCTCATGGAGGTTCTACTGTACCATATATAACTGTAAACATGATTAACTAAAATATTGTGTTTAAAGCATTTTTAATGGGAAAGGTTTAACGGTGAGTGGGAATGGCACCCATTTTCCAAGGTGACATCTGAGGCTCTTTATTGGACACGACAACAACAATAGTAGAGATGCCTCTTTTGGCATACCATCCTCCTGCAACCTTATGTTGAATTCGAAGAAAGAGAAACAAAATCCAATAACTTCAATTGATATTGACAGAACATTATAGACCTGTATCCTTGCTTAAAACATTGTTTCAACAAACATCAGATCTCAGTGTGTAGATAGAATAAATAAAGACAAATACAAACAACTAATTATATTTTATTTGAGGGGTAAAAATTTATCCAAAATTTTAAAACTACAAAAACATCCAATATAACAATTTCACTAGGCATGAGACTAGATAGCAATTTGGAATGCTACATATTTAACAACAACAATGGTGATTGGTCCTTTTAAATAGAAACTCTGGCATTTGGCACTCATTGAGGGTAAAACACACTTTACAAGATATGGGAGGTACAATTTGTTTCTGTTTCTTATTCCCTTGTGTAAAGATTACAGGAATTCCATGAAAACAAGGTAATAAGACCAAATCCAAATAAATAAATAGTGTGTGACGTTTCGGTAACAGCCTTGTTACCATCTTCAGACAAAAGTACTGACAAGTCTGAAGATGGTAACAATGCTGTTACTGAAACGTCACACACTATTTATTTATTTGGATTTGGTCTTATTACCTTGTGTTTATAATCTATAATCTAAATTGTTCCTTATCACGAATTCCATGAGATCAGGCTCGAGGAATGAGGTGTAGCTTTCATTGATCATGGCACCATGATCCAGGTACAATTTGGTGAAAGTCTGCTTTGCCTTTTAGGAAAAATTTGGATTATAGATAAGAATCCCAAAATAACAATAAGAAAATTAGAACTGATGTTTCAATAATGACACTGTCACCATCATCAGACAAAAGTACTGAATGAGAACAATTAAAAGGTAACAAGACCAAATAAAAATTATTGAAATATTTGTGAGGTTTCGGTAACGGCATTTTTACCACGTCACAAACAACTCAATAATTTTGATATTTTGTCTTATTACCTTTTGATATTCTAATCTATAAACCAAATTATCATTACTAAATGAGAAAAATAGACATAACATAAACTCATGGACAAAACTTAAGAAAGTGGAAAGTTTTTGATGCCACCATTTGTCTATTATTTTAAGGTGAAAGAATAAGCTACCCACCTTTCTCAATGTTTTCCATGTAACAGTGTCATCGTGAGAAAGTTAGGTAACCTGTTCATTCAAATGTAGGTGTTCTTTATTCAAAATTCGATTTTCACTCTGAGAAATATTTTGACTTTTAGACTATATTGACAATGAATAATGCCACATTTTCCGGTTTAAACAACACCATAATAAAAAAAATATATGTATATATATATACAGTTAAACCTGTCTATAGCGCCCCCTCTTGGGACTCACCAAAATAGGGTGTTATAGAGAGGGGGTGCTATAGACAGGTCACTTTTAATGTAAATCGCATCGTAATGCGTATTTAAATCGGGTGCTATAGAGAGGGAGGTGCTATTTAGAGGGGGGCGCTATAGACAGGTTTAACTGTATATAAACTTTAAATAAAAACAATGCTAATTTAAAAATAAATATAGAAAAAATCTAATTACTAATCAAATAATTAACTTCTCTTAATTTTCCTCGAGTAAAAAATGATTTTGGCACTTAGTTGGTTGATCTTACATTTAAGTTTTTGGTATCATTCTTGGTTAGGCTAGAAAACACAGAATAACGCCAAAATATACCGATGTTTTGTAGAATAAATACCTTAAAATCTAAAGAGTTATTGATTCAATAAAAACAAATTAGAACAAAATGGTTGATGAAGTTTTGGCATTTAAACTTACTGATAATAACTCCATTAATAAACTATGGAGAAAATGTGACAAAAATGGGAACATTTATTATAGAAAGCTGTTTCTATTTGCATTAATGCTAACATTCAACTTGGTCCACATTTTTATAATTTATTCATAATTTTTACCAGATTCTTTTTATTTTTATTTATGCTTATGAGGTGATACAGCAGCGTATTTACAATTAGAGAGGAGACAAAATGAATTAAATCTAGAAAAAAGAAGTGAGGACATATCGGTCATTAAAATTTGAGAGGCATGTCCAGTAGCTGCTGTATTGTCCGTGAGGTCAGACGTACGGACCTCTGTGGTGTTGATCTCTTGGCTAACGACTTGGAACGACCAGATTCTTGTAAATGTTTGATGTTTGTAGAGTGTCACAAAATTTGGTAAAATCACAACTTTTTAAACTTAATACTGCCCTCCCCCCATATAAAAACTTTCTTATTTATCTAAATGTAACAAGAACAATAAAGGAATTAGTGATAACAACAACAACAAAGTAACATGTCACCATTCAATGTACAAATTCTCATAGAGGTAGTTGATTAGCTGCTGTGTGTGAGATTTGATAAATGGACTGTCAACTTTGTGGATTCCACCTTAAAAACCAAATCATCCATATATAAAATAAATAATACCCAAAATTATTCTTTGTAATACTAATTAGACTAAAATTACCCGCTTAAACTTATTTTTAAAAACTAACAATTTAACGAATGAAAACATGTGAATGTTTCTTTTCACAAATAAATCAAACTTCTACTAAGATAAAAGAAAATAAGACCTAATCCAAATAAGTTATTAGTGTGTGACGTTTCGGCAAAAACGTTGTCACCATCATCAGACAAAAGAATTTTTTTTTAAATTGATTTTTTTTTGTCTGATGATGGTGACAACGTTGTTGCCAAAATGTCACACACTAATAAATTATTTGGATTAGGTCTTATTTTCTTTTATTATAATCTATAATCCAAATTGTGCTTTATTATCAAACTTCTACTGTCCTTACTGTGATGAAAAAATATATTGGGAGGGCTTGGCTCATCAGTAACTTGTCCTTATTATTTGCGGAAGAGCATAGCTCGATGCAAATATTTATATGTAACTCTACTGTCCTAAAAGCTTATGTCCATAGTTTGCTTGAATCCCATTTCTAAGATTCCACCCTTCAGTGCAGCATATATAAGCAGAATGATCCAATACAGTATTAGAGCTCTAAGAAGCGGTCTGGTAGATTAAATTGGTGAAACTGCTAGGAGGGTTTACCAGCCAAGCCCTCCCAATATATTTTTAATCACAGTAAAGACAGTAGAAGTTTGATTTATTTGTGAAAAGAAACATTCATGTCTTAATGTCTTCATTCCTTCAATATAGATAACGCATTATTGCTTTGTATTAAAAGCTACACAATAAGAGTAAAAATAAAAATAAAAAGGAATGTTATGGCACTGCGCTGTGAGGTTACGTTACTTCTTAAGATAATACTTGGTGGGGACAAATGGCATCTTGGCTACTTGAGCTGGGAAGGTTTTGTTCCTCAGGACATAGAGCAGTCCTGTGCCAACCTTGGCCGTGTCACGGGGGACGTAGGCCATGGCGATGTTGGTCTTGAGCTCTGGGGAGGGACATCCACTGGTGACAGAGCCTAGAGACTGTCCTGCTTCTGTCTGTAGCTGGGTCCCCTCTGTCACAGCAGGATACATTCAGAGAAGTAGCGTCATATTTTGCTACAAGTATAAATTTATGGTAAGGCACAATTTGGATTATAGATTATAAACAAGGTAATAAGACCAAATCTAAATAAATAATAGTGTGTGACGTTTCAGTAACAGCATTGTTAACCATCATCAGACAACGTACTGAATGAAAAAATATATCACAGCATGTTTTTAAATAGTTACTGTTATCAAGTGTGTAAACAAGATAGCAAATAAGAAGAAAATAGTTTTCTAATAAAAATTCCAAGAAAAAGAATCTAGAAAAAATCTAGGAAATTTTCTAGGAAAATCTGGTATCTTGTTAACACGCTTGATAACGTTACTATTTAAAACATGCTGTGTGGTAAATTTTCTCATTCAGTACTATTATCTGAAGATGATAACAACGCTGTTACCGAAACATCGCACACTATTTATATATTTAGATTTGGTTTTATTACCTTAAGTTGTGTATTTATTTATTTAAAGTATTCCACCACACAGAGTACCACTCACCTCGAGGTACAGCACCTGTTGACTTAAGTCCAACTCTCCGCTTCTCCGGCTTGTTCTTCAGCTGAGCCAGAATGACGTCGGCTCCTGGGAAGTTGGCTTCAGTCCTGCGTCGTTTTCCTGAGCCACACAGGAATGACAGAGGGTTAGAGCTCACACCAACAGTGGAATCTAATTCTAACAACTTGGTTATAACATGATAACACTTAAGTCCCATGATAAGGCACAATTTGGGTTATAGATTATAAACACAAGGTAATAAGACCAAATCCAAATAAATAAATAGTGTGTGACGTTTCAGTAACAGCGTTGTTACCATCTTCAGACAAAAGTGCCGAATGAGAAAAAATAACACAGCATGTTTTCTTGTTTACACACTTGATAACAGTAACTATTTAAAACATGCTGTGATATTTTTTTTCTCATTCAGCACTTTTGTCTGAAGATGGTAACAATGCTGTTACTGAAACATCACACACTATTTATTTGGATTTGGTCTTATTACCTTGTGACTAAAGAGTCCCATATTTCATGTTCTAATTATTTTAACACAACATGGTTCTATAACAACTGGTTCCCTCCAATTAACGATGTCATTGTGAGGTTCAACTGTATATGGATAGTCTACTGTATATACACTCATGGACAAAATACATTGTTATACCTTCAAAAAAGTTGGTGTTCAGAAACTGAAATATTGGTAAAAAAAATTATTTTGATCCAATATACCTATATATGACTTTTTAATTAAATGTCGGTGTGTATCAAATATCTTTCAGAGTTATTGTCCCAATATACATGCTAAAATGTACAACTTCCTTAAGTTTTGTCCATGAGTGTAGTTCACACCGACACATATTTAGATGGAATTGTAGTATCTAAGTACTGTAAGATGACTGTATCCCATGTGATAGGTTTACCTATGGTCCAGGCCAGAGAGGCCTCCACAGGAGTGGTATCCTCAGAGATGTCATGTCCATACAGACACAGTCCGGCTTCCAGTCTGAGAGAGTCCCGGGCTCCCAGTCCGGCCAGTTTAACATCCTCATGTTGGAGGAGGGTCTCCACAATGTGGCAGGCCTTGGAGGCTGGCACTGACAGCTGCAGCAAAGTATCACTCTGGAGGGGCACTGGGTACTAACATATACAACACTCTCTGTGATTGCTTCAGTTTCCAAACAATAAAATTGAAGGTTGAGTAATAAGGCACTATTTAGATAATAGATCAGAACTACAAGGTCTTCTTCTTCTTTCTTATCTCCACTCAATCATATTAGGATATCAAGTTGTGACCCTTGATGGTGTCTGTTTGACAACCATCATGACTGGGTGAAGTAGAATGCGTCTGCCTTTGTCATTAAGACTGGGAGCACTACTCAGTAGCAGGCCGACTAAGCTCCAAAAGAAATGGCCGCCTCTGACATGAGGAACAGACGCCATGTACAGCCACTCCTAACATGGAGTACAAACGCTACTCATCCTGTATCCCTGGATTAGGAGCCCTTACAGGGTACTATCAGCCGGGCCAGCTGAGCCCAGTTTTTTTAGTGAGCTTGTTACTGCTCCCTCTTCTACAAGGTAATAGGACCAAATCAAAATAAATAAATAGTGAGTGACGTTTCTGTAACAGTTTTGTTACCTAATGATGGATTAAATAAAAACTGCTTCACTAGCTGTACCACCATTAACAAAATGGATCATAAAAGTGGCAAATCTCACCCACATGCACCATTATCAGACAATAGTACTGAATGAAGTTGACAAAGTAAATTCAGTACTTATATCTGATGATAGTAACAATGCAATTACCAAAACATCACACACTATTTATTTATTTTGATTTAGTAATATACAGTAGAACCTCTCTTTAGCAGACACCTCTTTACAAAGAACAGTTTGTACTTTTTAAGTATTTGTACTCTTTAAGCTCCAATGGCCCCTGATTCTTGCAAAGGTCCAACCCCACCAGCGAGTGCAAGTAACCAAACAATGCTCTGGACATTTGTAAGTGCAAAGTCGAACTGCTTTTCACATGTGTAGACATGTGGTGTACTTACAGTAAAAGCAAGTCGCCTACTTCTACCCACCATGATTATCATGGCCTGTACTACGTGTACTAGGGATAAGCAAAAAAAAAGGACAGTTTTCATTTGTAAAATTACCATTTTTACTATTTAGCAACTCTCTGGTAATAGGACACCTCTCCTTTAAGGACACTTTGGCTCTGCAATTACAGGGAGGTTCTATTGTATTACCTTGTGTTTTAAAAATGATATTATAAATATGAATATATGTATGTGAAATCTTGTTATAACAGCATTGCTAGACCGTGACGGCGGGCGGTTGGCTTCGGCAACACTGGAGCTGACGTCACGTCCTGTTGATGTAACCTGCAAGCGGCGTCGCCACGCTGACTTATTCTCTTTCTCCATGTTTACTATTTAATCTATATAAAATCCTTTTACCTTGTAGTTAATTAAATAATAATTAACGTTGAGCGCTGTGTGTAATCAAATTGTAATACAACAAGCATCCATTATAACACAGCAACTTGGTTATAAGATCTTAATTCTAAAGTTCCAAGTTTCATGTTCCAGTTATTTTAACTGTGGTTATACCAACCACATGGCTATACAGTATAATCTCCCACTAGAGACCACAACCTCATAGTTAAGCCTGTTCTTCTTGGAGGTGGTCTTTATCAGAGACTCTGTCATGAGGAGTCTTTTCTCCGAAACACAAACTCTGATAAAAGGTAAAAGATCAAATCCAAATAAATAAAGTATGTGACATTTTGGTAACAGAATTGTTACCATCATCAGACAAAAGTACTGAAGATGGTAACAACACTGTTACCAAAACATCACACACTATTTATTTATTTGGATTTGGTCTACCTTTTATTTCTAATCTATTATCCAAATTATACCTTATCAATTTAATGATAAAGCACAATTTGGATTATAGATTTTAGATACAAGAAAATAAGATCTAACCCAAAAATCCGGCTGTTAACGAGACGTCACACACAATTAAATTATTTGAATTAGGTCTTATTACCTTGTATCAATAAGATTGAAGGTTGAGTGATAAGGCACAATTTGGATTATATACAGAACTAAAAGGTAATAAGACCAAATCTAAATAAATAAATAGTGTGTGGCATTTTGGTCTTATTACCTTTTATTTCTAATATATAATCCAAATTGTACTTAATCTTCTTCTTCTTCTTTCTTATCTCAAAGCCATGATAATCATGGTGGGTAGTTAGCGACTGCTTTTATTGTAAGCGCACCACATGTCTATACATGTGAAAAGCAGTTCGACTTTGCACTTACAAATGTGCCAGAGCCCCATTTGGTTACTTACACTTGCTGGTGGGGTTGAACTTTGGCAAGAATCGGGGGCCATTGGAGCATTTTTTTTTTTTTTTAAACAGAAAAAAGTGTCCAATGCGGGAATCGAACCCAGGTCGTATTGGTCGAAAACCAAATGGTTTAACCAGCCTTCCACCGACCCCCCATTGTACTTTATCAATCTAAGAAATCAAGAGAAACCAGAATAGCCATGTTTTTAGGTATGGTCCTTCACTCTAACTATAGTCTTGTATGTTGTTGTAGCGAAGTTTGGCTAAACAGTAGAACCTCCATGAGAGGACACTCATGCTAGAGGACACCTCTCTACAAAGGACAGTTTTCATTTACAAAATTACCATTTTTTACTATTTAGTAACTCTCTGGTAAGAGGACACACCTCTTCCTAAAGGACACTTTGGCTCTGCAATTAGGTGTCCTTTACATGGAGGTTCTACTGTATTTACAGGAGTTACCATCTAACTGAGTGTTACAAAGGAAGGAAGAAGTTGTTACCTCCACTCCATCCTCCCCAGTGTAGCCACACCTAGTCACCCTACAGTCAGGGACACCACAGAGAGTGGCCAGGGTGGAAGTCATGAAGTGGAGGGAGGAGAGGTCCGCCGAAGTGTGGGGCTGGAGAGCCTCAGCCATGGCCGGACCTGGACACATGGTGTCGTACAGACAACACGTATTGACATTCCCAAGTCCAGGTAACTAACTGTTTGTATTTGAAGAATTTCATTTTCATAAAACCCTGATTGACAATACCTAAAAACAACCTATGTATATATGATCAAAATTATTATAGCTCTCTTTCATTTTCCACTTCATCTGTTGTATATATCTCTCTTAGGAGAATCTGTATATAGGACTAAAGGTCTTAATAAAGTTATTGATTCAAAACACAGATACTTCCACTAATTATAGACATAAGGTAATAAGACCAAATCCAAATAAATAAATAGTGTGTGACATTTCGGTAACAACGCTGTTACCGAAATGTCACACACTTTTTATTTATTTGGATTTGGTCTTATTACCTTATGTTTATAAACTATAATCCAAATTGTGCCTTATCATTTCCACTAAATATCTTTTTATTACAGTATAACCTCTCTCTAAAATCTCTCCCTCATCGACCTCCATCCCATGGCAATGAAGACAACAGCAGTGGAGGAGACAATCACCAACAAGTACCATTTTGGTCTTGAGATGGGCAATGCCAATCACCACAGTGACCTGCCCACTCTGTAGGAAAGAACTCTGGTGGTCCATTGGTAGTGAGGTCTTTCCTGCTGTGGAAGCCATCATTAAAGACTTGGTATATATTATTTATATATATATAAAACTATGCACATAGGATTTTAAGACAGTAGAATTACATATAAATATTTGCATTGAGAAATTCTCTTCTGCAAATAATAAGGACAAGAAGGCCAGATAGGCATAAATTCAATATAATTTGCTACTCAGCCTGATAGATAAGAAAGAAGAAGACTCAGCATGATTATCAAGGCCTGTACCACATGTAGTTGGGATAATAAAATGTTCCCCCATGGTTGAACCAACTTACCCTGCAGGGCAATGAGGGCTCTATCCTCCACTTGCTCCACGTGGACATCGCAGCCTTGGGCTCGGAACTTCTCCGCTCCAGTCTGACACATCCACTCTCCGTCCACCCAGGGTACAAGCCACATACACCATTGGAAGTCATACAGATATATTGGAACTATGGCACAGATCATAAAACACCTTATAAAAGGTGGATCAGATTTTTACTATTTAGCAACTCTCTGTTAAGTGGACATCTCTCTCTAAAGAACACTTTGGCTCTGCAACTTGGTATTGTCTTTTACAGAGAGGTTTTAATATATGTATATAAGTCTAAACACTGTTATCTCCAACCTATGCAAAGTGAATATTTGCAGCTTGAATAGAAGATCACCATTTGTTAACCTTCTTTTGAATTGTGGCTGCTTTGTTTTAAAGCTGGTGAAATATTGAGTGAAATAGGTGAAGTATTCAGGTTGTAACAAGTTACATTTTGGTGATTATTTCTTGTAATAACTCGACATAGCACTCCTCCTATACAAATCTTCCAAAGTGGAGTTAGAAGTCCCCTGTCCCTCACCATCAAATGACGGAGGTCTTTCTCCCTGCAGCCAGCGTTGGACACCACATAGAGATGATCTTCCATGGTCCTGGTGACAATGAGGTCGTCCATGATCCCACCACGGCTGTTGGTGAACAGGGTCAGAGTGCCCTGGCTGGGAGTCAACTCTGCCATCACAGACAATCAGCAAGTAACCTAGATACATGACACGGCCATATTTACTATTTAGCAACTTTTTGTTAAGACTAAAGAATACTTTGGCTATGCAACTAGGTGTAATACACAGAAGTTTTACTATCTCACACAACTCTGTCACCAGTGTGTCAACAAGTAAAGGCAGAGCCAGTCTCTGAAAATGTAGATCACAGCACCCATGACTTTAAGATCCCAAAAGTCCCAAAAGGGTATCAAATTCATGTTAATAATTAAAATATATTAATGATAAGGCACAATTTGGATTATAGATTATAAAACAAGGTAATAAGACCAAATCAAAATAAATAAATAGTGTGTGACGTTTCTGTAACAGTTGTTACCATCTTCAGACAGTGGTATGGTAACAACGTTGTTACCGAAACGTCACACACTATTTATTTATTTGGATTTGATCTTATTACCTTGTTTTAAAATATATTTTTAAAAAGTATTTTATGAAAATTATCATTTTTTAAAAGCTTTTATTTAACTCGCTTCCATGTTTGTCTGTCCATTAATTTTGTGATCAATTTTTAGTATACTTCAAGAGCACATAGAAATCTGAAGTTTCATACAATTGTTAGAACCTGATGGTAATGTAAGTTGACAAATTTTTAGACTTCAGGGTTGTCAGAATAGCCAGGTACGAACCAATTTCCAAATTTCCTTTCAAAATTTAAATTTAATTCACAAGGAAATAAGACCAAATCCAAATAAATAAATAGTGTGTGATGTTTCGGTAACAGCGTTGTTACCATCTTCAGAAAATTCAGTACTTTTGTCTGAATATGGTAACAACGCTGAAACGTCACACACTATTTATTTATTTGGATTAGGTCTTATTACCTTGTGTTTATAATCTACTAGCCGAATGACCCGGGCAACGCCCGTGTTTTACCCGATTGAATGTTTTGATTCAAATACTATTTGTTACAATTATAAATTGGCGCCTTAAATAAATGCATATATTAGTTAATAACTATAGACTATGTGCTTTATCTGTCTATGTACTGTTGGCTTCCGTAGGCGTCTCATACTGGGAAAAAGAAAGAGAGGATTCCATTTAGTTATTAACTAATATATGCATTTCTTTAAGGAGCGACCCGCTCCAACACAATAGTTACAAAAACGAAAAAGCGAGTGGGGGGAGCATGATGGGAGGGGGGGGGGGGGGCAGAGGTGGCGTGATCGTAGCCAACCAATAGGAGGGCGCCATTCCAAGAAAAAAAAAGCAAACGGTGACAGAGTTGATAAATGATTAGGAGATGAAGAATGACGCTCGTAACTGTATATTTTATAATCCAAATTGTGCCAAGTTTAGTTTTAATATGTTTCTGGATCACATAGAGAGATGCTTTTAACACTCGCTGATTCCAATGAACAATGTAAGTGTACAAATTCTCAGGGAGATATTTGCTAGATAGTCAGTGGATAGAATTAGACCAGGAGGCCATCTCTCTCTTGAGACAAGCTGTTTGATAAATGTGGTTTATCATCAACTGTGCTGGATATACATGCCATACTAAGATTGGCATTTTTTTATTTATAAAATAGACCCTCCTCCAGTAGGGTCATCAATAGATGATCTTTTGTATCTTTTGTAGAGAGGTGTCCTCTAGCATGAATGTCCTCTCATGGAGGTTCTATTGTACCATATACAGTAGAACTACCTCTCTGTAAAGAACAAAACCTAGTTGCAGAGCCAAAGTGTCCTTTAGGGAGAGATGTCCCTTTACTAGAAAGTTGCTAATTAGTAAAGATGGTAATTTTTGTGATGGAAACTGTCCTTTATAGAGAGGTGTCCTCTCATAGAGGTTCTACTGTAATCCCAGATGAAAATAACTAAGTTCTCACTGATTTCTTCTCAACATATGTTCAAAGGAAGATGACTTTTCTAACATTTACACTCATGGACAAAACTTGAAGAAGTTGTATCTTTCAGCATGTATATCGGGATTCAGACAATAACTCTGAAATATATTACAGTGACCTTTATTGAAGACACACAGATAACTAAGTGTGAACAAAATTTCCTCTGTCTCCTTCAAAAAAATACATGATCGGCGACATCAAAGACTTTCTCAACTTCTTTAAGTTTTCTCCATGAGTATAGAACAAGTAATGCTGCTAAGAGGTGACTTAGAACCACAATTTGAAGTTTTTCATCTTGATTCACTATAGTTATATCCAAGCATTTAAAATCTATTTTTATAGATCAACCCTTTCCACACTTCTCTCTCTCCTGAGATGTCCTAGTTTATATTTTCTATAAAGGGAGGATTCCTGAGAAATAATAAAGACACTTGAGATTTGTTATGGATCAATAAACACAAGGTAATAAGACCAAATCCAAATAAATAAATAGTGTGTGACGTTTTGGTAACAGCGTTGTTACCATCTTCAGACTGAATCAGTACTTTTGTCTGAAGATGGTAACAATGCTGTTACCAAAACGTCACACACTATTTATTTATTTGGATTTGGTCTTATTACCTTGTTTTTATAAACTATAATCCAAATTGTGCCTTATCGTTATGGATCATTATTTATTCTGATC
>CP092865.1:137757917-137785292 GCA_030710605.1 Cordylochernes scorpioides
GTCTTAAAAAAAATATTTCAAGTCTTCCTTATCTGTTATCTTGTTTAAACACTTGATAACAGTACTATTTAAGAACTTGCTGTGGTATTTTTTCTCATTTATTCTTTTGTCTGATGATGGTGACAATGCTGTTGCCGAAATGTCACAAACTAATAAATTATTTGGATTAGGTCCTTTTTTCTTTTATTATAGTGAATCAAGATATAAAAAATCCTTCAATTTATAGTTCTAAGTCACCTCTTAGCAGCATTCATTACTTGTTCTCTACTCATGGACAAAACTTAAAGAAGTGGAGAAAATCTTTGATGTCGCCGGTCATGTATTTTTTTGAAGGAGACAAAGGAAATTTTGTTCACACTTGGTTATTCGTGTGTCTTCAATAAAGGTCACTGTAATATCTTTCAGAGTTATTGTCTGAATCCCGATATATATGTTAAAAGGTACAACTTTCTTAAGTTTTGTCCATGAGTGTATCTTTCAGAGTTATTGTCTGAATCCCGATATATATGTTAAAAGGTACAACTTTCTTAAGTTTTGTCCATGAGTGTATCTTTCAGAGTTATTGTCTGAATCCCGATATACATGGTAAAAGGTACAACTTCCTTAAGTTTTGTCCATGAGTGTATCTTTCAGAGTTATTGTCTGAATCCCGATATACATGGTAAAAGGTACAACTTCCTTAAGTTTTGTCCATGAGTGTATCTTTCAGAGTTATTGTCTGAATCCCGATATACATGGTAAAAGGTACAACTTCCTTAAGTTTTGTCCATGAGTGTATCTTTCAGAGTTATTGTCTGAATCCCGATATACATGGTAAAAGGTACAACTTCCTTAAGTTTTGTCCATGAGTGTATCTTTCAGAGTTATTGTCTGAATCCCGATATACATGGTAAAAGGTACAACTTCCTTAAGTTTTGTCCATGAGTGTATCTTTCAGAGTTATTGTCTGAATCCCGATATACATGGTAAAAGGTACAACTTCCTTAAGTTTTGTCTATGAGTGTAAATGTTAGAAAAGTCATCTTCCTTTGAACATGTTGAGAAGAAATCAGTGAGAACTTATAGTTATTTTCATCTGGGATTTCAGTAGAACCTCCATGAGAGGACACCTCTCTATAAAGGACAGTTTCCATCACAAAAATTACCATCTTTACTAATGAGCAACTTTCTAGTAAAAGGACACCTCTTCCTAAAGGACACTTTGGCTCTGCAACTAGGTGTCATCTTTTACAGAGAGGTAGTTCTACTGTATATGGTACAATAGAACCTCCATGAGAGGACATTCATGCTAGAGGACACCTCTCTACAAAAGATACAAAAGATCATCTATTGATGACCCTACTGGAGGAGGGTCTATTTTATAAATAAAAAATGCCAATCTTAGTATGGCATGTATATCCAGTCCCAGTTGATGATAAACCACATTTATCAAACAGCTTGTCTCAAGAGAGAGATGGCCTCCTGGTCTAATTCTATCCACTGACTATCTAGCAAATATCTCCCTGAGAATTTGTACACTTACATTGTTCATTGGAATCAGCGAGTGTTAAAAGCATCTCTCTATGTGATCCAGAAACATATTAAAACTAAACTTGGCACAATTTGGATAATAAAATATACAGTTACGAGCGTCATTCTTCATCTCCTAATCATTTATGAACTCTGTCACCGTTTGCTTTTTTTTTTTGGAATGGCGCCCTCCTATTGGTTGGCTACGATCACGCCACCTCTGCCCCACATCATACTCCCCCCCAACTCGCTTTTTTCGTTTTTGTAACTATTGTGTTGGAGCGGGTCGCTCCTTAAAGAAATGCATATATTAGTTAATAACTAAATGGAATCCTCTCTTTCTTTTTCCCAGTATGAGACGCCTACGGAAGCCAACAGTACATAGACAGATAAAGCACATAGGCTATAGTTATTAACTAATATATGCATTTATTTAAGGCGCCAATTTATAATTGTAACAAATAGTATTTGAATCAAAACATTCAATCGGGTAAAACACGGGCGTTGCCCGGGTCATTCGGCTAGTAGATTATAAACACAAGGTAATAAGACCTAATCCAAATAAATAAATAGTGTGTGACGTTTCAGCGTTGTTACCATATTCAGACAAAAGTACTGAATTTTCTGAAGATGGTAACAACGCTGTTACCGAAACATCACACACTATTTATTTATTTGGATTTGGTCTTATTTCCTTGTGAATTAAATTTAAAATTTTGAAAGGAAATTTGGAAATTGGTTCGTACCTGGCTATTCTGACAACCCTGAAGTCTAAAAATTTGTCAACTTACATTGCCATCAAGTTCTAACAATTGTATGAAACTTCAGATTTCTATGTGCTCTTGAAGTATACTAAAAATTGATCACAAAATTAATGGACAGACAAACATGGAAGCGAGTTAAATAAAAGCTTTTAAAAAATGATAATTTTCATAAAATACTTTTTAAAAATATATTTTAAAACAAGGTAATAAGATCAAATCCAAATAAATAAATAGTGTGTGACGTTTCGGTAACAACGTTGTTACCATACCACTGTCTGAAGATGGTAACAACGCTGTTACAGAAACGTCACACACTATTTATTTATTTTGATTTGGTCTTATTACCTTGTTTTATAATCTATAATCCAAATTGTGCCTTATCATTAATATATTTTAATTATTAACATGAATTTGATACCCTTTTGGGACTTTTGGGATCTTAAAGTCATGGGTGCTGTGATCTACATTTTCAGAGACTGGCTCTGCCTTTACTTGTTGACACACTGGTGACAGAGTTGTGTGAGATAGTAAAACTTCTGTGTATTACACCTAGTTGCATAGCCAAAGTATTCTTTAGTCTTAACAAAAAGTTGCTAAATAGTAAATATGGCCGTGTCATGTATCTAGGTTACTTGCTGATTGTCTGTGATGGCAGAGTTGACTCCCGGCCAGGGCACTCTGACCCTGTTCACCAACAACCGTGGTGGGATCATGGATGACCTCATTGTCACCAGGACCACGGAAGATCATCTCTATGTGGTGTCCAACGCTGGCTGCAGGGAGAAAGACCTCCATCATTTGATGGTGAGTTACAGGGGACTTCTAACTCCACTTTGGAAGATTTGTATAGGAGGAGTGCTATGTCGAGTTATTACAAGAAATAATCACCAATATGTGACTTATTAAAACCTGAATACTTCACCTATTTCACTCAATATTTCACCAGCTTTAAAGCAAAGCAGCCACAATTCAAAAGAAGGTTAACAAATGGTGATCTTCTATTCAAGCTGCAAATATTTACATTGCATAGGTTGGAGATAACAGTGTTTAGACTTATATACATATATTAAAACCTCTCTGTAAAAGACAATACCAAGTTGCAGAGCCAAAGTGTTCTTTAGAGAGAGATGTACACTTAACAGAGAGTTGCTAAATAGTAAAAATCTGATCCATCCTGTATAAGGTTTTTTTATGATCTGTGCCATAGTTCCAATATATTTGTCCCATTCTGTATGGCTTCCAATGGTGTATGTACCCTGGATGGACAGAGAATGGATGTGTCAGACCGGAGCGGAGAAGTTCCGAGCCCAAGGCAACGATGTCCACGTGGAGCAAGTGGAGGATAGAGCCCTCATTGCCCTGCAGGGTAAGTTGGTTCAACCATGGGGAACATTTTATTATCCCAACTACATGTGGTACAGGCCTTGGTAATCATGCTGAGTCTTCTTCTTTCTTATCTTTCAGGCTGAGTAGCACATTATATTGAATTTATGCCTATCTGGCCTTCTTGTCCTTATTATTTGCAGAAGAGAATTTCTCGATGCAAATTTTATATGTAATTCTACTGTCTTAAAATCCTATGTGCATAGTTTTATATATATATAAATAATATATACCAAGTCTTTAATGATGGCTTCCACAGCAGGAAAGACCCCACTACCAATGGATCACCAGAGTTCACAAAGTGGGCAGGTCACTGTGGTGATTGGCATTGCCCATCTCAAGACCAAAATGGTACTTGTTGGTGATTGTCTCCGCCACTGCTGTTGTCTTCATTGCCATGGGATGGAGGTCGATGAGGGAGAGACTTTAGAGAGAGGTTATACTGTAATAAAAAGATATTTAGTGGAAATGATAAGGCACAATTTGGATTATAGTTTATAAACATAAGGTAATAAGACCAAATCCAAATAAATAAATAGTGTGTGACATTTCGGTAACAACGCTGTTACCGAAATGTCACACACTATTTATTTATTTGGATTTGGTC
This sequence comes from Cordylochernes scorpioides, assembly GCA_030710605.1. Lineage (NCBI taxonomy): Eukaryota > Metazoa > Arthropoda > Arachnida > Pseudoscorpiones > Chernetidae > Cordylochernes > Cordylochernes scorpioides. The sequence continues at coordinate 137,762,181 of CP092865.1, forward strand.
TTATTACCTTATGTCTATAATTAGTGGAAGTATCTGTGTTTTGAATCAATAACTTTATTAAGACCTTTAGTCCTATATACAGATTCTTCTAAGAGAGATATATACAACAGATGAAGTGTTTGTTGTTGTTGTTGTTGTTTCTTATCCCCTTTTGTAAAGATTACACGAATTCCATGAGTTCATGCTCCTCGAGCTGTTTTATGATGAGCAGCGGCCTCTCCCAAAGGTCCTGTTTAGTGCATCTAATGTAAGCCAAAATGTGTTCTGGAGCTGCAGGTGCCAAGCTACATTTTGGGCAAGTGGGGTAGATTTTGTTATTATTTTCTATCTTCAATGGCTTGAGATGGCCTGTTCTAAATCTTGTTAGTGTTGTTTGATGCTGTCTATTTCTGATGTTCAGAGCTCCTCCTGGGTTCACTCCACTGTACCAACTGTGCTTAGGTGGGATCCTCCAGTTCTTATTTATTTTTGTTTTGGCTACTGTTTCTATTTCTTTAAAAGTAAGTTTATTTTTCTTTGTCAAGGGTTCTTTTGTGCCTTTTTTCGCTAACACATCAGCAGCTTCATTGCCTTCAATTCCAACATGTGAGGGTATCCATTGAAGGTGAATTTTTGAGGTTTTTGAGAGTTTTTGGAGATAGCCAATTATGTTCCTGCTTACTTTGTCTCTAAGTTCCCCTGTGTGACTCAAGTGTTGTATGGCACTTCTACTATCAGTAAGAATCCAGATATCTTGATAATTAGTATTTCTAATGGATTTTTTAAGGCTTCATAGATGGCTATAAGTTCTGATCTGAAGACTGAGCAAAAATCTGGGTTTCTTCTGTTCATTTTCACAATGCCATTTGTGGTTTTGATGAGACAGCCACTGCCAGTGTGTCCTAGCTCGTCTCTGCTACCATCGGTATAGATAGTTATTGCATTTTTAGGAATGTTATTAATTATTTCTAATGATAATTGTTTTAAGTATTCTGGATTTTGGCATTGTTTGTTGGTGGGTTCATTTAAAGAGGCATTAAAAATAACATTTTGTAGTGGTTCGCATGGAGAAATTTTTTCTGCTAAATAATTTTTTTCTACTTTATATTTTAAAAATCCATTTCTTTTGGCCAGGTGGAGAGGGCCTTCTTTTTTAAGTCTTAGATTGGATTCCCAATTAAGTATGTAATTGGAAGTTCTGTGTTTGTTTCCATAACTCTTGATTTTGTTTATATATTTCGGCAGATTGTAGCTTCTTCTATACTTTAATGGCATAATGTCTGCCTCGTAAAGTACAATATCGTTAGGGCAGGTATTTCGAAGACCTGTAATAATTCTAGCTGCACTTAGTTGTATCCTTTCCAGTGATTTTAGATTTGTTTCAGATGCTGTACCATAGATTTGATATCCATATTCCAGGATAGGTCTAATTAGAGATGTGTAAGTTAATTTTAGTGTGGTTGCATCGGCTCCCCACTCTCTTCCTGAAATATATTTCAGGATTGGATGAAGTGGAAAATGAAAGAGAGCTATAATAATTTTGATCATATATACATAGGTTGTTTTTAGGTATTCTCAATCAGTGTTTTATGAAAATGAAATTCTTCAAATACAAACAGTTAGTTACCTGGACTTAGGAAGATCAATACATGTTATCAGTATGACTCCATGTGTCCAGGTCCAGCCATGGCTGGGGTTCTCCAGTCCCACACCTCAGCGGATCTCTCCTCCCTCCACTTCATGACTTCCACCCTGGCCACCCTCTGTGGTGTCCCTGACTGTAGGGTGACTAGGTGTGGCTACACTGGGGAGGATGGAGTGGAGGTAACAACTTCTTCCTTCCCACCTTTGTATCATTTATTTTGATGGTAACTTCTCTAAATACAGTGAAACCTCCCTATAAAGGACAACACCTAATTGCAGAGCCAAAGTGTCCTTTAGGAAGAGGTGTGTCCTCTTACCAGAGAGTTACTAAATAGTAAAAAATGGTAATTTTGTAAATGAAAACTGTCCTTTGTAGAGAGGTGTCCTCTAGCATGAGTGTCCTGTCATGGAGTATGTTCTACTGTTTAGCCAAACTTCGCTACAACAACACACAGGACTGTAGTTAGAGTGAGGGACCATACCTAAAAACATGGCTATTCTGGTTTCTCTTGAAGTTAATTTCTTAGATTGATAAAGTACAATGGGGGGTCGGTGGAAGGCTGGTTAAACCATTTGGTTTTCGACCAATACGACCTGGGTTCGATTCCCGCATTGGACACTTTTTTCTGTTTAAAAAAAAAAAAAATGCTCCAATGGCCCCCGATTCTTGCCAAAGTTCAACCCCACCAGCAAGTGTAAGTAACCAAATGGGGCTCTGGCACATTTGTAAGTGCAAAGTCGAACTGCTTTTCACATGTGTAGACATGTGGTGCGCTTACAATAAAAGCAGTCCCTAACTATCCACCATGATTATCATGGCTTTGAGATAAGAAAGAAGAAGAAGAAGATAAAGTACAATTTGGATTATATATTAGAAATAAAAGGTAATAAGACCAAAATGTCACACACTATTTATTTATTTGGATTTGGTCTTATTACCTTGTAGTTCTGTATATAATCCAAATTGTGCCTTATCACTCAACCTTCAATCTTATTGATACAAGGTAATAAGACCAAATTCAAATAATTTAATTGTGTGTGACGTCTCGTTAACAGCCGGATTTTTGGGTTAGATCTTATTTTCTTGTATCTAAAATCTATAATAATCCAAATTGTGCTTTATCATTAAATTGATAAGGTATAATTTGGATAATAGATTAGAAATAAAAGGTAGACCAAATCCAAATAAATAAATAGTGTGTGATGTTTTGGTAACAGCATTGTTACCATCTTCAGTACTTTTGTCTGATGATGGTAACAATTCTGTTACCAAAATGTCACATACTTTATTTATTTGGATTTGGGTATAATTTGGATAATAGATTAGAAATAAAAGGTAGACCAAATCCAAATAAATAAATAGTGTGTGATGTTTTGGTAACAGCGTTGTTACCATCTTCAGTACTTTTGTCTGATGGTGGTAACAATTCTGTTACCAAAATGTCACATACTTTATTTATTTGGATTTGGGTATAATTTGGATAATAGATTAGAAATAAAAGGTAGACCAAATCCAAATAAATAAATAGTGTGTGATGTTTTGGTAACAGCGTTGTTACCATCTTCAGTACTTTTGTCTGATGATGGTAACAATTCTGTTACCAAAATGTCACATACTTTATTTATTTGGATTTGGGTATAATTTGGATAATAGATTAGAAATAAAAGGTAGACCAAATCCAAATAAATAAATAGTGTGTGATGTTTTGGTAACAGCATTGTTACCATCTTCAGTACTTTTGTCTGATGGTGGTAACAATTCTGCTACCAAAATGTCACATACTTTATTTATTTGGATTTGGTCTTTTTACCTTTTATCAGAGTTTGTGTTACGGAGAAAGGACTCCTAATAACAGAGTCTCTGATAATGACCACCTCCAAGAATAAACAGGTTTAACTATGAGGTTGTGGTCTCTAGTGGGAGCCTACTGTATAGCCATGTGGTTGTTATAACCACAGTTAAAATAACTGGAACATGAAACTTGGAAATTTAGAGTTAGGATCTTATAACCAAGTTGCTGTGTTATAAAGAAGGCGGTTTTAACAAGGTTCTACATACAGTTAAACCTGTCTATAGCGCCCCCTCTTGGGACTCACCAAATTAGGGTCCTATAGAGAGGGATGCTATAGACAGGTCACTTTTAAAGTAAAATGTTTACATTTTAATGTTTAAAATCAGGCGCTATAGAGAGGAAGGCGCTATAGACAGGTTTAACTGTATTCTTATTTATTATATTATTTTTAAACACAAGGTAATACAGTGCAACCTCCCTGTAAAAACACCTAATTGCAGAGCCAAAGTGTCCTTAAAGGAGAGGTGTCCTCTTACCAGAGAGTTCCTAAATAGTAAAAATGGTAATTTTGCAAATGAAAACTGTCCTTTGTAGAGAGGTGTCACCTAGCGGAGTGTTCGCTAAAGAGAGGTTATACTGTATTACTAAATTCAAAAAAATAAATAGTGTGTGATGTTTTGGTAACTGCATTGTTACCATCATCAGATATAAGTACTGAATTTACTTTGTCAACTTCATTCAGTACTCTTGTCTGATAATGGTGCGTGTGGGTGAGGTTTGCCACTTTTATGATCTATTTTGTTAATGGTGGTACAGCTAGTGAAGCAGTTTTTATTTAACCTATCATTAGGTAACGATGCTGTTACAGAAACGTCGCACACTATTTATTTATTTTGATTTGGCCCTATTACCTTGTAGGAAGGGAAGAAGTAACAAGCTTACTAAAAAACCTGGGCTCAGCTGGCCCGGCTGACACTACCCTGTAAGGGCTCCTAATCCAGGGATACAGGATGAGCAGCGTTTGTACTCCATGTTAGAAGTGGTTGTACATGGCATCTGTTCCTCATGTCAGAGGTGGCCATTTCTTTTGGAGCTAAGTCAGCCTGTCACTGAGTAGTGCTCCCAGTCTTAATGACAAAGGCAGATGCATTCTACTTCACCCAGTCATGATGGTTGTCAAACAGACACCATCAAGGGTCACAACTTGATACCTTAATATGATTGAGTGGAAATAAGAAAGAAGAAGAAGGCCTTGTAGTACTATTATTTGTGCCTTATCACTTCAATCTTATTGTTTGTGAAGTTAGAAGCAATCACAGAGAGTGTTGTACCCTCTAGAATGACACTTTGCTGCAGCTGTCAGTGCCAGCCTCCAAGGCCTGCCACATTGTGGAGACCCTCCTCCAACATGAGGATGTCAAACTGGCCGGACTGGGAGCCCGGGACTCTCTCAGACTGGAAGCCGGACTGTGTCTGTATGGACATGACATCTCTGAGGATACCACTCCTGTGGAGGCCTCCCTGGCCTGGACCATAGGTAAACCTATCACATGGGATACAGTCATCATACAGTACTTAGATACTACAATTCCATCTAAATATGTGTCGGTGTGAACTACACTCATGGACAAAACTTAAGGAAGTTGTACATTTCAGCATGTATATCAGGACAATAACTCTGAACTTCAACTGACCCAGTTGATAGACCTCAGCAAGGGTCCCACTCCAGGGATATAGAGGAGCTGCGTCTGTACTCATGTTAGAGTCGGCAGCAAAGGCGTCTGCTTCCATGTTAGGAACGGCCTCAAACTACAGGCAAAGTCAGACTTTCACCAAAGTGTGCCTGGATCATGGTGCCATGATCAACGAAAGCTGCACCCCTACACCCCATTCCATGAGATCAGAAAGCTCGAGGAGCATGAACTCATTGAATTCGTGTAATCTTTACACAAGGGGATAAGAAACAACAACAACAACATAACTCTGAAAGATATTTGATACACACCGACCTTTAATTAAAAAGTCATATATATTGGATCAAAATAATAATTTATTTACCAATATTTCAGTTTGCTGAACACCAACCTTTTTCAAGGTTTAACAATGTATTTATGTTAACAATTAATATACCCTGAAAAAGGTTGGTGTTCATCTAACTAAAATATTGGTAAAAAAAATATTATTTTTATCAAATATATATATATGCCTTTTTAAAACAATATTTATGGATGGCTCTATTTTCAAAACAGTTACTTCTATTGAAGACACCCTCGATGACCAGTGGCATCAAAGACTTTCCACTTCCTTAAGTTTTTTCCATGAGTGTATATCCACAGAATATCCAAATACGGTTGAACCTCACAATGACATCATTAATTGGAGGGAAACTGTTGTTATATAACCATGTTGTTGTAATTCTGGTTAAACTAATTATAACATGAAATATGGGACTCTTTAGTCACAAGGTAATAAGACCAAATAAATGAATAGTGTGCGATGTTTCAGTAAAAGCGTTGTTACCATCTTCAGACAAAAGTGTTGAATGAGAAAAAAATATCACAGCATGTATTAAATAGTTATTGTTATCAAGTGTGTAAACAAGAAAACATGCTGTGATATTTTTTCTCATTCAGTACTTTTGTCTGAAGATGGTAACAACGCTGCTACCGAAATGTCACACACTATTTATTTATTTGAATTTGATCTTATTACCTTGTGTTTATAATCTATAACCCAAATTGAGCCTTATCATGGGACTTAAGTGTTATCATGTTATAACCAAGTTGTTAGAATTAGATTCCACTGTTGGTGTGAGCTCTAACCCTCTGTCATTCCTGTGTGGCTCAGGAAAACGACGCAGGACTGAAGCCAACTTCCCAGGAGCCGACGTCATTCTGGCTCAGCTGAAGAACAAGCCGGAGAAGCGGAGAGTTGGACTTAAGTCAACAGGTGCCGTACCTCGAGGTGAGTGGTACTCTGTGTGGTGGAATACTTTAAATAAATAAATACACAACTTAAGGTAATAAAACCAAATCTAAATATATAAATAGTGTGCGATGTTTCGGTAACAGCGTTGTTATCATCTTCAGACAAAAGTACTGAATGAGAAAATTTACCACAGCATGTTTTAAATAGTAAAGTTATCAAGCGTGTAAACAAGATATCAGATTTTCCTAGAAAATTTCTTAGATTTTTTCTAGATTCTTTTTCTTGGAATTTTTCTTCGAAAACTATTTTCTTCTTATCTGCTATCTTGTTTGCACACTTGATAACAGTAACTATTTAAAAACATGCTGTGATATATTTTTTCATTCAGTACTTTGTCTGATGATGGTTAACAATGCTGTTACTGAAACGTCACACACTCTTTATTATTTATTTGGATTTGGTCTTATTACGTTATGTTTATAATCTATAATACAAATTGTGCCTTACCATAAATTTATACTTGTAGCAAAATATGATGCTACATCTCTGAATGTATCCTGGTGTGACAGAGGGGACCCAGCTCCAGACAGAAGCAGGACAGTCTCTAGGTTCTGTCACCAGTGGATGTCCCTCCCCAGAGCTCAAGACCAACATCGCCATGGCCTACGTCCCCCGTGATATGGCCAAGGTTGGCACAGGACTGCTCTATGTCCTGAGGAACAAAACCTTCCCGGCTCAAGTAGCCAAGATGCCATTTGTCCCCACCAAGTATTATCTTAAGAAGTAACGTAACCTCACAGCGCAGTGCCATAACATTCCTTTTTATTTTTATTATTTTACTCTTATTGTGTAGCTTTTAATACAAAGCAATAATGCGTTATCTATATTTAAGGAATGAAGACATTAAGATGCGAATGTTTCTTTTCACAAATAAATCAAACTTCTACTGTCTTTACTGCGATGAAAAAAAATATTGGGAGGGCCTGGCTGGTAAACCCTCCTAGCAGTTTCACCAATTTAATCTACCAGACCGCTTCTTAGAGCTCTAATACTGTATTGGATCATTCTGCTTATATATGCTGCACTGAAGGGTGGAATCTTAGAAATGGGATTCAAGCAAACTATGGACATAAGCTTTTAGGACAGTAGAGTTACATATAAATATTTGCATCGAGCTATGCTCTTTTACAAACAATAAGGACAAGTTACTGATGAGCCAAGCCCTCCCAATATAATTTTTCATCACAGTAAGGACAGTAGAAGTTTGATGATAAAGCACAATTTGGATTATAGATTAAAATAAAAGAAAATAAGACCTAATCCAAATAATTTATTAGTGTGTGACGTTTCAGCAACATTGTCACCATCATTAGACAAAAGGAAAAAAAAATATCATTTTTTTTTAAATTCTTTTGTCTGATGATGGTGACAATGTTGCTGAAACGTCACACACTAATAAATTATTTGGATTAGGTCTTATTTTCTTTTATTTTAGTAGAAGTTTGATTTATTTGTGAAAAGAAACATTCACGCCTTAATGTTTTCATTCGTTAAATTGTAGCTTTTTAAAATAAGTTTAAGCGGGTAATTTTAGTCTAGTTAGTATTACTAAGAATAATTATGTGTATTATTTGTTTTATATATGGATGATTTGGTTTTAAGGGAGAATCCACAAAGTTGACAGTCCATTCATCAAATCTCACACACCGCAGCTAATCAACTACCTTTATGAGAATTTGTACATTGATTGGTCAATTTTTGTTGTTGTTGTTGTTATCACTAATTCCTTTTTTGTTGTTGTTACATTTAGATAAACAAAGTTTTTATATGGGGGGAAGGGGAGATTTAAGTTTAAAAAGTTGTGATTTTACCAAATTTTGACACTCTGCAATCATCAAACACTTAGTAGAATCTGTTAAAAATTATGAATAAATTATAAAAATGTGGACCAAGTTGAATGTTAGCATTAATGCAAATAGAAACAGCTGCCTATAATAAATGTCCCTATTTTTTAACATTTTCTCCATAGTTTATTAATGGAGTTATTATCAGTAAGTTTGAATGCCAAAACTTTATCAACCATTTCGATCTAATTTGTTTTTATTGAATCTTTAGATTTTAAGTTATATATTCTACTAAACATTGGTATATTTTGGTGTTATCCTGTTGCATTTCTATAACCAAGAATTATACCAAAAACTTACCTACAAAATCAATCCATCTAAGTGCCAAAATCATTTTTTACTCGAGGAAAATTAAGAGAAGTTAATTATTTGATTAGTAATTATATGTTTTCTATATTTATTTTTAGATTAACATTGTTTTTATTTAAAGTTTATATACAGTTAAACCTGTCTATAATGCCCCCTCTAAATAGCGCTACCCTCTCTATAGCGCCCGATTTTAAATACGTAGTACAATGCCATATTTACATTAAAAGTGACCTGTCTATAGCACCCTATTTTGGTGAGTCCCAAGAGGGGGTGCTATAGACAGGTTCAAATGTATATACATATATTTTTTTTATTATGGTGTTGTTTAAGCCAGAAAATGTGGCATTATTCATAGTCAAAATAGTCTAGTTTCAAAATATTTCTCAGATTGAAAATTGAATTTTGACTAAAGAACACCTACATTTGGATGAACAAGTTACCTAACTTTCTCACGATGACACTGTTGCAGGGAAATCCTTGAGAACGGTGGGTAGCCTGTTCTTTCAAATAGTTTTCAGTTTCTTTGATCTTAAGCAAATTTCTAGCGATGCATTGTTCCTCTACCTTGAAATCTCTTCTTTTTATATCTTCCTAGCTTCCCATCCAGTCCATCAGGCCAATTCTTCCTTCTGTTCTCTTTCCATTCCATTTTTACCTTCCAGAACTTTCTCTCTCCATCCATTTCTTCTTATCTCCCATTCAATTCTTTCTATCTGTTTTCTGATGGATTTCAATCTGCACTTCAGTTCTTCTCCCAATAATTCAAGACTTCCTCTCTTTCAATATCCATGTTTTTTTTCTTCCATTCTCTTCCAGATTCACATTTCAAATGCTTCTAATCTTCAATTTTAAACTGATTTTCAAAATCCAAGGATATTTATATACACACTCATAGACAAAATTTAAGAAAGTTGTACCTTTTAGCATGTATATCAGGATTCAATCAATAACTTTGAAAGATATTTGATACACAGTGACCTTTATTGATAATGCACAATTTGAATTATAGATTATAAACACAAGGTAATAAGACCAAATCCAAATAAATAAATAGTGTGTGACATTTCGGTAACAGCATTGTTACCATCTTCAGACAAAAGTACTGAATTCATTATTCTCTCTATTCTCTTCCATTCAGTACTTTTGTCTGAAGATGGTAACAACGCTGTTACCGAAACGTCACACTATTTATTTATTTGGATTTGGTCTTATTACCTTGTGTTCATGGAATTCCTGTAATCTTTACAAAAGGGAATAAGAAACAGAAACAAATTGTACTACCTCATCCCATATCTTGTAAAGTGTGTTTTACCCTCAATGAGTGCCAAATGCCAGAGTTTCTATTTAAAAGGACCAATCACCATTGTTGTTGTTGTTAAATATGTAGCATTCCAAATTGCTATCTAGTCTCATGCCTAGTGAAATTGTTATATTGGATGTTTTTGTAGTTTTAAAATTTTGGATAAATTTACCCCTCAAATAAAATATAATTAGTTGTTTGTATGTGTCTTTATTTATTCTATTTACACACTGAGATCTGATTTTTGTTGAAAACAATGTCTTAAGTGGGGATACAGGCCTATAATGTTCTATCAATATCAATTGAAGTTTTTGGATTTTGTTTCAATTTCTATACTTTGAACTCAATATAAGGTTGTGGGAAGATGGTATGCATGTAACAAAGAGGCATCTCTACCATTGTTGTTGTTGTTGTCGTGTCCAATAAAGAGCCTCAGATGTCCCCTTGGAAAATGGGTGCTGTTGCTACTCACCCGTTAAACCTCTCCGTTAAAAATGCTTTAAACACAATATTTTGATTAATCATGTTTACAGGTATATATGGTACAGTAGAACCCCCATGAGAGGACACTTGCGCTAAAGGACACCTCTCTATAAAGGACAGTTTTCATTTGCAAAATGACCATTTTTACTATTTAGTAACTCTTCAGTAAGAGGACACCTCTCTCTAAAGGACACTCTGGCTCTGCAATTAGGTGTTATCCTTTACAGGGAGGTTCTCAACTGTATATGGAGTATTTTTGTCATAATTTACCAAAACAGATGTTGTGGCTCATTTGTTATCATCACCATATCATTCTGTGCTGGGGTGAGGAACCAAAGTGTGTTGTTTTATTGCATTTTCAACGGGAGAGATTTCTCTTTTGGTGATACTTTGAACTATCCACCAGACTTCATCAGTCACATTGGAAACATTACTTTCTTGACATGTGACTTGTGACCATAGGTTCTTATAATTGTTCTATAAAACAATGACATAGATTGGGACAAGTCCCCTTCAGTCTATTTATTTATATTTTGTTAAACACAAGGTAATAAGACCAAATCCAAATAAATAAATAGTGTGTGATGTCTCGGTAACAGTCTTGTTACCATCTACAGACAAAAGTACTGAATCCTTGAATCCTCAGTACTTTTGTCTGAAGATGGTAACAACGCTGTTACCTAAACAGCACACACTATTTATTTGAATTTGGTCTTATTACCTTGTGTTTATAATCTATTATCCAAATTGTGCTTTATCATTTATATGTTTTTGTTAGTCCATTAAGTCAAGTTTGAATTATGGTGACCATATGGACGAATGTTTTCCAATTTGATCTGATTAGGATTTTTCTAGGCTACCATCCACCTTTCAAGAAATAAATATTGTAATGTCCTGTCATTTTCAAGACAAAAACAGAAAGAGAATATGGTTTTATGGGCTATTAACCAAATTGTATGATTTTCGAGCCATCTGTTTTGGTTAGTAGCCTTTAAAACCATATTTTCTCTCTCTCTCTCTCTGGAAGAAATTCTTGTCAGTCTCTCTCTCTCTCTCGCGAAGGCTACCATCTACCAGTACCATCTTGGTCTTTAGTTGGTTAACACCAGCCATCACATTGAACCTGCCCACTTTGTGGGAAAGAATTCTCGCTGTTCATCGGTGGTGGAGTCTTTCCCGCGTGGGCGCTACTAATGAAGACTTATATATAAATATATTTATTTTATATTTAACCTTATCTATATATATATATATATATATAAATGAATGTATGTTGTATGTATGTGTGTGTCTGTTGTTTATGCCTGACCAAACCACTCATTGGAACTCCATGAAACTTTGAGAAGTTATTTAGTATAGTACTGGGAAGGTTTCTGAAAATAATTTCTTTAATATCTTGAATATACTTAGAGTTATTTGTAGATTTAAATCGCAAGCAGCGCCCCCATTGCGACGATGATAACAAGTTTTTTTATCTATAAGTTTTATTATCACTAAGTTTATTATCTTAAAGATTATTTATCAAAAGTAAGATTTTCTACCTATTAATTGCGCACAAGTCAAAGTTATCGAGTATTTTTCAAGGGACCAGGAAAAAATGTTCACTAGATAAAACGATGATTTTGTAATGTAGAAAATTAGGAAAGACAAAATTCAGGATGACATGGCAATTTATTTGAGACAAGAATAATGATACAATTCCAAGGCAAGATACTATTCCTTTAACTTCCAATTACTGAGGGAACCAATTAATATTGATTTTATTCAACTTATCGAGTATTTTTCAAGGGACCGGGAAAAAATGTTCACTTTATCGAGAGATTCAAATTTACGAGTTTCAAATTATCAAAATATATCTATTATTTTCTAAAATAAGTTTATAGAGAATTGTTTTAACAAATGTTCGTTAGACAAACCTTTACTCGGGTAAAACCCGGGCGAAGCCGGGTACATCCGCTAGTTTCTTATAAAAATGAGTTTATTCCCATAGTTTTCCCATGACACTGTGGGGGCTGAAAGATTTCATTCCAGCCTACCGGGATGCCGCACCCCACCGTCGAGATATATAAACAGACGGCCGCCATAAATCACCAGGACAGCGGAGGAATCCACAGAGAGGACCAGACGTACATTCCGGGCTGCTGTGCTCTTTGTCTTCCCATATAAATGTAGCCAACAAGAAACTCCAATAAACACTAACTTTGAGAGACTTTCTGAGCCATCGCTGGACCAGTAAATTCGACACACCACAATTGGTGAGCCGGATGTGATTGAAAAGAAAAAGCATACGAAGATTTCAAGAGATAAAGAAATGCAAAAAGTGATTCAAGTTTGAAAAGAAGCATCATCCAGGATATCGGGATATCATCTCAAGACTAAGATAAGTTTTTATATTATCTTCCTTGTTATTTTATCTCAATATTTTTATTTTTAACTTTATCTCTAAGCTGTTGTGTCGAATTTAAATTTACGTAAAATGGAAACAGAAAATAAGCCTAGCGATACCTCAGAAATATGCAAAGTTAGTGTTAAAATACCGCCTTTCTGGGTTGAAAAACCTGAAATATGGTTCTTCCAGGTAGAAGCACAGTTCAAAATAGGTGGAATTATTCAGGAAGACACTAAATTTAATTATTTGATCTCCCAATTAGAACCTAAATATATAGAAAACATTTGGGACATAATTAATAGCAAAAGCGACAAAAAGTACTCTGAATGTAAATCACGACTACTTGAATTGTTCAGAGAAAGTGAAGGGTTGAGAATTAAAAAGTTAATTTCAGGTATTGAGCTCGGAGACATGAAGCCGAGCCAGTTACTACAAAAGCTCAGATCCCTCGCTACTCCAGATATATCTGACAAATTAATAAAAACTTTATGGCTCGATAAACTGCCCACATCCATAAAGAACATACTTATTGTAAGCGAAGAGGACATTAGCAAATTGGCCATAATGGCCGATAAAATAAATGAAATAAACTCTTCCAAAGAAATATATGATACGGAAGTGCCTTCTTCATCAACAGATCGCTTGATCGCCAAATTGGAAGATCTTGAACGGCAGGTGTCCGAATTGAGACTGGATAGATCTAGATCTCGATCCAAAAATAGGACTCAGTCAAGACCGAGAAGTAATTCTCAAAGATCTTTCGATCCAAAAGGGAAATACTGCTATTACCATTTTAGATTTGGTCCTAATTGCTTGCAAAATAAATGCAGATCTCCGTGCAGTTGGAATGAGTCGGAAAACTCCAACTGGCGGACAGAGTAGCGACAAGCTCTTCTGCTGGCATTCAGGATTGTCGCAATCTCCGATTATTTGTGACGGACAAAAACACGGGATTGCGCTTTTTAGTGGACAGTGGTGCTGATATATCTATAATACCTCCAAAGGATAAAAATAGGATGCCTAGCTCTGATTATAAATTATATGCAGCCAATGGTACAGAAATTGTTACCTATGGAACAAAGGTTAGAAATTTGGATATCGGACTTCGACGTCAATTTCAATGGCCTTTTGTAATCGCCAATACCAACAGAGCAATAATTGGAGCAGACTTTCTGAACAACTTTGGATTGATTATTGATATAAAAAATAAACGCCTAATTGATGGAATAACTAATCTTTCCATAAGAGGCGTCATTCAGTCAATCTCAGACATGGGAAATATTAGCACTCTAAATTCATCATCCAAGGTCAGCGCTATCCTAACCAAATATCCTAACCTATGTAGGCCACCATCAGATTTTGTAGAAGCAAAACATAGCGTTAAGCATTATATTCCTACAAGAGGTCAGCCAATTCACTCAAAAGCCCGTCGTCTAGATTCACAGAGATTAACTCTTGCTAAGGCAGAATTTCAATATATATTGAATAATGGAATAATTAGACCCTCAAATTCTCCTTGGGCGAGTCCACTACATTTAGTTTCAAAAAAGGACGAGTCACTAAGACCTTGTGGTGATTATAGAAGACTCAATGCAGTTACACTTCCAGATCGTTATCCAATCCCTAGACTGGACGATTTCCACCACATCTTAAAAGGTACTCGTGTGTACTCAAAAATAGACCTATGCAAAGCATTCTATCAGATTCCAATTTCTGAAGAGGATAAACCTAAGACTGCCATCATTACTCCTTTTGGGCTATTCGAATTTAATGTAATGAGTTTCGGTCTTAGAAATGCTACTGCTACCTTTCAGAGATTCATGCATGAAGTCTTAAGAAACTTGGACTTTGCATTTGTCTACTTAGATGATATTCTGGTAGCCTCTAAAAAGGAAGAAGAGCATTATAGCCACCTTGAAACCTTATTCAGCAGACTAAATTCCTATGGATTGAGAATCAATCTTTCTAAATCTAAATTCCTAGTACAGGAAATTGATTTTCTAGGATACCTAATTACCTCTCACGGTGTGAAACCACTCCCAACAAAGGTTAAAGCTATTCTAGAATATAAGAAACCAAAAACAGTTCATGAATTACGCATATTTTTGGGTATGCTAAACTTTTATCGTACCTTTTTGAACAATGTCGCAGAGACTCAGGCAATCCTTCATGAATACTTGAGGGGAGCCAAGAAAAAGGATAGAAGCAAAATAAAATGGACTGAAGAAGCTGAAGTTCAGTTTGAAAAATGCAAACAAGCCCTAGCTAATACAGCACTGTTAGCCTACCCCGATACTGAACTGCCTATCTCACTCTGTACAGATGCTTCAGATCGGGCAGTTGGATCAGTTCTCCAACAGCTTGACAATAAAAATTGGAAACCAATAGCATTTTTCTCTAAAAAATTAAATCCTGCCCCAATGTAATTATAGTACATATGATAGAGAGCTTCTCGCAATATATTTGTCTATCAAATTCTTCAAGCACCTGCTTGAGGCACGTGAATTTACAATTTTGACTGATCACAAACCTTTAATTTACGCATTCAAACAAAAAAATGAGAAAGCTTCTCCTAAACAATTAAGACATCTACAATACATTTCCCAATTCACTACTGATATCAAGTACATAAAAGGTACTGACAACATAGTCGCCGATGCTCTTTCCAGAGTTGATGCTATCACAACTATCGACTATGAAGAGATCGCCAAAGAACAAACTGGTGATTCAGAACTACAAAACCTGATATCGAAGAATACCTCTCTAAAATTTAAGCAATGCCCACTACAATCAGGCAATTTGTTATGGTGTGACGTGTCTACCAATAATATTAGACCATTCATTCCAATTAAATTCCGAATGATGGTTTTTAGGAACTTCCATGAACTCTCACACCCAGGCATCAAAGCCACTACTAAACAATTAACGTCAAGATTTATATGGCCCAATATGAATAAAGACATTAGAAAATGGGCTCAAGCTTGTGTCAACTGCCAAAAGTGCAAGGTGTCGATACACACAAAATCAGAAATAGGCAAATATCAAGAAGTGGATGAAAGATTTAGTGTTATCCACATCGATCTAATTGGTCCTTTACCTCCATCGAATGGTAACATCTACTCTCTGACCTGTATCGACAGGTACACCAGCTGGATGGAAGTTGTTCCGCTACCAGATGTGAAGTCTGAAACGGTAGCGAGAGCGTTCTACGAAAACTGGATTGTTAGATTTGGAGCACCGCATACAGTGATATCAGACCGAGGAAAGCAGTTTACTTCTCAACTTTTCAAAGATTTAACAACGCTGTGTGGTATCAAACTTCGTCATTCCACGGCGTACCACCCTCAGTGTAACGGGAAGATTGAAAGGCTTCATAGAACCATTAAAACTGCCATTCGTGCCCACAATAGTATTAAGTGGACAGAAACGCTGCCAACAGTTCTCCTAGGCTTGCGTGCTGTGTGTGTGCTGTGTGTGTGTGTGTGTGTTGTGTGTGTGTGTGTGCTATCAACAAAGATACCAACCATTCTTCGTCTCAGATGGTATATGGCAAAACCATCAGACTGCCTGGCGAATTCTTTGATGCTTCTAAACATCACCTGCATGCTGAAGAATTTGTTCAGCAGCTTCAAAAGCAAATGGAATTGCTCAAACCCTTAAATGAAAAACATCATTCGAAGACTAAAGTATTTGTTCATAAAGATCTGAAAACATGTTCACATGTATTTATCAGGACAGATCGAGTGAAGAAACCTCTGGAACCACCATATGAGGGACCCTTCCCAGTCCTTGAAAGAACAGACAAGTATTTCACACTCAAAGTGAAAGGAAAAAATGTTACCACATCGATTGACCGATTGCGACCTGCATACTTACTGGCAGATTCGGACAATATAACTGCAGAACACCCTGCTGCAACAAGACCCATCGTGTCGGGAGCGCTGCCTTCTACATCGTCCCAACAGAATCCTGACCCACCAGATGTGGAGAAGTACACAGAATTCCAAGGAACAGGATCAGCACCAGACCTGACTAGGACAAGATCGGGGAGAATAATCAAGAAACCCGTGAGATTTAAGGAGCAATAGACTATATTTCTCCTTATTTTATTTTCTTGCCTATATGATGATGTATATATATTGTAATTAACCACTTTGTGCACAAATCGCGACTTTGCCGCTGGAAGGGGAGTACTGTGGGGGCTGAAAGATTTCATTCCAGCCTACCGGGATGCCGCACCCCACCGTCGAGATATATAAACAGACGGCCGCCATAAATCACCAGGACAGCGGAGGAATCCACAGAGAGGACCAGACGTACATTCCGGGCTGCTGTGCTCTTTGTCTTCCCATATAAATGTAGCCAACAAGAAACTCCAATAAACACTAACTTTGAGAGACTTTCTGAGCCATCGCTGGACCAGTAAATTCGACACACCACAACACCAACAAATGCTAACTATACAAAGAGAATAAACATGACAATTGTTGAAGTGGTTTTGTAGAATGGACTGTTGAAACAGATGGTTGTGCTCACCAGAACTCTCAATTTTCACCTTCAATTAGTGATTAGAAAAACTTATATAATATAAAAGAAAAAGACTCAAAAGTAATTACATATTTAACATATGGGCAATACAAGTGTGTTTAAAACGTTTTATCTTGGACTATTATTAATTAAACAAGTTTCTACTTCCCTTTCTACGATGGGAAAACATTAGAGGATCCTGGTTCATCAGAAGTGAACACCTCTTCAGTGGTTTTGGCAGTTTAATAAACTAGATTGCTCTTATAGTGCATTAGATTTTATATATCAAGTACTAACCCCCATTTATGTTATGTTTTTAAATACAAGATTTATATATAAACCACAAAATGTTTATTCTTAAATCAACATTTTAAAGAACATGTGGTTAAGATTGAGGGGCATCTGATGAGGGACATCTCTCTCTGAAAGAGAGGCGTGGACTTTATAATTAAAGAAAATTGACATGTAGTATTGATAACCCCACAACGTGTCTCCAATAATTTTATTCCCATAGTTACTCATGACAAAAACAAATGCCAATTATACAAACAGAATAAACATGAAAATTGTTGAAGTGGTCTGGTAGATTGGACTGTTTAAACTGATTATGGGCTCACTACTGATGAGACAGACCCTCTCAATTGGCACCCTGCATTTAGTGAATGAAGAAATTTAGTAAGATAAAAATAATTCGTAGAATAATTATATCTTTAACATATATGGGCCTAATACAAATAGGTTTGAAGCTATTTTTATCACAAACTATTAAAAAAAATTATACTTCGGTGGAAAAATATTAGGCAGCCTGGCTCATCAGTAGTAAACCCCTTCTCTCGAAGGTTTAATAAACCAGACCGCTATAATATTGCTATCTAGTACCAACAAATGTTATGTTCTTAAATAAGATAGTTACAAGATATATAGACCATTTAATATTTATTGTTAAATCTACATATTAAGAACAGATATTTAAGTTTGAAAAGGCTAGTGATGAGGGACATGTCTCTCTGATGTTATTAATCCTCATCTTTTTCAACTGGAAGAGGCGTGGCGTGGGATTCGCCCTCTTCAATGGAGGCGTCTCAAGTGGTCAGCCCAAGGTAGGGGGTACAATAGCCATGCCAGTCCAAGGTATTGGTGTTCTTTAGCCTGGTCAGTCCAAGGTATTGGCGTTCTTTAGCCTGGTCAGTCCAAGGTAGAGGCGTTCTTTAGCCTGGTCAGTCCAAGGTAGAGGCGTTCTTTAGCCTGGTCAGTCGATTAATTGGCGTTCTTTAGCCTGGTGAGTCCAAGGTAGAGGCGTTCTTTAGCCTGGTCAGTCCATGGCAGAGGCGTTCTTTAGCCTGGTCAGTCCAAGGTAGAGGCGTTTTTTAGCCTGGTCAGTCCAAGGTATTGGCGTTCTTCAGCCTGGTCAGTCCATGGTAGAGGCGTTCTTTAGCCTGGTCAGTCCAAGGTAGAGGCGTTCTTTAGCCTGGTCAGTTCATGGTAGAGGCGTTCTTTAGCCTGGTCAGTCCAAGGTATTGGCATTCTTTAGCCTGATCAGTCCATGGTAGAGGCGTTCTTTAGCCTGGTCAGTCCAAGGTGTTGGCATTCTTTAGCCTGGTCAGTCCATGGTAGAGGCGTTCTTTAGCCTGGTCAGTCCATGGTAGAGGCGTTCTTTAGCCTGGTCAGTCCAAGGTAGAGGCGTTTTTAGCCTGGTCAGTCCAAGGTATTGGTATTCTTTAACCTGGTCAGTCCAAGGTAGAGGCGTCCTTTAGCCTGATCAGTCCAAGGTAGAGGCGTTCTTTAGCCTGGTCAGTCCAAGGTAGAGGCATTCTTTAGCCTGGTCAGTCCAAGGTAGAGGCGTTCTTTAGCCTGGTCAGTCTAAGGTATTGGCATTCTTTAGCCAGGTCAGTCCAAGGTAGAGGCGTTCTTTAGCCTGGTCAGTCCAAGGTAGAGGCGTTCTTTAGCCTGGTTAGTCCAAGGTAGAGGCGTTCTTTAGCCTGGTCAGTCTAAGGTATTGGCATTCTTTAGCCAGGTCAGTCCAAGGTAGAGGCGTTCTTTAGCCTGGTCAGTCCAAGGTAGAGGCGTTCTTTAGCCTGGTCAGTCCAAGGTAGAGGC
Source organism: Cordylochernes scorpioides (assembly GCA_030710605.1). NCBI lineage: Eukaryota > Metazoa > Arthropoda > Arachnida > Pseudoscorpiones > Chernetidae > Cordylochernes > Cordylochernes scorpioides. The sequence continues at coordinate 137,781,534 of CP092865.1, forward strand.
GTTCTTTAGCCTGGTCAGTCGATTAATTGGCGTTCTTTAGCCTGGTGAGTCCAAGGTAGAGGCGTTCTTTAGCCTGGTCAGTCCATGGCAGAGGCGTTCTTTAGCCTGGTCAGTCCAAGGTAGAGGCGTTTTTTAGCCTGGTCAGTCCAAGGTATTGGCGTTCTTCAGCCTGGTCAGTCCATGGTAGAGGCGTTCTTTAGCCTGGTCAGTCCAAGGTAGAGGCGTTCTTTAGCCTGGTCAGTTCATGGTAGAGGCGTTCTTTAGCCTGGTCAGTCCAAGGTATTGGCATTCTTTAGCCTGATCAGTCCATGGTAGAGGCGTTCTTTAGCCTGGTCAGTCCAAGGTGTTGGCATTCTTTAGCCTGGTCAGTCCATGGTAGAGGCGTTCTTTAGCCTGGTCAGTCCATGGTAGAGGCGTTCTTTAGCCTGGTCAGTCCAAGGTAGAGGCGTTTTTAGCCTGGTCAGTCCAAGGTATTGGTATTCTTTAACCTGGTCAGTCCAAGGTAGAGGCGTCCTTTAGCCTGATCAGTCCAAGGTAGAGGCGTTCTTTAGCCTGGTCAGTCCAAGGTAGAGGCATTCTTTAGCCTGGTCAGTCCAAGGTAGAGGCGTTCTTTAGCCTGGTCAGTCTAAGGTATTGGCATTCTTTAGCCAGGTCAGTCCAAGGTAGAGGCGTTCTTTAGCCTGGTCAGTCCAAGGTAGAGGCGTTCTTTAGCCTGGTTAGTCCAAGGTAGAGGCGTTCTTTAGCCTGGTCAGTCTAAGGTATTGGCATTCTTTAGCCAGGTCAGTCCAAGGTAGAGGCGTTCTTTAGCCTGGTCAGTCCAAGGTAGAGGCGTTCTTTAGCCTGGTCAGTCCAAGGTAGAGGCGTTCTTTAGCCTGGTCAGTCCAAGGTATTGGCATTCTTTAGCCAGGTCAGTCCAAGGTAGGGGCATTCTTTAGTCTGGTCAGTCCAAGGTAGAGGCGTTCTTTAGCCTGGTCAGTCCAAGGTAGAGGCGTTTTTTAGCCTGGTCAGTCCAAGGTATTGGCATTCTTTAGCCAGGTCAGTCCAAGGTAGAGGCGTTCTTTAGCCTGGTCAGTCCAAGGTAGAGGCGTTCTTCAGCCTGGTTAGTCCAAGGTATTAGCGTTCTTTAGCCTGGTCAGTCTAAGGTAGAGGCGTTCTTTAGCCTGGCGAGTTCATGGTAGAGGCGTTCTTTAGCCTGGTCAGTCCTAGGTAGAGGCGTTCTTTAGCCTAGTCAGTCCAAGGTATTGGCATTCTTTAGCCTGGTCAGTCCAAGGTATTGGCGTTCTTTAGCCTGGTTAATCCAAGGTATTGGCGTTCTTTAGCCTGGTCAGTCCAAGGTATTGTCGTTCTTTAGCCTGGTCAGTCCAAGGTATTGGCGCTCTTTAGCCTGGTCAGTCCAAGGTATTGGCGTTCTTTAGCCTGGTCAGTCCAATGTTTCGGCCTTCTTCAGCCTGGTCAGTCCATGGTAGAGGCGTTCTTTAGCCTGGTCAGTCCAAGGTAGAGGCGTTCTTTCGCCTGGTCAGTCCAAGGTATTGGCGTTCTTTAGCCTAGTCAGTCCAAGTTATTGGCGTTCTTTAGCCATGTCAGTCCAAGGTAGAGGCGTTCTTTAGCCATGTCAGTCCAAGATAAGGGCTTTCTTTATCCATGTCAGTCCAAGGTAAGCGCTTTCTTTAGTCAATTAAGTCCAAGGTAAGGGCTTTCTTTAGCCATGTCAGTCCTAGGTAAGGGCTTTCTTTAGCCATGTCAGTCCAAGATAAGGGCTTTCTTTAGCCATGTCAGTCCAAGGTAAGGGCTTTCTTTAGCCATGTCAGTCCATTGTAAGGGCTTTCTCTAGCCATGTCAGTCCAAGGTAAGGGCTTTCTTTAGCCATGTCAGTCCATGGTAAGGGCTTTCTTTAGCCATGTCAGTCCAAGATAAGGGCTTTCTTTAGCCATGTCAGTCCAAGGTAAGGGCTTTCTTTAGCCATGTCAGTCCAAGGTATTGGCGTTCTTTAGCCATGTCAGTCCAAGGTAGAGGCGTTCTTTAGCCATGTCAGTCCAAGGTAAGGGCTTTCTTTAGCCATGTCAGTCCAAGGTAAGGGCTTTCTTTAGCCATGTCAGTCCAAGGTAAGGGCTTTCTTTAGCCATGTCAGTCCAAGGTAAGGGCTTTCTTTAGCCATGTCAGTCCAAGGTAAGGGCTTTCTTTAGCCATGTCAGTCCATGGTAAGGGCGTTCTTTAGCCGTCAGTCCAAGGTAGAGGCGTTCTTTAGCCATGTCAGTCCATGGTAAGGGCTTTCTTTAGCCATGTCAGTCCATGGTAAGGGCGTTCTTTAGCTATGTCAGTCCAAGGTAAGGGCTTTCTTTAGCCATGTCAGTCCAAGGTAAGGGCTTTCTTTAGCCATGTCAGTCCAAGGTATTGGCGTTGTTTAGCCATGTCAGTCCAAGATAAGGGCTTTCTTTAGCCATGTCAGTCCAAGGTAAGGGCTTTCTTTAGCCATGCCAGTCCAAGGTAGAGGCGTTCTTTAGTCTGGTCAGTCCAAGGTAAGGGCTTTCTTTAGCCATGTCAGTCCAAGGTAAGGGCTTTCTTTAGCCATGTCATTCCAAGGTAAGGGCTTTCTTTAGCCATGTCAGTCCAAGGTAAGGGCTTTCTTTAGCCATGTCAGTCCAAGGTAAGGGCTTTCTTTAGCCATGTTAGTCCAAGTTAAGGGCTTTCTTTAGCCATGTCAGTCCAAGGTAAGGGCTTTCTTTAGCCATGTCAGTCCAAGGTATTAGCTTTCTCTAGCCATGTCAATCCAAGGTATGGGCTTTCTTTAGCCTTGTCAGTCCAAGGTAAGGGCTTTCTTTAGCCATGTCAGTCCAAGGTATGTGCTTTCTTTAGCCTTGTCCGTCCAAGGTAAGGGCTTTCTTTAGCCATGTCAGTCCAAGGTATTAGCTTTCTCTAGCCATGTCAGTCCAAGGTAAGGGCTTTCTTTAGCCATGTCCGTCCAAGGTATTAGCTTTCTCTAGCCATGTCAGTCCATGGTATTGGCTTTTTTAAGCCATGTTAATCCAAGGTGAAGGCTTTCATTAGCCATGACAGTCCAAGGTATACTTTGTTTGCTGCATTTGTTTGCTATTTTGAGTGAAAAAATATATTTTAAAATATCTTTCAATGAAATTTTAAACATAGGTTGCATATTTCTACCATTACTAATATTAAAATATTTTCCTAAAATCTCATTGATAAGCTACTGATGAATTTTGTTAATGGTCACAATATATTCTTGTAATAAATCTCGAGATATTTTAATGAATATATTTTATTTTTATTATTTGATTTTGTATTGATAATATTGTTTAAATCAATGTATGTTATTGTTAAAATAACAAATTTTATTTTGTTCCCGCTATAAATCTATAATAAATTTGTTATATCTGTAAAAAAATAAACATAGGCCATTTATTTTTTAGACGAAAATAAACAAATTCTTTTCTCATCGCCAATTTCGCAAATAAACACGATCGCTTTGAATTTAATAATTTTGAATGTTCATTTTTAATTTTTTTAAAATAATTTATATATTATAAATATATAAATATAGTTTGATCATTCAAGATCAATGCTATTACAAAAATTTTAAAGAGGTCTTAATTAAACGATGAGCGTAGTTAATAACAAACAATGTTGCTAGGTAAAAAATTCCGTGTTGCAAGGCTAAAGATTTTATAAGGTGCTTCCTTGGTAAAAATACAAAACAATTTTTCCTTTTTTATTTAATATAGGTTTGGAAATTTTAAAAACAAT
>CP092865.1:137785392-137824436 GCA_030710605.1 Cordylochernes scorpioides
CTCAAGCAGGTGCTGAAGAATTTGATAGACAATATATTAGCGAAAGATCTCTAACATATGTACTAATAATTACATTGAGCAGAGTGAATTTTTTAGAGAAAAATGCTATTGTTTTCCAATTATTATTGTCAAGCAGTGGAGAACTGATCCAACTGCCCATCTAAGCATCTGTACAGAGTGATGGCAGTTCATATCGGGTAGGCTAACAGTGCTGTTATAGGGCTTGTTTGCATTTTTCAACTGAACTAACTTCAGCTTCTTTAGTCCATTTTATTTCGCTTCTATCCTTTTTCTGCTCCCTCAAGTATTCATGAAGGATTGCCTAGTCTCTGGCGGCATTGTTCAAAAAGGTACATAAAAGTTAGCATTCCAAAAAATGCTAATTCATGAACTGTTTTTGGTTTCTTAATTCTAGAATAGCTTTAACCTTTGTTGGGAGTGGTTTTCACACCGTGAGAGGTAATTAGGTACCTAGAAAATCAATTTCCTGTACTAGGAATTTAGATTTAGAAAGATTGATTCTCAATCCATAGGAATTAGTCTGCTGAATAAGTTTCAAGTGGCTATAATGCCTTCTACCGTTTTAGAGGCTACAGATATCATCTAAGTAAACAAATGCAAAGTCCAAGTTTCTTAACTTCATGCAATGAATCTCTGAAAGGTAGCAGTAGCATTTCTAAGACCTAAACTCATAACATTAAATTCGAATAACCAAAAGGAGTAATGATGGCAGTCTTGTTTATTCTCTTCATAGCAATTGGAATCTGATAGAAAGCCTTGCATAGGTCATTTTTGAGTAACACAAGAGTACCAAGATGGTGGAAATCGACCAGTCTAGGATTGATAACGATCTGGAGTGTAACTCTTGAGATCTTCGTATGCTTTTTCTTTTCTATCACGTCCCTCTCACCAATGTGGGTGTCGATTTCTGGTCCACGATGGCTCAGAAAGTCTCTCAAAGTTAGTGTTTTATTGAAGTTTCTTGATAACTACATTCATATGGGAAGACAAAAAGGACAACACCCCGGAATGTACATCTGGTCCCTCTCTCTGATTCCTCCGCTGTGCCCTCCTGGCGCAGCGTTCATCCTGGTGATTTATGGCGTGGGTGCGGCATCCCGGTAGGCTGGAATGAAATCTTTCAGCCCCCCAGACTTTCCACTTCCTTAAGTTTGTCCATTAGTATATCCACAGAATATCCAAATACGATTGAACCTCACAATGACATCATTAATTGGAGGGAAACTGTTGTTATATAACCATGTTGTTGTAATCCTGGTAAACTAATTAGAACTGAAATATGGGACTTTAGTACACAAGGTATAAACCAAATAAATATGTGTGTGTTTTGATAACCCCATTGTACCATCTTCAGACAAAAGTGTTAGCATGAGAAAAAAATATCACAGCATGTATTAAATAGTTACTGTTATCAAGTGTGTAAACAAGAAAACCATGCTGTGATATTTTTTCTCATTCAGTACTTTTGTCTGAAGATGGTAACAACGCTGTTACGAAACATCACACACTATTTATTTATTTTGGACTTGATCTTATTACCTTGTGTTACCAGGTCTATAGTATGAAACGCGAAAATGGACGCCAGAGGCCGCTGTGTAACTTTAATTTGAGCGACGGTGGCGCTGTTGGGCGTTTTGTTCTTGACTCACGTGGCATCAGCATGTGCAGTTTAGCAAAATTCAAATCGTGAAAAATTTCTGGAGCCCGTGGAAAATGGCAATTTCCAAGCCAAAAATGCCCATTTGCGGGAAGTTTGTTGTTCGCCTTCAACTGGAAGAAAAGTGCCACTGAAGCCCACCGAATGCTCGAGGAAGTTTACAGCGCCACGCTCTAAGCAAATCGTAGTGTTACAAGTGGTTTAAAAAATTCCAAAGTGGAGATTTTGAACTTGATAATGAACCACATGGAAAACCGCCCAAAAGTTTCGAGGACGCTGAACTGCAAGCTTGTTGGATGAGCAGAACCCAAATGCAGGAGAAACTCGCAAAACAGCTCCAGTGTCTCAAGGTGCTGTTTCTCTACTTAAACAGCCTCAGAATGACCCAAAAGCTTTCTAGATGGGTCCCCCATGAGTTGAGCGAAAGGCAGCAATAACGGCGTCTGGTAACCTGCGAAGGGCTGCTCGCCAGGCATGAAAAGAAGTCATTTTTGGCACCGAATCATAACTTCTGATGAGAAATGGATCCACTTCAGCAATCCTATGTGCCAAAAGTCGTGGGGCCTGCCCTCCAATTCTAAAACAGACGCCTAGGCCCAATCGCTTCGGAAAAAAGGCAATGATTGCGTAAATGGGGGACCAGACCGGCGTAGTATATTTCGAGCTCCTGAAACCTGGCGAAACGTCAATACTAGTCGCTACGAACACAAATTCACAGTTTGAGAGAGGCGTTGAATGAAAAAAGACCGGAAAGGCGTGAAAAGCACAACAAGCTGATACTGCAGCATGACAACGCTCCAGCCCACAACGCTACGGTGGTCAAAAACACCATAAAAGACTTGGGCTGGGGACTCTAACCCCACCCGCCGTACTCACCAGACTTGGCGCCGTCGAACTACCACCTTTTCACATCTTTAGGACACGCCCTAAAAAAAAACAGGAATTTTCGAACTCAGACATACTCCGAAAATGACTTGTTGACTGGTTCGACTCAAAAGGAATAGAAATTTTCAGACAAGGAATTCAAAAATTGCCTGATAAGTGGTCCGAGTGTATAGCTAATCAGGGCAGTTACTTTGAATAAAAAATCTTTTGTTGTATGGAATTGGGTGAACTTTTGAATTTACTGAAAATTTTCGCGTTTCATACTGATAGACCTGGTATAATCTACTAGCCGAATGACCTGGGCAACGCCTGTGTTTTACCCGATTGAATGTTTTGATTCAAATACTATTTGTTACAATTATAAATTGGCGCCTTATATAAATGCATATGTTAGTTAATAACTATAGCCTATGTGCTTTATCTGTCTATGTACTGTTGGCTTCCGTAGGGCGTCTCTTATTGGGAAAAAGAGGATTCCATTTGGTTATTAACTAATATATGCATTTATTTAAGGAGCGACCCGCTCCAACACAATGGTTACAAAAACGAAAAAAGCGAGTGTGGGGGGGGGCAAAGGTGGCGTGATCGTAGCCGACCAATAGGAGAGCGCCATTTCCAAAAAAAAAAGCAAACGGTGACAGAGACGACTGATGAAGAATGACGCTCGTAACTGTATATAGAATAACCCAAATTGTGCCTTATCATGGGACTTTAGTGTTATCATGTTATAACCAAGTTGTTAGAATTAGATTCCACTGCTGTGTGAGCTCTAACCCTCTGTCATTCCTGTGTGGCTCAGGAAAACGACGCAGGGCTGAGGCCAAACTTCCCAGGAGCCGATGTCATTCTGGCTCAGCTGAAGAACAAGCCGGAGAAGCGGAGAGTTGGACTTAAGTCTACAGGTGCAGTGCCTCGAGGTGAGTGGTACTCTGTGTGGTGGAATACTTTAAATAAATAAATACACAACTTAAGGTAATAAAACCAAATCTAAATATATAAATAGTGTGCGATGTTTCGGTAACAGCGTTGTTATCATCTTCAGACAAAAGTACTGAATGAGAAAATTTACCACAGCATGTTTTAAATAGTAAAGTTATCAAGCGTGTAAACAAGATATCAGATTTTCCCTAGAAAATTTCTTAGATTTTTTTCTAGATTCTTTTTCTTGGAATTTTTATTAGAAAACTATTTTCTTCTTATCTGTTATCTTGTTTACACACTTGATAACAGTACTATTTAAAAATATGCTGTGATATATTTTCTCATTCGGTACTTTTGTCTGAAGATGGTAACAATGCTGTAACTGAAACGTCACACTCTCTTTATTATTTATTTGGATTTGGTCTTATTACGTTATGTTTATAATCTATAATACAAATTGTGCCTTACCATAAATTTATACTTGTAGCAAAATATGATGCTACATCTCTGAATGTATCCTGGTGTGACAGAGGGGACCCAGCTCCAGACAGAAGCAGGACAGTCTCTAGGCTCTGTCACCAGTGGATGTCCCTCCCCAGAGCTCAAGACCAACATCGCCATGGCCTACGTCCCCCGTGACATGGCCAAGGTTGGCACAGGACTGCTCTATGTCCTGAGGAACAAAACCTTCCCGGCTCAAGTAGCCAAGATGCCATTTGTCCCCACCAAGTATTATCTTAAGAAGTAACGTAACCCTCACAGCGCAGTGCCATAACATTCCTTTTTATTTTTATTATTTTACTCTTATTGTGTAGCTTTTAATACAAAGCAATAATGCGTTATCTATATTGAAGGAATGAAGACATTAAGACGCGAATGTTTCTTTTCACAAATAAATCAAACTTCTACTGTCTTTACTGCGATGAAAAAAAATATTGGGAGGGCCTGGCTGGTAAACCCTCCTAGCAGTTTCACCAATTTAATCTACCAGACCGTCTTCTAGAGCTCTAATACTGTATTGGATCATTCTGCTTATATATGCTGCACTGAAGGGTGGAATCTTAGAAATGGGGATTCAAGCAAACTATGGACATAAGCTTTTAGGACAGTAGAGTTACATATAAATATTTGCATCGAGCTATGCTCTTTTACAAACAATAAGGACAAGTTACTGATGAGCCCAGCCCTCCCAATATAATTTTTCATCACAGTAAGGACAGTAGAAGTTTGATGATAAAGCACAATTTGGATTATAGATTAAAATAAAAGAAAATAAGACCTAATCCAAATAATTTATTAGTGTGTGACGTTTCAGCAACATTGTCACCATCATTAGACAAAAGGAAAAAAAAAAATCATTTTTTTAAAAATTCTTTTGTCTGATGATGGTGACAATGTTGCTGAAACGTCACACACTAATAAATTATTTGGATTAGGTCTTATTTTCTTTTATTTTAGTAGAAGTTTGATTTATTTGTGAAAAGAAACATTCACGCCTTAATGTTTTCATTCGTTAAATTGTAGCTTTTTAAATTAGTTTAAGCGGGTAATTTTAGTCTAGTTAGTATTACTAAGAATAATTATGTGTATTATTTGTTTTATATATGGATGATTTGGTTTTAAGGGAGAATCCACAAAGTTGACAGTCCATTCATCAAATCTCACACACCGCAGCTAATCAACTACCTTTATGAGAATTTGTACATTGATTGGTCAATTTTTGTTATTGTTGTTGTTATCACTAATTCCTTTTTTGTTGTTGTTACATTTAGATAAACAAAGTTTTTATATGGGGGGAAGGGGAGATTTAAGTTTAAAAAGTTGTGATTTTACCAAATTTTGACACTCTGCAATCATCAAACACTTAGTAGAATCTGTTAAAATTATGAATAAATTATAAAAATGTGGACCAAGTTGAATGTTAGCATTAATGCAAATAGAAACTGCTTCCTATAATAAATGTCCCTATTTTTTAACATTTTCTCCATAGTTTATTAATGGAGTTATTATCAGTAAGTTTGAATGCCAAAACTTTATCAACCATTTCGATCTAATTTGTTTTTATTGAATCTTTAGATTTTAAGTTATATATTCTACTAAACATTGGTATATTTTGGTGTTATCCTGTTGCATTTCTATAACCAAGAATGATACCAAAAACTTACCTACAAAATCAATCCATCTAAGTGCCAAAATCATTTTTTACTCGAGGAAAATTAAGAGAAGTTAATTATTTGATTAGTAATTATATGTTTTCTATATTTATTTTTAGATTAGCATTGTTTTTATTTAAAGTTTATATACAGTTAAACCTGTCTATAATGCCCCCTCTAAATAGCGCTACCCTCTCTATAGCGCCCGATTTTAAATACGTAGTACAATGCCATATTTACATTAAAAGTGACCTGTCTATAGCACCCTATTTTGGTGAGTCCCAAGAGGGGGTGCTATAGACAGGTTCAAATGTATATACATATATTTTTTTTATTATGGTGTTGTTTAAACCAGAAAATGTGGCATTATTCATAGTCAAAATAGTCTAGTTTCAAAATATTTCTCAGATTGAAAATTGAATTTTGACTAAAGAACACCTACATTTGGATGAACAAGTTACCTAACTTTCTCACGATGACACTGTTGCAGGGAAATCCTTGAGAACGGTGGGTAGCCTGTTCTTTCAAATAGTTTTCAGTTTCTTTGTTCTTAAGCAAATTTCTAGCGATGCATTGTTCCTCTACCTTGAAATCTCTTCTTTTTATATCTTCCTAGCTTCCCATCAAGTCCATCAGGCCAATTCTTCCTTCTGTTTCTCTTTCCATTCCATTTTTACCTTCCAGAACTTTCTTTCTCCATCCATTTCTTCTTATCTCCCATTCAATTCTTTCTATCTGTTTTCTGATGGATTTCAACCTGCACTTCAGTTCTTCTCCCAATAATTCAAGACTTCCTCTCTTTCAATATCCATGTTTTTTTTCTTCCATTCTCTTCCAGATTCACATTTCAAATGCTTCTAATCTTCAATTTTAAACTGATTTTCAAAATCCAAGGATATTTATATACACACTCATAGACAAAATTTAAGAAAGTTTGTACCTTTTAGCATGTATATCAGGATTCAATCAATAACTTTGAAAGATATTTGATACACAGTGACCTTTATTGATAATGCACAATTTGAATTATAGATTATAAACACAAGGTAATAAGACCAAATCCAAATAAATAGTGTGTGACATTTCAGTAACAGCGTTGTTACCATCTTCAGACAAAAGTACTGAATTCATTATTCTCTCCATTCTCTTCCATTCAGTACTTTTGTCTGAAGATGGTAACAACGCTGTTACCGAAACGTCACACTATTTATTTATTTGGATTTGGTCTTATTACCTTGTGTTCATGGAATTCCTGTAATCTTTACAAAAGGGAATAAGAAACAGAAACAAATTGTACTACCTCATCCCATATCTTGTAAAGTGTGTTTTACCCTCAATGAGTGCCAAATGCCAGAGTTTCTATTTAAAAGGACCAATCACCATTGTTGTTGTTGTTAAATATGTAGCATTCCAAATTGCTATCTAGTCTCATGCCTAGTGAAATTGTTATAATGGATGTTTTTGTAGTTTTAAAATTTTGGATAAATTTTTACCCCTCAAATAAAATATAATTAGATGTTTGTATGTGTCTTTATTTATTCTATCTACACACTGAGATCTGATGTTTGTTGAAAACAATGTTTTAAGCAAGGATACAGGCCTATAATGTTCTGTCAATATCAATTGAAGTTATTGGATTTTGTTATTCTTTCTTTGAACTCAACATAAGGCTGCGGGAGGATGGTATGCATGTTAACAAAGAGGCATCTCTACCATTGTTGTTGTTGTTGTCGTGTCCAATAAAGATCCTCAGATGTCACCTTGGAAAATGGGTGCCATTGCCACTCACTGCTAAACCTTTCCGTTAAAAATGCTTTTAAACACAATATTTTGATTAATCATGTTTACAGGTATATATGGTACAGTAGAACCTCCATGTGAGGACACTCACACTAAAGGACACCTCTCTATAAAGGACAGTTTTCATTTGCAAAATGACCATTTTTACTATTTAGTAACTCTTCAGTAAGAGAACACCTCTCTCAAAAGAACAGTTTGGCTCTGCAATTAGGTGTTATTCCTTTACAGGGAGGTTCTCAACTGTATATGGAGTATTTTTGTCATAATTTACCAAAACAGATGTTGTGGCTCATTTGTTATCATCACCATATCATTCTGTGCTGGGGTGAGGAACCAAAGTGTGTTGTTTTATTGCATTTTCAACAGGAGAGATTTCTCTTTTGGTGATACTTTGAACTATCCACCAGACTTCATCAGTCACATTGGAAACATTCCTTTCTTGACATGTGACTTGTGACCATAGGATCTTATAATTGTTCTATAAAACAATAACAGAGATTGGGACAAGTCCCCTTCAGTCTATTTATTTATATTTTGTTAAACACAAGGTAATAAGACCAAATCCAAATAAATAAATAGTGTGTGATGTCTCGGTAACAGTGTTGTTACCATCTACAGACAAAAGTACTGAGGATTCAAGGATCAGTACTTTTGTCTGTAGATGGTAACAACACTGTTACCGAGACATCACACACTATTTATTTGAATTTGGTCTTATTACCTTATGTTTATAATTTATAATCCAAATTGTGCCTTATCATTTATATGTTTTTGTTAGTCCATTAAGTCAAGTTTGAATTATGGTGACCACATATGGACAAATGTTTTCAAATTTGATCTGAATAGGATTTTTCTAGGCTACCATCCACTTTTCAAGAAAAAAACATTGTAATGTCTTGTCTTTCAAGACAAAAACAGAAAGAGAATATGGTTTTACTGGCTATTAACCAAAATGTATGATTTTCGAGTCATCTGTTTTGGTTAGTAGCCTGTAATACCATATTTTCTCTCTCTCTCTAGAAGAAATTCTCATCAGTCTCTCTTTCTCTCTCGCGAAGGCTAACATCTACAAGTACCATCTTGGTCTTGAGGTGGTTAACACCAGCCATAACATCGACTGCCCACTCTGTGGGGAAAGAACTCTCGCAGTCCATCGGTGGCGGAGTCTTTCCCGCGGTGGGCACCAACAATGACGACTTGTATATATTTATTCATTATTTTATATTTCACCTTATAGATGGAAAATTTGCCAGGAGGAAATTGTTCCATAGAAGCATAGGGCGCCTCTCCCGTCAAAATAAACGTCAAAAACTGGCGCCATCTATTGACCGTCGCCGCAATTAGCGGCCTCGTGTCGGTGACAAAGTTACAACACCAGCTTTGGCAAACTGAGAAGCGTCCACCTAGAGACCATGGATTCGGGGCTAATGACCCCTCGTCAGATTTTGATGGCGTCAGTTTTTGACGTTTATTTTGACGGGAGAGCCGCCCTATGCTTCTATTTAACCTTATATAATAATATATGAACGATATAATAAAAGTAGTTTCAATCTCTATCTCTCTGTCATCGTTTTGAAAGACAGGACATTACAAAACAATGACAGAGATTGGGGGCAAGTCCCCTTCAGTGTATTTATTTATTTATTGTCGTTAATCGATTAAGCCAATTTTGACTTATGCTGACCATATGGACAGATGTTTTCCAATTTGATCTGATTAGGATTTTAACACGATGCACTAACTCGCCATCTTTTATTAGAAATTTGAACTATTTTCAACCCGTATGATTCTTTTTAATAAATCAATTTTCTACTGCCCTTACTGCAATGATCAAATAATGGGAGAGCCTTGCTCATTACAGCGGTGTGGTAGATTAAACTAGCAAAACCACTAGGAGGGTTCACCACTGATGAGTCAGGGCCTCCCATTATTTTATCATTGCAGTAAGGTCAGTAGTAAAATGGATTTATTTTTTAAAATAATCCTACGCTGTCAAAAATAGTTTAAATCTATCTATCTCTATATATATAAAATTGAATGTCTGTCTGTCTGTACTCTAGATTCAAAAACCATACATCCAATCGCCTTGAAATTTTGGGATATTATTAGGTATATCCCCGTGAAGGTTTTTGAAAAATAATTTCTCGAATATCTTGAATATCCTTAGAGTTATTTGCAGATTTGTAGATTTAACTCGAAAGCTGCGCCCCCATTGCGACGATGATAACACGTTTTTTTATCTATAGTTTTATTATCACTAAGTTTATTATCTTAAAGTTTATTTATCAAAAGTAAGATTATCTCAGGATGACACGGCAATTTATTTGAGACAAGAATAATGATACAATTCCAAGGCAAAGATACTATTCTTTAACTTCCAATTACCGAGGGAACCAATTAATATATTGATTTTATTCAACTTATTGAGTATTTTTCAAGGGACCGGGAAAAATGTTCACTAGATAAAACGATGATTTTGTAATGTAGAAAATTAGGAAAGACAAAATTCAGGATGACACGGCACACAGGGACCGGGAAAAAATGTTCACTTTATCGAGATATTTAAATTTACGAGTTTAAATTATCAAAATATATGTATTATTTTTTTAAAATAAGTTTATAGAGAATTGTTTTAACAAATGTTCGTTAGACAAACCTTTACTCGGGTAAAACCTGGGCGAAGCCGGGTACATCTGCTAGTATATATATAAAAATGAATGTATGTGTGTCTGTCTGTCCTTTATGCCTGACCAAACCACTCATTGGAACGCCATGAAACTTTGGGAAGTTATTTAGTATAGTACTGGGAAGGTTTCTAGCAAATAACATTTTTGAAATAACTTTTCGCCTAAAAATTCTAAATTATTTTGCCTAAATTATCTAATTTATCTGTTATAATTCAACAATCTGCTCTAAATATTATCATGACAATTGACAATTTAAACAATTTTATTGATTCTTTAATCAAATTTTAACAAAGGAGAAAAAAAAAGAGTAAAAGGGCATATAAAGTGTAGGGGAATATATATACAAATGTCTTCAGCAAGGAAGGCTTCCTCACCTTGAGAGAGTCCTCCTCCAGACAAGGAGGGGGTCTTCTTGTACACTCCTCAGTTCCGCGCCGAGGAAGTACCTATAGATGCGCGTCTTGGTAGACGCCAGGATGGCCAGGACGTCATCGTCTAGGCCATGCCCGAAGACCCAGCCCTGCAGGTCAGGGGGCCGCCCGATGATGGTAAGTGCCTCCCGGATGAGAGGCCTGATGCAGCGGCAGGACCAGTACCTGTGAACCAGCGACAGGTCGCCTGACCCACAGGCGATGCAAGACTGTTGTGCCGATGCTGGATGGGGCAGGGCGTGCAGAGCTAGCCTCACTGCCACGTCCGCGTTGTGCCCGGAGAAGGCGCAGCGCCAGCGACGACCAGCCGATGTTGATGGGAGGTTTATATTTTCCTCCCACCTTCTAGCGAACTGGATGATGGGCAGGCAGTCAGGCGTGGCGCTCTAAGATGCGACGGGCAGTTCGGGTGATGACTCACAAGAACGGCGTATCGTCCCGCGCAGCACTACGGCCTGGCCGATGGTGTTTACTCGGTAGGTCCCGCGTAGATTTTCGTCGATGACGACGGCAGAAGCTGGTCAGCGACGCGGCGTCAGCCAGGGCGCAGCGCGTAGGCCGAGTGAGGGAGGGGCAGGGCCAGCGAAGTCCCCAATGCAGGCACTGACCCACCGGGTAGGAGCGAGAAGGTCGGGTGGCCGGAGAAGGCGGCAGCCACCTATGATGGGGAGGTTCAGGAGTTGATGTGGTGTAAGCACAGAGTGGTCTAGCGTGAAGATGTCAGCGACCGCCTCCCAGATCTTAAGAAGCCGGAGACGCCGTGGCGAGAGCCAGGACCCGGATGGAGGTGGATATAGCCACGCATCGCTCTCGACCAGCCAAGAGTAGGCATTACGGCTTCCACGCAGTGCGGCCTGCACGCCCTTGAAGCACGACAGCCGCAGCTGGGTCTCGATGTCGATGAGGCCGAATCCTCCAAGAGAGACAGGTCTCGCCAGGACGCTACCAGGAAACCAGGCGGTGCGCTCCGGCCCCCAGATGAACCGCGCAAGACGTGCCTGGATCTTGTGGATAGTACGGTCGGTAGGCAGGTAGCATTGATGGACCACCGAGGAGAGCCAAGGAGTTGGCGGCTCTGGCCCGGCCGACGAGAGAGAGGCCGCGGGTGTAGGAGACCACCTCGTTATAGCAGCTTCGAGCAGGACCAGGATATGTCTTTCTTGGGCTGAGTTTTGATTTCCTGGCGTCACATTGCAGCCCAACACCTTCAGTTCGACCGACGACCAGGAGATGCCGAGTGGAGCGTCGTTGCGGGCACGCCAGGCGCCGCACCATAGACCTTTGCTCTTGGTGAAATTTCCCTTTATGCCGGAGGCGCGCCGGAAGTTCTCGAAGATGGAGGTCACCACGCCGAACTGTTCCTCACTGCGGATGAGCAGGACGATGTCGTCGGCGTAGGCGAGGACATTACCGGGGCCGAGCGCTTGCTCAAGGCGACGTAGGAGAGGGCTTGTGGTGAGGCTGAACATTGCGGCGCTGATGGCGCAGCCCTGTCTCACACCGTTCAGAAGTTGGAAGGGTTTTGGTGTGGAGGCCTCCGGCTCGGACTGTCGCGTCCGCTCCGGCATAGAGGAGGAGAAACCACCCGATGAAGACCTGTGGCAGCCGCAGCGAGACCATCAGGGACACCAAGAAGCCGCGGTCTAGGGTGTCGAAGGCAGACTCGAGGTCGGTGGAAATGACGGCCAGCGGCGAACCGGTCCTCACAGCCGCGTCGACCTCGTCGCACACACGCGCGATGTTCCAAGAAGGGGATCTACCGGGAACGGCGTAGGTCTGGCACTGAGGTACCAGAACCGGAAGATGGGGCCGCAGACGCCGGAGGAGGATATTGCCCAGGATCCGGTAGTCCGCCGTGGGGAGCGAGATAGGCCTGTAGCCGCAAAGTCCAGGGCCGCCGTGAGACTTGGGGACCAGGCAGATGGTGCTGCGCCGCGTCGATGTAGCCAAAACCCCGCCGAATTGGGAGGCCTCGTAGACGCGCTTGAGAGCGTTGACGAAGAAGTCCTCGTAGGCCATGTAGAACTCGCAGGGCAAGTCGTCCCATCCGGGGGCCCTTCCGAGCGGCAGGCGGCGGATGGCGGTGGCGATCTCTGTCGCGGAGATCTCGGAGCGGAGCAGGGGATCGTCATCTTCGAGGATGAGGGGGGTCGTTGTCCCCTGGATGAATTCTGTAGCGGCGTTGTAGGATAGAGTAGACCTTGCGTCGTAACTCCGTGCCCTCGATGATGTTTCCTTCTTCATCGCGGAAGTTCGTCCTTGCAGGCTGGCACACACGAAGCGTGCGCCCAAGGTTGGGCAGTGATGGATAGTCCGCTTCCGTCGACGCAGTTTCGAGCCTGGCCTGCAGGAATCGCCTGGCCCGGACGATGTGGTCGTCGTCAGCGACGCGAGGAACGTTGAGGGATCTCACCTCTGCCAGCAGCTCAGCCTTGATTGAAGACCAGCTTCTCCACAGATCTTCGCCGGTCATAACCGCGATTGCTGTGAGGTTCTTTCGATGATCGTTGCCAGATGTTCGACAACGAGCCCCGAGCGTAGCATTGCAGCCACGCAGGGTTGTCGAGGTGAAGGAGGCACTCCGGGCTGAAGAAGGACAGCTCGATGGTCCGATAGCCTGTAGTGGATGGTACTGTACTGGGCGACACGATCCGCGAATCTCGAAGGGAGAAGGTTCCTGTCCAGACGAGAGGCGTCAACACGGCTCCCGTAGCTGGCCACTCTGGTTGGAATGTGAGGGGCGTCGAAGAGGGTGGCCACATCGACGAGGGCTGTCTGATCCAGTAGCTCGGAGAGGGCCTCCACCGAGCCGGATGCTGTGTCGTTCGTGCTTTCCTCGTTGATGTTGAGGTCGCCCAACACCCACGAGTTCTCCTGGACCGCGGTGGCTGCGATGATCTGCAGATGCTGGTGCCGCTCGCGAGGAATATGAGAAAGGTGGCAGTTGATAACGCTCACTTCCTGGTCGTGGACGTCGAGGGAGACGATGGAGATGTGGCCGGGCCACAGGATGCGCTGCCCCAGGACTGCGACCCCCAGGGCGAAGATGCAGGCGAGGCCCAAACCCCTGATGGCTGTAGGAGGCACGACTGCGGCGAGGTAGCCTAGGCAGAGATCTTGAATAGTGTCCAGGTACAAGGTGTTGGTCTCCTGGACAAAGGCGACGTCTATGCGATGTTGTTTCAGGAAGTGGCAGAGCTCAATGCTCCTCTCGCGAGCGGCGAGCCCGCGGACGTTGATGGAAGCAAGACGGAAGCTCATTGGGAGCTCTTCGTCTGGGCCCGAACGGCCAGGAGGTGATTATAGAGAGCTGTCTGGGTGGCGGGTAGGCAATCCAGCAGCTTTTGGGAAACATTGTGGAGCCCATCTTCTCAAGGAGGTTATGTAGGCCAGGGGCTGAGACGAGGGCGTCCATGATTTCACCCTTATCCAGACCAAGATGTTCTGCTTCTTCAAGGGGGGAGTTGGGGATGCTTTCGAGCAGCTCCTTTAGTTGCTGCCGAGTTTTGGGTCCGGCTCTAGAGGGTATAGAGACCTGGGTCTCATCTTCTTTCCCTGAGATTGCCTCAATTTGCACGAATTTAGTTTTATCGTGCTGAGGGGCTGACTTTTGTGCAACCGCAGGAGATGGAGTAGATGCAATAGTGCCTGAGGTTACCGCAGGAGCAGTAGCCACAGTTGAAGACGCAGGAGAGGCGGGGTTGACTGTCCAGTGGGCGCAGTGACAGGTGGGGCTACGTTAGAGGGCGCTTGCCCGGAGACTTCTGCAGGCGTCTTCAGGGGACAGTTGACTCTACGGTGTTCCTGCCTCTGGCACCGTGAGCATTTAACTCCATAGGAGAGGAATGATACGATGATTTTGTAATGTAGAAAATTAGGAAAGACAATATTCAGGATGACACGGCAATTTATTTGAGACAAGAATAATGATACAATTCCAAGGCAAGATACTATTCCTTTAACTTCCAATTACCGAGGGAACCAATTAATATTGATTTTATTCAACTTATCGAGTATGTGGGGGCCGAGAGACTTCCTTCCTGCCTGCTGGGATGACGGACCAAGCCGTCAGCAAACATACAAGCGGGGGACATGAAATAGGAGATGACCACCGCTGTGCAGCGCGGCGGATCAGCGGAAGTGATTGAGAAACCAGAATAAACATTCTAGAGGTTGTCCTTCTAGGTCTTCCTCTAAAAATGTAGCCAATAAGTAATACCAATAAAACACTAACTTTGAAATACTTTCTGGGTCATCGCTGGACTAATAAATCGACACATTACATTGGTGAGCCGGACGTGATTTACATTCAGAGTACTTGTTGTCGCTTTTGCTATTAATTATGTCCCAAATGTTTTCTATATATTTAGGTTCTAATTGGGAGATCAAATAAATAATCTAGTGTCTTCCTGAATAATTCCACCTATTTTGAACTGTGCTTCAACCTGGAAGAACCATATTTCAGGTTTTTCAACCCAGAAAGGCGGTATTTTAACACTAACTTTGCATATTTCTGAGGTATCGCTAGGCTTATTTTCTGTTTCCATTTTACGTAAATTTAAATTCGACACAACAGTTTAGAGATAAAGTTAAAAATAAAATATTGAGAAAAAATAATAAAGAAGATAATATAAAAACTTAGTCTTGAGATGATATCCCGATATCTTGGATGATGCTTCTTTTCAAGCTTGAATCAATTTTTGTATTTCTTTGTCTCTTGAAATCTTCGTATGCTTTTTCTTTTCAATCACGTCCGGGCATCAAAGCCACTACTAAACAATTAACATCAAGATTTATATGGCCTAATATGAATAAAGACATTAGGAAATGGGCTCAAGCTTGTGTCAACTGCCAAAAGTGCAAGGTGTCGATACACACGAAATCAGAAATAGACAAATATCAAGAAGTGGATGAAAGATTTAGTGTTATCCCACATAGATCTAATTGGTCCTTTACCTCCATCGAATGGTAACATATACTGTCTGACCTGCATCGACAGGTACACCAGCTGAATGAAAATTGTTCCGCTACCAGATATGAAGTCTGAAACGGTAGCGAGAGCGTTCTACGAAAACTGGATTGTTAGATTTGGAGCACCGCATACAGTGATATCAGATCAAGGAAAGCAGTTTACCTTCTCAACTTTTCAAAGATTTAACAACGCTGTGTGGTATCAAGCTTCGCCATTCCACGGCGTACCACCCTCAGTGTAACGGGAAGATTGAAAGGCTTCATAGAACCATCAAAACTGCCATTCGTGCCCACAATGATATTAAGTGGACAGAAACGCTGCCAAACAGTTCTCCTAGGCTTGCGTGCTGCTATCAACAAAGATAACAACCATTCTTTGCCTCAGATGGTATATGGCAAAACCATCAGACTGCCTGGCGAATTCTTTGATGATTCTAAACATCACCTGCATGCTGAAAAATTTGTTCAACAGCTTCAAAAGCAAATGGAATTGCTCAAATCCTTGAATGAAAAACATCATTCGAAGACTAAAGTATTTGTCCATAAAGATCTGAAAACATGTTCACATGTATTTATCAGGACAGATCGAGTGAAAAAACCTCTTGAACCACCATATGAGGGACCATTTCCAGTCCTTGATAGAACAGACAAGTACTTCACACTCAAAGTGAAAGGAAGAAATGTGACCATATCGATTGACCGATTACGACCTGCTTACTTACTGGCAGATTCGGACAATATAACTTCAGAACACCCTACTGCAACAGAACGATCGTGTCGGGAGCGCTGCCTTCTACATCGTCCCAACAGAATCCTGACCCACCAGATGTGGAGAAGTACACAGAATTCCAAGGAACAGGATCAGCACCAGACCTGACAATTCAAGGAGCAATAGACTATATTTCTCCTTTTTTTTCTTGCCTACATTGATGATGTATATATATTGTAATTAACCACTTTGTGCACCGAATCGTGACTTCGCCACTGGAAGGGGGGTACTGTGGGGGCCGAGAGACTTACTTCCTGCCTGCTGGGATGAGGGACCACGCCGTCAGCAAACATACAAGCGGGGGACATGAAATAGGAGATGACCACCGCTGTGCGGCGCGGCGGATCAGCGGAAGTGAATGAGAACCAGAATAGACATTCTAGGGTGTTGTTCTTTCGTCTTCCTCTAAAAATGAAGCTAATAAGTAATACCAATAAAACACTAACTTTGAAATACTTTCTGGGCCATCGCTGGACTAATAAATCGACACACCACAAGTATTTTTAAAGGGACCGGGAAAAAATGTTCACTTTATCGAGAGATTCGTTAGACAAACCTTTACTCGGGTAAAACCCGGGCGAAGCCGGGTACATCCATGCAAGAATAATGATACAATTCCGAGGCAAGATACTATTCCTTTAACTTCCAATTACCGAGGGAACCAATTAATATTGATTTTATTCAACTTATCGAGTATTTTTCAAGGGACCGGGAAAAAAAAGGTTCACTTTATCGAGAGATTCGTTAGACAAACCTTCACTCGGGTAAAACCCGGGCGAAGCTGGGTACATCCGCTAGTTTCTTATAAAAATGAGTTTATTCCCATAGTTTTCCCATGACACCAACAATTGCTAACTATACAAAGAGAATAAACATGACAATTGTTGAAGTGGTTTTGTAGAATGGACTGTTGAAACAGATGGTTGTGCTCACCAGATCTCTCAATTTTCACCTTCAATTAGTGATTAGAGAAATTTGTATAATATAAAAGAAAAAGACTCAAAGTAATTACATATTTAACATATGGGCAATACAAGAGTATTTAAAACTATTTTATCTTGGACTATTATTAATTAAACAAGTTTCTACTTCCCTTCTACGATGGGAAATCATTAGAGGATCCTGGTTCATCAGAAGTGAACACCTCTTCAGTGGTTTTGGCAGTTTAATAAACTAGATTGCTCTTATAGTGCATTAGCTTTTATATATCAAGTACTAACCCCCATTTATGTTATGTTTTTAAATACAAGATTTATATATAAACCACAAAATGTTTATTCTTAAATCAACATTTTAAAGAACATGTGGTTAAGATTGAGGGGCATCTGATGAGGGACATCTCTCTCTGAAAGAGAGGCGTGGACTTTATAAATAAAGAAAATTGACATGTAGTATTGATAACCCCACAACGTGTCTCCAATAATAAGTTTATTCGAATAGTTACTCATGAAAAAAACAAATGCCAATTATACAAACAGAATAAACATGGAAATTGTTGAAGTGGTCTGGTAGATTGGACTATTTAAACCGATTATGGGCTCACTACTGATGAGACAGACCCTCTCAATTGGCACCCTGCATTTAGTGAATGAAGAAATTTGAGTAAGATAAAAAATAATTCGTAGAATAATTATATCTTTAACATATGGGCCTAATACAAATAGGTTCGAAGCAATTTTTATCACAAACTATTAAAAAATATATATATTGTTACATCATGATTAATGGCGTATTTCTTATATTATTTTTAATATATTTGAAATTTAAACTATATATTTTTATATTCTATGATATTTATTTAAAACAGATTATTTAGATTATCATCATTTGTATTTAGGTACACGTGTGACTTCACTGCTCTCTTTGATGTGAGAAAATAAATAAAGGATTCTGGAGGCTACTTAAAGTAGGCTTATCTCATTATTCTCTTATATAAATTTGTAGGATGGTTGAAACACGCTCTGGTAAGATGCAAGACCCAGCACATGAGAGAATCATGGCTGAAGAGTCTGCCAAGCCGCAGTCTGGTGCAACAATTGGTGGAGATGCTAGTTCCGACCCAGTTGTCCTGAACCCCAACATAGACATCCCCAAATATGATGGAACAGAAGACCCTCGCCCATGGATTGAGTCCCTTGAAGAAATTGGCTTCCTGTACCACTGGGCAGAATATATTATTTCTCGCTATGCAGCCATGAACATGATTGGTAGCGCCAAAACCTGGCTGGACCTACACAAGATAAGTTTTACCAGCTGGGAACATTTCAAGAGCCGCCTAATTCAGGATTTTGGCTCAGACGCCAACAAAGAAGAATTGAAAATGAGGCTGAACAGAATGCAGCAGTGGAATGAACCTGCAATCAGGTTTGCAGAGGATATCCTGGTTCTGTGCAACAAGGTCGATCCCCAAATGGAAGAAGAGAATAAAATAAATTGGGTTATTGGAGGGTTAAAGAAAGAATACTCTTTTGCCCTCTACTTAAACCCTCCTAAGAATACCAACGAACTCCTAAGATTGTGTAAAAAGATGGATTTGTTTGAAAATAATTATCAAGAACGTATAGAAAAATCAAAGGCTCTTTATAATGGACCACGCTCTCCTCGTCCCCATCATCAAGAGCAATGGAAGAATGCTACGTCGTTCAGAAGACCATATCAGAAACACCTCCAAGCCCCAGGGCCCCGCTCCGAGGTACTACCAGAACACCTCCAAGCCCCAGGCCCCCACTCCGAGGTATTACCAGAACAAGCCTTTGCCCCAGGTATCTGCCCCTAGACGATCTTACACTCCCAATCCTGAGCCAAAACCGGTCTACCCAAGTAAAACATACAATAAGAATTCAAATTCAAATAGGAATAGGACAGAAGACGGGAGACCAATATGTTTCAAGTGTAACAAGCCAGGACACGTAGCGCGGTATTGCAGAGTCAGGTTTGTAAGAATTGTGGAAGAGGACCCCATAGTTACACAAGACAAGGTCGAAGAAGAAATCCGAATGGATAATGGAACTCAGAAGTCGAGACCTCTGCTCTACGCTGACGTAAGTAATAGCACGAACTCTGGTATCCCTACAAGGAATAGATATGCCGCATTAGAAGATTTAAACTAAACATCGCGCCTGAGTCCGTCAATCAAAGCAAGTCGACCATAAATGGAATTAAAAAGTTGGACTCCAAATATAAAATGAACATTAACGTGGATAGAATCGGTATCTGCGAAGCTTTGATTGATACAGGCGCCGATCTTTCAGTGGTCGACCTTAGTACAGCTCTTAACACAGGTCTTGAAATAATAAATCCTGATAAAATGTGCTCCGGACCCGATGGCAAAGAATTAGATATCGTAGGAAATATTATTTTAAATATAAAATTTGATGACAAAACAATTACACATCAATTTGTGATAATGAGAACACATTTGCGAATATTTATACTTGGACGTGATTTTCTTAAGAAAATGAACGCAAAAATTGATTGTCAGCGTGAAATAATCAAATATGACTTGACAGAAAATCGTGACGTAATCAAATATCAACAGAAGAAAATAAAAAGTGCAAAGGATGCCATTATACCAGAACTTTCTATTAAATTGATTAATGCATTTGTAGAAGCAGAGGATGGCGAATACATCATCGAGGAGAACCATAGAATGTTTCAAACAAATGGACTTCGACTAGCGAGAAGCTTAATAAATGTTGTGAATAAGGAAACATATATCTGGATAACAAACCCTTACCCTCGACCATTAGAAATATTAAAAAACCAAACATTGTGCTTTGGAAGTCAGCCAGCCGAAGTGAATCTTATGGAAGAAAGTGAACAAAAAGAGCATGAAGAACCCCAATTTCAGATAAACGAAAATTTAGCATATAAGGAAAAGGAGCAATTGAAACAAGTTTTGGAAAGGTACGAGGATTTGTTTTCGTCGGGATTAGGAAGATCCAACTTAGTGAAACATCGGATCGATACAGAAGGCGCGAAACCGATCAAACACAAGCCGTATAGGGTGAGCGCGAAAGAGCGAGAAATCATAAAAGAACAAATTGATGAAATGCTCAGAGACGGCATAATTAGACCATCCTCGAGTCCATGGTCCTTCCCTGTAATCTTGGTCAAGAAGCGAGATGGTAAGTACAGATTTTGCGTTGACTACAGAAAATTGAATGATGTAACAGTGAAGGATGTTTACCCAATTCCCAGAATTGATGAAGTATTGGATACACTTCAAGGATCCAAATACTTTTCAGCAATTGACCTTAAATCAGGATATTGGCAAGTAGAGGTTGAGGAGAAAGATAAAGAAAAGACAGCCTTCACTACAGCACATGGCCTATATGAGTTCAACGTAATGCCCTTTGGTCTATGCAATGCCCCTGCTACATTTGAGAGGAACATGGAAAATATGCTTGGTAATCTTAGATGGCAAATTTGCTTATGTTATCTAGATGAAGTAATCATTTATAGCTCGGATTTTTCAACACATCTCAAAAGAATAGAAGCTGTTTTAAAATGTTTTCGCGAGGCTAATTTAAAATTGAACAACAAAAAATGCCAATTTGCTTTCGAAGAACTGGAGATTCTTGGCCATATAACTAATCAACATGGAATAAAACCAGCGGAGCATAATATCAAGGCTATTAGAGATTTTCCTCGGCCCAAAAAGATAAAAGAAGTTCAATCATTTTTAGGAATGTGCTCATATTATAGAAAATTTATCAAAGGTTTTTCAAAAATTGCCGATCCATTAACCAGTCTTATAAAAAAGAATGTACCTTTTACCTGGACAGAAAATCAAGAAAAAGCATTTCAAACCCTTAAAGTAGCATTGATAAATCCTCCAATCTTAGGGCACTTTGACCCGAATGCAATTACTTACATTCATACTGACGCATCTAACATCGGCCTGGGTGCAACATTAGTCCAAAAGTTCGGCGATAAAGAAAAAGTTATCTCATATTTAAGTCGAACACTGAGCAAACCTGAGCAAAATTATTCGACTACCGAAAAAGAATGTCTAGCTGTTGTGTGGTCAATGTCCAAGTTACGACCCTACCTATATGGAAGGCACTTCAAAATCGTAACTGATCATCACGCACTATGCTGGCTTAAGAATCTGAAAGATCCGACCGGCCGATTAGCACGATGGGCACTGAAGATTCAGGAATATAATTTCGAAATTATACACAAATCGGGTAAAAAACATCTGGACGCTGATGGTCTATCTAGAGGATCCCTTACCTGAAAACGAATGTGACGAAGATTATGAAAGACTATTTCTGAATCAAATAATAGACGTAAAGGATGATTTTATTGAGAATATTAAGGAGAACCTTAGTGGAAACAAGCGTTCAATTACACAGAACTTCAAAGAAGAAAATCGGTGTCTCTACAAGAAAAATCCAAATCCTGAAGGTAGGGTATGGTTGCTGGTAGTGCCAAAGAAGAGAAGGAAGGAAGTCATGAGTGAATACCACAACCATATGCTGAATGGCCATCTGGGCGTCGCCAGAACCACTTACCGATTGAAGAATAAATACTATTGGCCTTCCATGTTGAAAGATGTTTCAGAATTTGTAAAGACATGCCATCTTTGCCAAAGTCGGAAAGGTTCAAATCACTTGCCTTCTGGACTTCTACAACCTATTCCCCCAGCTAACTACCCTTTTGAAAGAATCGGAATTGACTTTGTTGGCCCCTTGCCATCAACGAAAAGAAGAAGGAAGTGGATAATTGTGTTGACTGATTATTGTACCAAGTATGCTGAAACAAAGGCAGTATCAGAAGCAACCGTGAAAGAAGTCTCTACATTTTTAATTGAACATATTATTTTACGTCACGGGGCCCCAAAATTTCTTATTAGAGATAGAGGTTCACAATTCACTAGCAATTTGATGAAGGAGGTAATGAAAATGTGCAAAGTGAAACACTGCTTCAACAACGAGCTACCACCCCCAGACTAACGGACTAACGGAACGGCTAAATAGAACTTTAATCAATATGATCAGCATGTATGTGAACACAGACCAAAAGAACTGGGATGAAATCCTCCCTTTTATCACCCACGCGTATAATACCACGATTCAAGAAACCACAGGCTACTCTCCATTTTTCCTGTTGTTTGGAAGGGAACCCATGTCCCTCTTAGACGACGAGAATATCCCAACGGACAGTAACATGGACAATTACGACGAATATATAGAAAACTACTTAGATAAAATAGCAAGGACGAGACAGGTAGTCATTAACAACACAGAGAAGACTCAGGAAAGGATGAAAAGAAACTATGACAAAAAACACAATGAGAAAATCTATGAACCAGGACATTTAGTGGCAGTTTGGACACCAGTCAGGAAAATCGGAAAATGTGAAAAACTATTGAGAAAATATTTTGGCCCATATCGAATATTAAAGAAGCTGTCTAACATAAATTACTTAATTGAGCCGAAAGATAATCCTGGCCAAGACCCACTGATTGTCCATGTCTCAAGACTCAAACCCTATTTTGAGAGAATTGATGAGGTAACTCACGAGGACGTGACGACCTCTGGAGAGGGGGAAGTGTTACATCATGATTAATGGCGTATTTCTTATATTATTTTTAATATATTTGAAATTTAAATTATATATTTTTATATTCTATGATATTTATTTAAAACAGATTATTTAGATTATCATCATTTGTATTTAGGTACACGTGTGACTTCACTGCTCTCTTTGATGTGAGAAAATAAATAAAGGATTCTGGAAGCTACTTAAAGTAGGCTTATCTCATTATTCTCTTATATAAATTTGTAGGATGGTTGAAACACGCTCTGGTAAGATGCAAGACCCAGCACATGAGAGAATCATGGCTGAAGAGTCTGCCAAGCCGCAGCCTGGTGCAACAATATACTTCGGTGAAAAAATATTAGGCAGCCTGGCTCATCAGTAGTAAACCCCTTCTCTCGACAGTTCAATAAACCAGACCGCTATAATATTGCTATCTAGCACCAACAGATGTTATGTTCTTAAATAAGATAGTTACAAGATATATAGACCACAAAATATTTATTGTTAAATCGACATTTTAAGAACAGATGGTTAAGTTCAAGAAGTCTGGTGATGAGGTACAAGTCTCTCTGATGTTATTTCTCCACATCTTTTTCAACTGGAAGAGGCGTGGCGTGGGATTCGCCCTCTTCTATGGAGGCGTCGAAAATGGTCAGACCAAGGTAGGGGGTTCAATAGCCATGCCAGTCCAAGGTATTGGTGTTCTTTAACCTGGTCAGTCCAAGGTATTGGCGTTCTTTAGCCTGGTCAGTCCAAGGTAGAGGCGTTCTTTAGCCCGGTCAGTCCAATGTATCGGCGTTCTTTAGCCTGGTTAGTCCAAGGTAGAGGCGTTCTTTAGCCTGGTCAGTCCAATGTATTGGCGTTCTTTAGTCTGGTCAGTCCAAGGTATTGGCGTTCTTTATCCTGGTCAGTCCAAGGTAGAGGCGTTCTTTAGCCTGGTCAGTCCAATGTATTGGCGTTCTTTAGCCAGGTCAGTCCAAGGTAGAGGCGTTCTTTAGCCTGGTCAGTCCAAGGTAGAGGCGTTCTTTAGCCTGGTCAATCCAAGGTATTGGCGTTCTTTAGCCTGGTTAGTTCAAGGTATTGGCGTTCTTTAGCATGGTCAGTCCAAGGTAGAGGCGTTCTTTAGCCTGGTCAGTCCAAGGTAGAGGCGTTTTTTAGCCTGGTCAGTCCAAGGTATTGACATTCTTTAGCCTGGTCAGTCCATGGTAGAGTCGTTCTTTAACATGGTCAGTCCAAGGTAAAGGCGTTCTTTAGCCTGGTCAGTCGATGGTATTTGCGTTCTTTAGCCTGGTCAGTCCAAGGTATTGGCGTTCTTTAGCCTGGTCAGTTCATGGTAGAGGCGTTATTTAGCCTGGTCAGTCCAAGGTAGAGGCGTTCTTCAGCCTGGTCACTGGTCCACGCCGAACTGTTCCTCACTGCGGATGAGCAGGACGATGTCGTCGGCGTAGGCGAGGACATTACCGGGGCCGAGCGCTTGCTCAAGGCGACGTAGGAGAGGGCTTGTGGTGAGGCTGAACATTGCGGCGCTGATGGCGCAGCCCTGTCTCACACCGTTCAGAAGTTGGAAGGGTTTGGTGTGGAGGCCTCCGGCTCGGACTGTCGCGTCCGCTCCGGCATAGAGGAGGAGAAACCACCCGATGAAGACCTGTGGCAGCCGCAGCGAGACCATCAGGGACACCAAGAAGCCGCGGTCTAGGGTGTCGAAGGCAGACTCGAGGTCGGTGGAAATGACGGCCAGCGGCGAACCGGTCCTCACAGCCGCGTCGACCTCGTCGCACACACGCGCGATGTTCCAAGAAGGGGATCTACCGGGAACGGCGTAGGTCTGGCACTGAGGTACCAGAACCGGAAGATGGGGCCGCAGAAGCCGGAGGAGGATATTGCCCAGGATCCGGTAGTCCGCCGTGGGGAGCGAGATAGGCCTGTAGCCGCAAAGTCCAGGGCTGCCGTGAGACTTGGGGACCAGGCAGATGGTGCTGCGCCGCGTCGATGTAGCCAAAACCCCGCCGAATTGGGAGGCCTCGTAGACGCGCTTGAGAGCGTTGACGAAGAAGTCCTCGTAGGCCATGTAGAACTCGCAGGGCAAGTCGTCCCATCCGGGGGCCCTTCCGAGCGGCAGGCGGCGGATGGCGGTGGCGATCTCTGTCGCGGAGATCTCGGAGCGGAGCAGGGGATCGTCATCTTCGAGGATGAGGGGGGTCGTTGTCCCCTGGATGAATTCTGTAGCGGCGTTGTAGGATAGAGTAGACCTTGCGTCGTAACTCCGTGCCCTCGATGATGTTTCCTTCTTCATCGCGGAAGTTCGTCCTTGCAGGCTGGCACACACGAAGCGTGCGCCCAAGGTTGGGCAGTGATGGATAGTCCGCTTCCGTCGACGCAGTTTCGAGCCTGGCCTGCAGGAATCGCCTGGCCCGGACGATGTGGTCGTCGTCAGCGACGCGAGGAACGTTGAGGGATCTCACCTCTGCCAGCAGCTCAGCCTTGATTGAAGACCAGCTTCTCCACAGATCTTCGCCGGTCATAACCGCGATTGCTGTTGAGGTTCTTTCGATGATCGTTGCCAGATGTTCGACAACGAGCCCCGAGCGTAGCATTGCAGCCACGCAGGGTTGTCGAGGTGAAGGAGGCACTCCGGGCTGAAGAAGGACAGCTCGATGGTCCGATAGCCTGTAGTGGATGGTACTGTACTGGGCGACACGATCCGCGAATCTCGAAGGGAGAAGGTTCCTGTCCAGACGAGAGGCGTCAACACGGCTCCCGTAGCTGGCCACTCTGGTTGGAATGTGAGGGGCGTCGAAGAGGGTGGCCACATCGACGAGGGCTGTCTGATCCAGTAGCTCGGAGAGGGCCTCCACCGAGCCGGATGCTGTGTCGTTCGTGCTTTCCTCGTTGATGTTGAGGTCGCCCAACACCCACGAGTTCTCCTGGACCGCGGTGGCTGCGATGATCTGCAGATGCTGGTGCCGCTCGCGAGGAATATGAGAAAGGTGGCAGTTGATAACGCTCACTTCTTGGTCGTGGACGTCGAGGGAGACGATGGAGATGTGGCCGGGCCACAGGATGCGCTGCCCCAGGACTGCGACCCCCAGGGCGAAGATGCAGGCGAGGCCCGAACCCCTGATGGCTGTAGGAGGCACGACTGCGGCGAGGTAGCCTAGGCAGAGATCTTGAATAGTGTCCAGGGACAAGGTGTTGGTCTCCTGGACAAAGGCGACGTCTATGCGATGTTGTCTCAGGAAGTGGCAGAGCTCAATGCTCCTCTCGCGAGCGGCGAGCCCGCGGACGTTGATGGAAGCAAGATGGAAGCTCATTGGGAGCTCTTCGTCTGGGCCCGAAGGCCAGGAGGTGATTATAGAGAGCTGTCTGGGTGGCGGGTAGGCAATCCAGCAGCTTTTGGGAAACATTGTGGAGCCCATCTTCTCAAGGAGGTTATGTAGGCCAGGGGCTGAGACGAGGGCGTCCATGATTTCACCCTTATCCAGACCAAGATGTTCTGCTTCTTCAAGGGGGGAGTTGGGGATGCTTTCGAGCAGCTCCTTTAGTTGCTGCCGAGTTTTGGGTCCGGCTCTAGAGGGTATAGAGACCTGGGTCTCATCTTCTTTCCCTGAGATTGCCTCAATTTGCACGAATTTAGTTTTATCGTGCTGAGGGGCTGACTTTTGTGCAACCGCAGGAGATGGAGTAGATGCAATAGTGCCTGAGGTTACCGCAGGAGCAGTAGCCACAGTTGAAGACGCAGGAGAGGCGGGGTTGACTGTCCAGTGGGCGCAGTGACAGGTGGGGCTACGTTGGAGGGCGCTTGCCCGGAGACTTCTGCAGGCGTCTTCAGGGGACAGTTGACTCTACGGTGTTCCTGCCTCTGGCACCGTGAGCATTTAACTCCATAGGAGAGGAATGATACGATGATTTTGTAATGTAGAAAATTAGGAAAGACAATATTCAGGATGACACGGCAATTTATTTGAGACAAGAATAATGATACAATTCCAAGGCAAGATACTATTCCTTTAACTTCCAATTACCGAGGGAACCAATTAATATTGATTTTATTCAACTTATCGAGTATGTGGGGGCCGAGAGACTTCCTTCCTGCCTGCTGGGATGACGGACCAAGCCGTCAGCAAACATACAAGCGGGGACATGAAATAGGAGATGACCACCGCTGTGCAGCGCGGCGGATCAGCGGAAGTGAATGAGAACCAGAATAAACATTCTAGAGGTTGTCCTTCTAGGTCTTCCTCTAAAAATGTAGCCAATAAGTAATACCAATAAAACACTAACTTTTAAATACTTTCTGGGTCATCGCTGGACTAATAAATCGACACATTACATTGGTGAGCCGGACGTGATTTACATTCAGAGTACTTGTTGTCGCTTTTGCTATTAATTATGTCCCAAATGTTTTCTATATATTTAGGTTCTAATTGGGAGATCAAATAAATAATTTAGTGTCTTCCTGAATAATTCCACCTATTTTGAACTGTGCTTCTACCTGGAAGAACCATATTTCAGGTTTTTCAACCCAGAAAAGCGGTATTTTAACACTAACTTTGCATATTTCTGAGGTATCGCTAGGCTTATTTTCTGTTTCCATTTTACGTAAATTTAAATTCGACACAACAGTTTAGAGATAAAGTTAAAAATAAAAATATTGAGAAAAAATAATAAAGAAGATAATATAAAAACTTAGTCTTGAGATGATATCCCGATATCTTGGATGATGCTTCTTTTCAAGCTTGAATCAATTTTTGTATTTCTTTGTCTCTTGAAATCTTCGTATGCTTTTTCTTTTCAATCACGTCCGGGCATCAAAGCCACTACTAAACAATCAACATCAAGATTTATATGGCCTAATATGAATAAAGACATTAGGAAATGGGCTCAAGCTTGTGTCAACTGCCAAAAGTGCAAGGTGTCGATACACACGAAATCAGAAATAGGCAAATATCAAGAAGTGGATGAAAGATTTAGTGTTATCCACATAGATCTAATTGGTCCTTTACCTCCATCGAATGGTAACATATACTGTCTGACCTGCATCGACAGGTACACCAGCTGAATGAAAATTGTTCCGCTACCAGATATGAAGTCTGAAACGGTAGCGAGAGCGTTCTACGAAAACTGGATTGTTAGATTTGGAGCACCGCATACAGTGATATCAGATCAAGGAAAGCAGTTTACTTCTCAACTTTTCAAAGATTTAACAACGCTGTGTGGTATCAAGCTTCGCCATTCCACGGCGTACCACCCTCAGTGTAACGGGAAGATTGAAAGGCTTCATAGAACCATCAAAACTGCCATTCGTGCCCACAATGATATTAAGTGGACAGAAACGCTGCCAACAGTTCTCCTAGGCTTGCGTGCTGCTATCAACAAAGATAACAACCATTCTTTGCCTCAGATGGTATATGGCAAAACCATCAGACTGCCTGGCGAATTCTTTGATGATTCTAAACATCACCTGCATGCTGAAAAATTTGTTCAACAGCTTCAAAAGCAAATGGAATTGCTCAAATCCTTGAATGAAAAACATCATTCGAAGACTAAAGTATTTGTCCATAAAGATCTGAAAACATGTTCACATGTATTTATCAGGACAGATCGAGTGAAAAAACCTCTTGAACCACCATATGAGGGACCATTTCCAGTCCTTGATAGAACAGACAAGTACTTCACACTCAAAGTGAAAGGAAGAAATGTGACCATATCGATTGACCAATTACGACCTGCTTACTTACTGGCAGATTCGGACAATATAACTTCAGAACACCCTACTGCAACAGAACGATCGTGTCGGGAGCGCTGCCTTCTACATCGTCCCAACAGAATCCTGACCCACCAGATGTGGAGAAGTACACAGAATTCCAAGGAACAGGATCAGCACCAGACCTGACAATTCAAGGAGCAATAGACTATATTTCTCCTTTTTTTTCTTGCCTACATTGATGATGTATATATATTGTAATTAACCACTTTGTGCACTGAATCGTGACTTCGCCACTGGAAGGGGGGGTACTGTGGGGGCCGAGAGACTTCCTTCCTGCCTGCTGGGATGAGGGACCACGCCGTCAGCAAACATACAAGCGGGGGACATGAAATAGGAGATGACCACCGCTGTGCGGCGCGGCGGATCAGCGGAAGTGAATGAGAACCAGAATAGACATTCTAGGGTGTTGTTCTTTCGTCTTCCTCTAAAAATGTAGCTAATAAGTAATACCAATAAAACACTAACTTTGAAATACTTTCTGGGCCATCGCTGGACTAATAAATCGACACACCACAAGTATTTTTAAAGGGACCGGGAAAAAAATGTTCACTTTATCGAGAGATTCGTTAGACAAACCTTTACTCGGGTAAAACCCGGGCGAAGCCGGGTACATCCATGCAAGAATAATGATACAATTCCGAGGCAAGATACTATTCCTTTAACTTCCAATTACCGAGGGAACCAATTAATATTGATTTTATTCAACTTATCGAGTATTTTTCAAGGGACCGGGAAAAAAAGGTTCACTTTATCGAGAGATTCGTTAGACAAACCTTCACTCGGGTAAAACCCGGGCGAAGCTGGGTACATCCGCTAGTTTCTTATAAAATGAGTTTATTCCCATAGTTTTCCCATGACACCAACAATTGCTAACTATACAAAGAGAATAAACATGACAATTGTTGAAGTGGTTTTGTAGAATGGACTGTTGAAACAGATGGTTGTGCTCACCAGATCTCTCAATTTTCACCTTCAATTAGTGATTAGAGAAATTTGTATAATATAAAAGAAAAAGACTCAAAGTAATTACATATTTAACATATGGGCAATACAAGAGTATTTAAAACTATTTTATCTTGGACTATTATTAATTAAACAAGTTTCTACTTCCCTTCTACGATGGGAAATCATTAGAGGATCCTGGTTCATCAGAAGTGAACACCTCTTCAGTGGTTTTGGCAGTTTAATAAACTAGATTGCTCTTATAGTGCATTAGCTTTTATATATCAAGTACTAACCCCCATTTATGTTATGTTTTTAAATACAAGATTTATATATAAACCACAAAATGTTTATTCTTAAATCAACATTTTAAAGAACATGTGGTTAAGATTGAGGGGCATCTGATGAGGGACATCTCTCTCTGAAAGAGAGGCGTGGACTTTATAAATAAAGAAAATTGACATGTAGTATTGATAACCCCACAACGTGTCTCCAATAATAAGTTTATTCGAATAGTTACTCATGAAAAAAACAAATGCCAATTATACAAACAGAATAAACATGGAAATTGTTGAAGTGGTCTGGTAGATTGGACTATTTAAACCGATTATGGGCTCACTACTGATGAGACAGACCCTCTCAATTGGCACCCTGCATTTAGTGAATGAAGAAATTTGAGTAAGATAAAAAATAATTCGTAGAATAATTATATCTTTAACATATGGGCCTAATACAAATAGGTTCGAAGCAATTTTTATCACAAACTATTAAAAAATATATATATTGTTACATCATGATTAATGGCGTATTTCTTATATTATTTTTAATATATTTGAAATTTAAATTATATATTTTTATATTCTATGATATTTATTTAAAACAGATTATTTAGATTATCATCATTTGTATTTAGGTACACGTGTGACTTCACTGCTCTCTTTGATGTGAGAAAATAAATAAAGGATTCTGGAGGCTACTTAAAGTAGGCTTATCTCATTATTCTCTTATATAAATTTGTAGGATGGTTGAAACACGCTCTGGTAAGATGCAAGACCCAGCACATGAGAGAATCATGGCTGAAGAGTCTGCCAAGCCGCAGTCTGGTGCAACAATTGGTGGAGATGCTAGTTCCGACCCAGTTGTCCTGAACCCCAACATAGACATCCCCAAATATGATGGAACAGAAGACCCTCGCCCATGGATTGAGTCCCTTGAAGAAATTGGCTTCCTGTACCACTGGGCAGAATATATTATTTCTCGCTATGCAGCCATGAACATGATTGGTAGCGCCAAAACCTGGCTGGACCTACACAAGATAAGTTTTACCAGCTGGGAACATTTCAAGAGCCGCCTAATTCAGGATTTTGGCTCAGACGCCAACAAAGAAGAATTGAAAATGAGGCTGAACAGAATGCAGCAGTGGAATGAACCTGCAATCAGGTTTGCAGAGGATATCCTGGTTCTGTGCAACAAGGTCGATCCCCAAATGGAAGAAGAGAATAAAATAAATTGGGTTATTGGAGGGTTAAAGAAAGAATACTCTTTTGCCCTCTACTTAAACCCTCCTAAGAATACCAACGAACTCCTAAGATTGTGTAAAAAGATGGATTTGTTTGAAAATAATTATCAAGAACGTATAGAAAAATCAAAGGCTCTTTATAATGGACCACGCTCTCCTCGTCCCCATCATCAAGAGCAATGGAAGAATGCTACGTCGTTCAGAAGACCATATCAGAACACCTCCAAGCCCCAGGGCCCCGCTCCGAGGTACTACCAGAACACCTCCAAGCCCCAGGCCCCCACTCCGAGGTATTACCAGAACAAGCCTCTGCCCCAGGTATCTGCCCCTAGACGATCTTACACTCCCAATCCTGAGCCAAAACCGGTCTACCCAAGTAAAACATACAATAAGAATCCAAATTCAAATAGGAATAGGACAGAAGACGGGAGACCAATATGTTTCAAGTGTAACAAGCCAGGACACGTAGCGCGGTATTGCAGAGTCAGGTTTGTAAGAATTGTGGAAGAGGACCCCATAGTTACACAAGACAAGGTCGAAGAAGAAATCCGAATGGATAATGGAACTCAGAAGTCGAGACCTCTGCTCTACGCTGACGTAAGTAATAGCACGAACTCTGGTATCCCTACAAGGAATAGATATGCCGCATTAGAAGATTTAAACTAAACATCGCGCCTGAGTCCGTCAATCAAAGCAAGTCGACCATAAATGGAATTAAAAAGTTGGACTCCAAATATAAAATGAACATTAACGTGGATAGAATCGGTATCTGCGAAGCTTTGATTGATACAGGCGCCGATCTTTCAGTGGTCGACCTTAGTACAGCTCTTAACACAGGTCTTGAAATAATAAATCCTGATAAAATGTGCTCCGGACCCGATGGCAAAGAATTAGATATCGTAGGAAATATTATTTTAAATATAAAATTTGATGACAAAACAATTACACATCAATTTGTGATAATGAGAACACATTTGCGAATATTTATACTTGGACGTGATTTTCTTAAGAAAATGAACGCAAAAATTGATTGTCAGCGTGAAATAATCAAATATGACTTGACAGAAAATCGTGACGTAATCAAATATCAACAGAAGAAAATAAAAAGTGCAAAGGATGCCATTATACCAGAACTTTCTATTAAATTGATTAATGCATTTGTAGAAGCAGAGGATGGCGAATACATCATCGAGGAGAACCATAGAATGTTTCAAACAAATGGACTTCGACTAGCGAGAAGCTTAATAAATGTTGTGAATAAGGAAACATATATCTGGATAACAAACCCTTACCCTCGACCATTAGAAATATTAAAAAACCAAACATTGTGCTTTGGAAGTCAGCCAGCCGAAGTGAATCTTATGGAAGAAAGTGAACAAAAAGAGCATGAAGAACCCCAATTTCAGATAAACGAAAATTTAGCATATAAGGAAAAGGAGCAATTGAAACAAGTTTTGGAAAGGTACGAGGATTTGTTTTCGTCGGGATTAGGAAGATCCAACTTAGTGAAACATCGGATCGATACAGAAGGCGCGAAACCGATCAAACACAAGCCGTATAGGGTGAGCGCGAAAGAGCGAGAAATCATAAAAGAACAAATTGATGAAATGCTCAGAGACGGCATAATTAGACCATCCTCGAGTCCATGGTCCTTCCCTGTAATCTTGGTCAAGAAGCGAGATGGTAAGTACAGATTTTGCGTTGACTACAGAAAATTGAATGATGTAACAGTGAAGGATGTTTACCCAATTCCCAGAATTGATGAAGTATTGGATACACTTCAAGGATCCAAATACTTTTCAGCAATTGACCTTAAATCAGGATATTGGCAAGTAGAGGTTGAGGAGAAAGATAAAGAAAAGACAGCCTTCACTACAGCACATGGCCTATATGAGTTCAACGTAATGCCCTTTGGTCTATGCAATGCCCCTGCTACATTTGAGAGGAACATGGAAAATATGCTTGGTAATCTTAGATGGCAAATTTGCTTATGTTATCTAGATGACGTAATCATTTATAGCTCGGATTTTTCAACACATCTCAAAAGAATAGAAGCTGTTTTAAAATGTTTTCGCGAGGCTAATTTAAAATTGAACAACAAAAAATGCCAAATTGCTTTCGAAGAACTGGAGATTCTTGGCCATATAACTAATCAACATGGAATAAAACCAGCGGAGCATAATATCAAGGCTATTAGAGATTTTCCTCGGCCCAAAAAGATAAAAGAAGTTCAATCATTTTTAGGAATGTGCTCATATTATAGAAAATTTATCAAAGGTTTTTCAAAAATTGCCGATCCATTAACCAGTCTTATAAAAAAGAATGTACCTTTTACCTGGACAGAAAATCAAGAAAAAGCATTTCAAACCCTTAAAGTAGCATTGATAAATCCTCCAATCTTAGGGCACTTTGACCTGAATGCAATTACTTACATTCATACTGACGCATCTAACATCGGCCTGGGTGCAACATTAGTCCAAAAGTTCGGCGATAAAGAAAAAGTTATCTCATATTTAAATCGAACACTGAGCAAACCTGAGCAAAATTATTCGACTACCGAAAAAGAATGTCTAGCTGTTGTGTGGTCAATGTCCAAGTTACGACCCTACCTATATGGAAGGCACTTCAAAATCGTAACTGATCATCACGCACTATGCTGGCTTAAGAATCTGAAAGATCCGACCGGCCGATTAGCACGATGGGCACTGAAGATTCAGGAATATAATTTCGAAATTATACACAAATCGGGTAAAAAACATCTGGACGCTGATGGTCTATCTAGAGGACCCTT
This sequence comes from Cordylochernes scorpioides, assembly GCA_030710605.1. Classification (NCBI taxonomy): domain Eukaryota; kingdom Metazoa; phylum Arthropoda; class Arachnida; order Pseudoscorpiones; family Chernetidae; genus Cordylochernes; species Cordylochernes scorpioides. Next base: position 137,819,256 of record CP092865.1, read on the forward strand.
ACCTGAAAACGAATGTGTCGAAGATTATGAAAGACTATTTCTGAATCAAATAATAGACGTAAAGGATGATTTTATTGAGAATATTAAGGAGAACCTTAGTGGAAACAAGCGTTCAATTACACAGAACTTCAAAGAAGAAAATCGGTGTCTCTACAAGAAAAATCCAAATCCTGAAGGTAGGGTATGGTTGCTGGTAGTGCCAAAGAAGAGAAGGAAGGAAGTCATGAGTGAATACCACAACCATATGCTGAATGGCCATCTGGGCGTCGCCAGAACCACTAACCGATTGAAGAATAAATACTATTGGCCTTCCATGTTGAAAGATGTTTCAGAATTTGTAAAGACGTGCCATCTTTGCCAAAGTCGGAAAGGTTCAAATCACTTGCCTTCTGGACTTCTACAACCTATTCCCCCAGCTAACTACCCTTTTGAAAGAATCGGAATTGACTTTGTTGGCCCTTGCCATCAACGAAAAGAAGAAGGAAGTGGATAATTGTGTTGACTGATTATTGTACCAAGTATGCTGAAACAAAGGCAGTATCAGAAGCAACCGTGAAAGAAGTCTCTACATTTTTAATTGAACATATTATTTTACGTCACGGGGCCCCAAAATTTCTTATTAGAGATAGAGGTTCACAATTCACTAGCAATTTGATGAAGGAGGTAATGAAAAATGTGCAAAGTGAAACACTGCTTCACAACGAGCTACCACCCCCAGACTAACGGACTAACGGAACGGCTAAATAGAACTTTAATCAATATGATCAGCATGTATGTGAACACAGACCAAAAGAACTGGGATGAAATCCTCCCTTTTATCACCACGCGTATAATACCACGATTCAAGAAACCACAGGCTACTCTCCATTTTTCCTGTTGTTTGGAAGGGAACCCATGTCCCTCTTAGACGACGAGAATATCCCAACGGACAGTAACATGGACAATTACGACGAATATATAGAAAACTACTTAGATAAAATAGCAAGGACGAGACAGGTAGTCATTAACAACACAGAGAAGACTCAGGAAAGGATGAAAAGAAACTATGACAAAAAACACAATGAGAAAATCTATGAACCAGGACATTTAGTGGCAGTTTGGACACCAGTCAGGAAAATCGGAAAATGTGAAAAACTATTGAGAAAATATTTTGGCCATATCGAATATTAAAGAAGCTGTCTAACGTAAATTACTTAATTGAGCCGAAAGATAATCCTGGCCCAAGACCCACTGATTGTCCATGTCTCAAGACTCAAACCCTATTTTGAGAGAATTGATGAGGTAACTCACGAGGACGTGACGACCTCTGGAGAGGGGGAAGTGTTACATCATGATTAATGGCGTATTTCTTATATTATTTTTAATATATTTGAAATTTAAATTATATATTTTTATATTCTATGATATTTATTTAAAACAGATTATTTAGATTATCATCATTTGTATTTAGGTACACGTGTGACTTCACTGCTCTCTTTGATGTGAGAAAATAAATAAAGGATTCTGGAAGCTACTTAAAGTAGGCTTATCTCATTATTCTCTTATATAAATTTGTAGGATGGTTGAAACACGCTCTGGTAAGATGCAAGACCCAGCACATGAGAGAATCATGGCTGAAGAGTCTGCCAAGCCGCAGCCTGGTGCAACAATATACTTCGGTGAAAAAATATTAGGCAGCCTGGCTCATCAGTAGTAAACCCCTTCTCTCGACAGTTCAATAAACCAGACCGCTATAATATTGCTATCTAGCACCAACAATGTTATGTTCTTAAATAAGATAGTTACAAGATATATAGACCACAAAATATTTATTGTTAAATCGACATTTAAGAACAGATGGTTAAGTTCGAGAAGTCTGGTGATGAGGTACAAGTCTCTCTGATGTTATTTCTCCACATCTTTTTCAACTGGAAGAGGCGTGGCGTGGGATTCGCCCTCTTCTATGGAGGCGTCGAAAATGGTCAGACCAAGGTAGGGGGTTCAATAGCCATGCCAGTCCAAGGTATTGGTGTTCTTTAACCTGGTCAGTCCAAGGTATTGGCGTTCTTTAGCCTGGTCAGTCCAAGGTAGAGGCGTTCTTTAGCCTGGTCAGTCCAATGTATCGGCGTTCTTTAGCCTGGTTAGTCCAAGGTAGAGGCGTTCTTTAGCCTGGTCAGTCCAATGTATTGGCGTTCTTTAGTCTGGTCAGTCCAAGGTATTGGCGTTCTTTATCCTGGTCAGTCCAAGGTAGAGGCGTTCTTTAGTCTGGTCAGTCCAATGTATTGGCGTTCTTTAGCCAGGTCAGTCCCAAGGTAGAGGCGTTCTTTAGCCTGGTCAGTCCAAGGTAGAGGCGTTCTTTAGCCTGGTCAATCCAAGGTATTGGCGTTCTTTAGCCTGGTTAGTTCAAGGTATTGGCGTTCTTTAGCATGGTCAAGTCCAAGGTAGAGGCGTTCTTTAGCTGGTCAGTCCAAGGTAGAGGCGTTTTTTAGCCTGGTCAGTCCAAGGTATTGACATTCTTTAGCCTGGTCAGTCCATGGTAGAGTCGTTCTTTAACATGGTCAGTCCAAGGTAAAGGCGTTCTTTAGCCTGGTCAGTCGATGGTATTTGCGTTCTTTAGCCTGGTCAGTCCAAGGTATTGGCGTTCTTTAGCCTGGTCAGTTCATGGTAGAGGCGTTATTTAGCCTGGTCAGTCCAAGGTAGAGGCGTTCTTCAGCCTGGTCACTGGTCCACGCCGAACTGTTCCTCACTGCGGATGAGCAGGACGATGTCGTCGGCGTAGGCGAGGACATTACCGGGGCCGAGCGCTTGCTCAAGGCGACGTAGAGAGGGCTTGTGGTGAGGCTGAACATTGCGGCGCTGATGGCGCAGCCCTGTCTCACACCGTTCAGAAGTTGGAAGGGTTTGGTGTGGAGGCCTCCGGCTCGGACTGTCGCGTCCGCTCCGGCATAGAGGAGGAGAAACCACCCGATGAAGACCTGTGGCAGCCGCAGCGAGACCATCAGGGACACCAAGAAGCCGCGGTCTAGGGTGTCGAAGGCAGACTCGAGGTCGGTGGAAATGACGGCCAGCGGCGAACCGGTCCTCACAGCCGCGTCGACCTCGTCGCACACACGCGCGATGTTCCAAGAAGGGGATTACCGGGAACGGCGTAGGTCTGGCACTGAGGTACAGAACCGGAAGATGGGGCCGCAGACGCCGGAGGAGGATATTGCCCAGGATCCGGTAGTCCGCCGTGGGGAGCGAGATAGGCCTGTAGCCGCAAAGTCCAGGGCTGCCGTGAGACTTGGGGACCAGGCAGATGGTGCTGCGCCGCGTCGATGTAGCCAAAACCCCGCGAATTGGGAGGCCTCGTAGACGCGCTTGAGAGCGTTGACGAAGAAGTCCTCGTAGGCCATGTAGAACTCGCAGGGCAAGTCGTCCCATCCGGGGGCCCTTCCGAGCGGCAGGCGGCGGATGGCGGTGGCGATCTCTGTCGCGGAGATCTCGGAGCGGAGCAGGGGATCGTCATCTTCGAGGATGAGGGGGGTCGTTGTCCCTGGATGAATTCTGTAGCGGCGTTGTAGGATAGAGTAGACTTGCGTCGTAACTCCGTGCCCTCGATGATGTTTCCTTCTTCATCGCGGAAGTTCGTCCTTGCAGGCTGGCACACACGAAGCGTGCGCCCAAGGTTGGGCAGTGATGGATAGTCCGCTTCCGTCGACGCAGTTTCGAGCCTGGCCTGCAGGAACGCCTGGCCCGGACGATGTGGTGTCGTCAGCGACGCGAGGACGTTGAGGGATCTCACCTCTGCCAGCAGCTCAGCCTTGATTGAAAGACCAGCTTCTCCACAGATCTTCGCCGGTCATAACCGCGATTGCTGTTGAGGTTCTTTCGATGATCGTTGCCAGATGTTCGACAACGAGCCCCGAGCGTAGCATTGCAGCCACGCAGGTTGTCGAGGTGAAGGAGGCACTCCGAGCTGAAGAAGGACAGCTCGATGGTCGATAGCCTGTAGTGGATGGTACTGTACTGGGCGACACGATCCGGAACTCGAAGGGAGAAGGATTCCTGTCCAGACGAGAGGCGTCAACACGGCTCCCGTAGCTGGCCACTCTGGTTGGAATGTGAGTGGCGTCGAAGAGGGTGGCCACATCGACGAGGGCTGTCTGATCCAGTAGCTCGGAGAGGGCTCCACCGAGCCGGATGCTGTGTCGTTCGTGCTTTCCTCGTTGATGTTGAGGTCGCCCAACACCCACGAGTTCTCCTGGACCGCGGTGGCTGCGATGATCTGCAGCTGCTGGTGCCGCTCGCGAGGAATATGAGAAAGGTGGCAGTTGATAACGCTCACTTCTGGCGTGGACGTCGAGGGAGACGATGGAGATGTGGCCGGGCCACAGGATGCGCTTGCCCCCAGGACTGCGACCCCGGGCGAAGATGCAGGCGAGGCCCGAACCCCTGATGGCTGTAGGAGGCACGACTGCGGCGAGGTAGCCTAGGCAGAGATCTTGAATAGTGTCCAGGGACGAGTGTTGGTCTCCTGGACAAAAGGCGACGTCTATGCGATGTTGTCTCAGGAAGTGGCAGAGCTCAATGCTCCTCTCGCGATCGGCGAGCCCGCGGACGTTGATGGAAGCAGACGGAAGCTCATTGGGAGCTCTTCGTCTGGGCCCGAAGGCCAGGAGGTGATATAGAGAGCTGTCTGGGTGGCAGGGCAGGCAAACCAGCAGCTTTTGGGAAACACATTGTTGGAGCCCATCTTCTCAAGGAGGTTATGTAGGCCAGGGGCTGAGACGAGGGCGTCCATGATTTCACCCTTATCCAGACCAAGATGTTCTGCTTCTTCAAGGGGGGAGTTGGGGATGCTTTCGAGCAGCTTCCTTTAGTTGCTGCCGAGTTTTGGGTCCGCTCTAGAGGGATAGAGACCTGGTCTCATCTTCTTTCCTGAGATGGCCTCAATTTGCACGAATTTAGTTTATCGTGCTGAGGGGCTGACTTTTGTGCAACCGCAGGAGATGGAGTAGATGCAATAGTGCCTGAGGTTACCGCTGGAGCAGTAGCCACAGTTGAAGACGCAGGAGGCGGGGTTGGCTGTCCAGTGGGCGCAGGTGACAGGTTGGGGCTACGTTGGAGGGCGCTTGCCTGCGGAGACTTCTGCAGGCGTCTTCAGGGACAGTTGACTCTACGGTGTCCTGCTCTGGCACCGAGAGCATTTTAACTCCATAG